>QEPC01002769.1:4507732-4521066 GCA_003113815.1 Sphenodon punctatus
AGATCCAAGGACACGCAATAAGCCCGCAGGCCACAAAACGGCACAGCTAACGCGTGATGCATGGGGAGCAGACCCAGCACAGCTGCAGGAACCGAGTGCATGGAATGTCCAGCAAGCACCAATAGCAGGGAGGTGATGACAACAGGCAACCAGCTGCGGACTGCACCATGGGCACCCTCCACCATGGATGCAGGCCAGAGGGCCGCATGTTGCCTGTTCCTGGACCTAACTGCGGAGTGGCACCGACAGCACACCACCCTCCAGTGGCTCGCCATGGAGCTGCTCCACCTGAGCGCCCACATCAGGCGGTGCCTTGCAAGGACCACGGTGGCTGCCCAGCATGCCCACCATAGGCGCAGGCACTCCCAGGTCAGGATCAGGGCCCTGCGGGTATCTGGGGCGTACCAACGGGTCCTGCATCTTTCCCAAGAGTGCACTGCTGTCCTTCGAGAGGCAGCTGGCCAACACATCTGGCGCAGGGCAGCCATGCGGAGTGCGGTAATGCTCACCATGCCCGCGTAAAGGCGACTCTGGGTCACAGACCAGGCACAGGAATGGTGGGCCGGGGCTCTGGCACGGTGGGACGATGCAGTGTGGAGGGCACACTTACGCATGGACAGGCTGTCCCTCTTGTGGCTCGCAGAGCTGTTAGTTCCCTGGCTGGAACTTCTGTGCACCCCCATACCTGTGGTCCAGCGTGTGGATATAGCGGTCTGGGCACTGGCAACACCGGATTCCTGCCGGTCCATGGCGCAGCACTTTGATGTGGGACTAAGCACCATCACGGGCATCCTCCGGGACTTCTGTGAGGCTGTGGAGGGCATGCTACTCAACCGCATGATCCAGCAGGTGGACCAGGAGGCCGTGGTGGCCGACTTTGAGGCTGGTGGGTTCCCCAACTGTCTGGGCGTTGTGGATGGTACCCACATCGAGATCCTCTGGCCCCCCAACGGGGATGCTGCTGGCCATCAACAGGCACGGGTACCATTCCTTGCAGCTCCAAGCAGTTGTGGACCACTGGGGCCAGTTCACGGACATCTTCACTGGCCACTCCGGTCACAGCCACAATGCCTGGATCCTCGCCATCTCTCCCCTCTATGTCCAGATGTACCGGGGGGGCTTTGCCAGCATGGAGATGACCAGGATAGAGGGGGTGTTGATGCCCCCCTGCATCCTGGGGGACCCGGTCTACCTGCTCCTCCACTGTCTCATGAAGGCATACCCGGTCCCCACGACCCCTCTGGAGGCTCTATTCAACTCCCGGTTATGTGCCTCAAGGACTGTGGTCGAGAGGGCCTTTGGTGCCCTCAAGCAGTGCTGGAGGTGCCTTGCAGGTCTCCTGGACTTCGCTGTGGAGACCTTGGCCCTTGTGATCAGTGCCTGCTGTGTCCTGCACAACATATGTGAGACCGATGGGACCACCTTGGCGTTCCCCATGCCCCAGCGGCCACCAGGACCTGTGCCGCTCTATGTGAATGCTGAGAACGTGTAGGAATACTGCTATGCCAAGTGGATCCACACTGACCTGGTGAGGCATATAGCCAGTGAGCCCAGGGCCTGAGCATGCTGGGTGGCCCTGGGGCCCCCCATGGGCTACAACAGGACACCCCGGGTCCCCACCCCGTCCACACAGGCAAGTCACAGCACCAGTCATCCCGCCACTTGAGCCCACCCACAGCTGTGTAGGGGCCTCCCCATGGCAGGTCCCACCTGTCATTGGGTCACAGCCGATCCGATCCCCTGCCCCCTTCCTGTTACCATGAAGCAGACAATAAAGCTTGGGCTACTGCCGGGGCATGCTTGGGCTACTGCCGGGGCATGCTTCAGTGGCCTCACTATGTGCATCTGACAGGCCAATCCATCCCAGCCCGCTTTGTGACCTCGTTCAGCTGGATGTGAGCCCCTCTGTGTCTTCGGTGTCATGGACGACAGCCCCACTGTGTGCTCCCTGCACCTCCCTGCCGGTTGAGGGCACTGGCCACTAGTTCCTTGCCGTTCCGACCTCGCAGCTGTTCTGGCTGGGTTGATTGCCTCCGTTCCACTCGCTTGTGTCGCTGTGCCCCCTGCATGGGCACCACCTTCCCTTTGCTGCCTGTGGTGTTCCTTTCCATGCCCAGCCCTCCCTTTGGCTGTTTCCTTCTGCCTGTGACCTCTCTCGGCTCTCCCTGTGGTGTGGTCCTCCCTTGCACGGCTGCCCGGTCATCTGTGTCCATGCCCGGCCCCCCTCCGCTCCCTGGGTGCCTCCATGACTGTGTGGGTCTTGGGGTCCCTGGACAGTGCCTCTGGGGGGGATGTGTGTGCTCCCCACGGGATCCAGCTGGCATCCGTCCCCACCCATGCTTCTCCATCAGAGAGGGGGATCCTTGCCATATGGACCTGCCTGGGACCACTCTGGTGCCTTCCTCTGTTTGGCTGCCCTCCCCCTGTGACCCTGCTCTGTCCCCATGGGGACCCCCGTGACTTGAGCTGCCTGTGTTGCTGTTGACTGTCAGTGGGGTTCTGGGTGCTTTTCCCCATGTCCCGGCCTGTTCCTGGGCTGGTCCCCTCCCTGCCTGTGGGCAGGACCCCCCGTGTCCATTGTGCTGTGTGTGTTGACCTTCCTGGGGTGTTGTCCCCCTTCCCCCTCCCTCTGTGCTGCTGCTCCTGGCTGTGTGCGGTGCCCAGTGTGCGTGTCCCTTCCTGGGTGTCTGTCTGTTCCCTGTCCCATTTTGTTGTTTCCCTGTGTGACCCCAGTGTGCTCCTCCCTTCCCTCCATTCCCATTCGGGTGTGTTTGTGCCCAGACGTGTGTGTGCTTTGTGTCCTGCTGTGTCCATGGTTTCCCTGTCCCTGTTGCGTGTGCCGCCTCAGCAGCTCTTCTCCCTCCTTCCCCTCCCTTCCCGTTTCCTTTGTGTGGGTGTTCCCTTTTGGTGCTTTTGGCTTCGCTTGCCCTCAGTCGGCCATGGCTGCCTCCCGCTCTGACCCAGTGGCTTCTGGGTGTTCTAACCATGGTCCGGAATTGGCGTAACATCTGTTGCGCTGCCCCGGGTTGTGGTCCGTCCATCCATTTCCTTGCCGTGGTCTCACTCCCATCACATCTGTTCGGGGCTGTCCTGGACCATGGGAGGGGGTTGGCTGGCTCGCCACAGTTGGGAATTCACTGTGGTGACCCGGGAGCGCATCACGTCTGAAATTACCCTCTGACATCACTGTGGTTGACAACCAGAACTGCAGTCCCCTGATTTCGGAACTTCAGCACTGTGGTTCCGGGTCTGCATTCCTTCAGGCAGACATAAAGGACTCAGAGTCGACTGAGAGATCACTTGTCCTTCCCTGTTCCATTGTGGCCCCTGCAATCGGCCAGGAGTGCCTCCCTGAGCTTTGAATATCTTTTGGAGGTGGTATAAGACTTTTTTATTTAAAAAAGACATTTGGCAGGCAGGAATAGGGGATTGGTGGATGGTTTGGGGGTAGGGGTGCGAGAGGGGGTTGGGTGGGGAGGTGGTATTGGGTGGGTTTTTAGGGGCTTTTGTATTAGTCTTAAATGTTTTTATGGATTGTAAGCTGCCCTGAGTCTCAGGGAAGGGCGGCATATAAATTTAAATAAATAAACAAACAAATACTGTTAGTTAGCCTAGGCCATGAATATCTTGATATTTGACTCATCAGACTAAGCGATGGTATTCTTTAGTAGGCATCTTACAGATCAAATACGGCCTGTGCAGCATATTTCTGTGCGCCCTGGCTCCCTCCCTCCCTCACACAGCCAGCTCACATTATACACCACCTTCTGAGCACAAAGGGCATGTTGGAGGATGGATCATCGAGTCTCACCAGCTGGTATCAAGAACCTCCCAATGTCTCTGGGCCCCGAGTTGCCCAGGGCAGGCGCAGCACCCACAAGCAAACACCGAGGCCATTGGGACTCCCCTGAAACACATCACGCAGTGGTAGCTCCCTAGAGTGGACTTGGGGGTGGGGGGAGGCAGATGGGCGGGGGATGGAGGACCCTCAGGCTGTTTAAAAGCAAATATAATTGTTACTTTCTAAATTTTAGGACATAGGGTGAAAAGAAATGTGATGAGAATCTACTACGGCCTGCTTAAGTCAGAGACTCACTGACACGTCTTGTTTGTGGACTGCCAGATGTGGGTCCACTGCTGCCCCAGCCCAGGTAGGTGGCTGGCCAGGATGTGGTCCCCTGGATGATTTAAGGTCCACTACCTGGACCAAGGGCTGCCAGGCAGCCCAACGCGGGCTATAGCAGGCCAGTGCATCTGTTCCCATGGGCATCCCCCACCAGGAATTGGCCGCCATGGCTGCTCATCATTTTTATTTAATTTATTCTTTTATTTTATTTATAAAATCATTTAGCACCCCGCCCTTCCTGCTCCAAGCAGCCCGGGGCAGCTTACAATATTAAAACACACAAAAACAATAAAACCAAACATAAGAATATAAGTACCATACTGGGTCAGACCAATGGTCCATCAAGCCCAGCATCCTGTCTCTGACAGTGGCCAATTTCTGTCTCTTGGGATAAGTACCCAATAGGTCACAATGGTCACAAATGATATGTCATGTTTCCCTGGTGCTGTAGGCTGTTTGTCATATGTGAGACATGGGCTACAGTCCCATCATGGTACCAAAACACTCAGCTGTGCAAGGACTTTCCCAACCAATAGACAAGACTCCAATTCCATGGGAGTCTGCAGGTCTCTGGGCCCAATTCTGTGGGCCCAGCCCTCTCCTGTCCGGCTAGAAAGCCAACCAGCTGACTCAGCCCTCCTCCTTCTCCCTGCCCCAGGGCTCAGTCCAGCAACAAACCTGGCCAGCAGTGGAGTGGATCAAGCAGCACAGACTGCGCCTGGCACGTTGGGATCGTCCTCTGCAGAAGCGGCCTGATGACATTGCAGGCCTGTGCCCACAGAGGAAGGCCCCAATGCACTGAGTTCAGGTCATGCTGCCGGAGTCGTTCCAATGCCAGTCAGGTGAGTCCCCTAGTTCCTCAACTCACTGGCAGCAGGGAAATCCCAGTGCAGCAGCTGTGCCACTGCGCTTGGGTTCCACTGTTGCTGGATGGGCTGGGTGAGTCTCTCCTTCCCCCTCCTGGGGGCTAGCCCCTGGACTGGGCTGTGTTGGGTGGGTGATGCCTGGCGTTGCCTCCCCCCGCCCCCCCCACCTGCGATCTCTCCCTCTTTCCCCCTCCAAATTACCAGCAGGGAATCTCTTCCTGGCTCAGAATCTCCTTCTCTGCTCCTCCCTCCTTCACCAGAAGGGAAATTCTGCAGGGGGAGGGAGGAGATTCTGTGGATCGTGCGCTTGTGTTTCACTCAGACCCTGCCAATAGATAGGTGTGCAGCCAGTCATGAGATGTTAGAAGCCCAACAGCAGCCAGTAGGTGGTCACGTGTAGTGTGCAGTCAATCCCAGCCTCGCACCTGCTCAGTTGTGTAAACCATTCGAAACATGTAGTGTGTGCTCACCTGCAGACCCCACGAATGTCTATGTGGCCATGGAGCCTGAGACACTCGGGATGGTGCAGGTGCTCCTCATTGCTGCTGAGGCGAGCATGGGAGCGATCCAGCAGATGCAAACGCTTTGCTGTGTTCGGTTCAAGGCCACTGCAGTGGAGGATGGACACCTGCCAGGAGAATCTGATGCATACTTGGAGGGCCTTTCAGGAAATACAGCTTCACTCACCAATGCCCTGCGCATGGCTGTACCCACCGAGAGCACTGTCTGGGTGGGGGAGAAAAGCACAGACTGGTGGGAGAATGTGTCCTCCTCCTGGGGAGAGGTCAAGTGGATCTCTAATTTTCAGACTGCCCCGTTGCCTCATTCTCTGGATAGCAGAGATCCTCTGGCCACAGCTGGAGAAAGAGTTCATGGTGATGCGGGCAGACATCCTCGTGGAGAAGCACACTGCAATAGCCATCTGGAAGCTGGCAACTCCAGACTCCTGCCACTCCATTGCCCAGCAATTTGGCATTGGGACCTCCACAGTGGGTGCCATCCTTGTTGAGTTTTGCACTGCAGTTGTGGAAGTGATGCTGGACCAGGTGGTCCAGCTGGCTGACCCCGAGGAGGTGATGGAGAGCTTTTGTTGAGAGGGGTTCCCCAACTGCATAGAGGCCACTGAAGGGACCAATATCACCATTATCTGCTCATCATATAGCAAAGATGACTACATGAACTGCAAGGGGTTCGTCTTAGCAGTTCTCCAGGCTGTAGTGGACTACCATGCTCAGTTTGTGGATGTGCTGGCCGGCTAGTCCAGGATGAACCATGATGCCCGCATCCTGCACCAGTCCCCCTTCTTCAGGTACATGTACACCAGTGGCTGTGGACCCAACACCGAAACCAGCTTCGAAGTGGGTGCTCATGAAACCATTTGTTCTGGGGGACCCTGCCTACCCCTAGACACCCTGGCTCATGAAGGCCTGCAACATGGCCTGCGCCCTGGTCCAATGGTATTCCAATAGGCAGCTCAGCATCACCCACTCTGTTGTTGAGAGAGCTTTGGGGATTCTAAAGCAGCGCTGGAGAGCGACTACAAGCCAGATCAATTTCAAGCTAGACACTAATCCCTGCTAAGCACCACCACCTCTCCTGCACAACATACGTGAGACTGATGTGGCCACCTTGGGCTACCCCACCCTTGCCTCCTCTGTCAAACCAGTGCCCCTGTTCTGGGAGCAGCTGAACTGAGCAGAGTAGCACATAGCTGAAGAGATCAGAGATGCTCTGTACTGGCACATAAACTGCATTGCTGGTACACACACAACCTCAGATGTCCTGATCATCTGTGGCACCTGTACATATGTTAAATAAAGTCCTTAAACCAGATTCCAGTGTGTCCATGCACTTCCCTCTGGACCATCCAGTCCTCCACCCCACCGTGACCCTCCCTGGGCCACTCTCCAGCACCAGCTATTCCCTTCCCTTCCTCTTCTATTCCCTTGCCACCCTGAGGCCTGTAAGCAGTGTCCCACTGTGCCAGACTGCCATCCTTCACTGCCTCTATCTGCCCAAACCACCCATCGGTCCTGGAACAGGCACAGGAAACATACTTACAGAAAAGGCACCAATTTATTGGCAGATTCCTCTCTATGTTGTTTTCTTCTAAGGCACATTAACAAACGTAAATATATGGATTGACTGCAGGCATAATCTTTTCCTCCCCCTCCCCTCCTGCCTGCAGCCGGGTGTGGTCCATATGGTTGGGGTCCCGGCAAGGGTGGGGGCATCAGCTCTGTCCTAGTCCTCCTCCTGCAGGAGATCCACAGCTGTCGGTGGCTGAGTTATGGGAGGAGGCAGGGTGCTTGATGTGTTGGTGGAGGGAGGAGCGAGTACAGACTGGGATGGGTGGCCTCTTGGGGGTGTTGGGTGAAAGGACCCAGTGTGCTACTGGAGCTGGCTGCTGAGGAAAGCCAAGACTGGGGGTCGAGACCCAGGGAAGAGGGTGGTGAATGGTGTTCACCCCTGTGCACCAATTGCAGTGCTTGTGGCAGCAACGTGATACAGAAGGGAGCACTGGACCTCCCTCATGTCTGTGCTTGCCTCCTTTATCACGTGTCAGAGTGCTCCAACTGCCTGTCCTTGTGCCAGTGGTCCAGGCAGCCCTTGGTATCAAGGGCTGTACATTCCGCAGCATTCTGCTGCAGGACCTGCCTATGCTCCCAGGCCATCCCCTGGATCTCATCCGCTCACCACATGGTTTCCTGACCATTTCCTCCCTGTGCCGCTGGTCCTGGTTCTGCTGGGTACTGGTGGTGGCTTGGGAAAGAGAACATGAAAATGCCATTAGTTTAGCCTGCCCCACAGCTGCCTTCTCATCCCAATGTTTTGCCCCAGTCTGCCCATTGCACCTGGTGTTGCTCCTGTCTTCTGTGGCCACCAATTTGGCTTCCAACCCCACACAAGCCCACCATTGTTCCCTGTGACCCACTTGCCAGATTTATCACTCCTGACCCATGTCACTGTGTCCTTGGGCTGTTCCCATCATGCTGTATAGGCACAATGGCTTCATCCATACAGAGGAACTGGTCCAGGAGTTCATAACATGGCAAGGTTTGCCTCCTGTGGCTGGGCCTGTAGTAGTTGTTCATTATCTCCTTACCCCCTCCCCAGGACCTTTGCTTGCTGCCAGCATGGGGTCAAGTGCCTGGTGTAACCTTGGAGTGCCATCTGCTCCAAGATCTGCTGGAATGCCCTCACGTTCCTATAGAATTTTACAAGGTCATACTGGACCTGATCCTCCCCACAGGGCGATGAAGGCCCTTGTCTCCTCACTCCAGGGTAACCCTTGGGTGGGTGGAAGGGGGCTACTACCAGCACAGTATAGGCCTGCCCTGATGTCCAGAGGGTGGTGGTGCTGGTAGATGCCTGTGAACACAGGGAAGACCACACACCACATAATTCTTACTTAGATACCATTGCATGGTCGTTTAGACATGCCCGCCACCTCTCCGTTGGTGCATTACCTTGCTGTACTGGACTGGCTGTCGAGTGCTCCATGCTGACCTGCACCAGTTGCTTGTGTGGTCACCGTGGACGTGCGGGCGTTGGCCGCATGTTGGAAACCAAACTGTTCTCGCACAATGTACATTTGAAATTGCTGTGCATTGCCTTTAAGGGCACCTGTGCCCACAGGAGTGGAGAGGGGGACAGCGATTGGTTACTGCTCAGAGTGCTCTGGACTCTTTTGGACTCACCTACAACTCTTTTGCTGGGGGACCTGTATGTGGTCATGGCTACATGCAGCCTATCAGACAGGCAGAGGCCCCGTGGGCACCTATTACCGTAGGTTAGCCATCATTCGTCCTCACAGCAGGCTCCATATTCTCAGGGATGACACCATGAGGGACGAACATGAGGTGGTTGGGGGGGGGGGCAATGAGGGTGAACATTTGGCAGCCACCTAATAAGACAGGTAGGTGGCTACCTATCCGGAGGGGGCTAAACTGGGTTACTGTATCACCTGTTAACACCCAAATACTTTATTGTAAAAGGTGCATGACTGTGATATGTTACCCCACAGCGTACCAGAAACAGAAACCAAGAAACATGTATCTGTCAAGCTCTACCTATAAGACTAGGCCACAGGGGATTATTTTTTATAAAGAAAAAAGAGAGAGAGAGCACATGAAGAATTTATGCAAATACAGTACGAGTAACTTCATGTATACAATAACTTCATACACAATTATATGCAAGACTTACTTTAGAGGATGGATGAAGTAGTCCCAAAACTAACTAAAATTATATGAAAAATAGAAGATCTAAAAACTGAAGTAAGAACAAATAACCAACTCAAATGCCAACTGTGAAGATAGAGTCAGAGCTAAGACTGATGAGAGACCTTTGCTTAACAAAAAAGTCAGAATACACCCTGTTTTGTCAGAGGCTTAAAGTACAGATCCAAATGTATTTTATGAGTCAGCTGATGATCTAGTAGGAACAGCTAGTGGATTTCTGCCACACGTTCCCCAAATAATGATTTGCACTACTTATTCTTCAGACTGCATGAGACCCTCTCATGGGACTTGCCATGCAAACTAGTCCCATCACGTAAGAAAGGTTCTTGTCACCAAATTCCCACTTCTCAGTGTGTTATAACTAATTAGAGCTGCTTCCATCTCTGGCTGGGAGCTACGTCCTGCAAGCTCAGCCCTGTTCTCCAGGCTTTCTTGGTGACCTGCATTTTTTAGCAAGCTCTGACTTTTTACCTATTAGTCAACTGACTCCTCCCAGGGACAGCTGCCCAGTCAGGCTCACCTCAGCTGATTGGCATGTAGAAGTAGGGTAAGTTGGTCCTGTTAACCCCACCGGGGTCAGTTCAGTCTGTTACAATTTTATACAAATCCATATAAACCTGAATGTTTTATACAGGCTTTACCATGACTGATCCGTTTTTGGAGAGCACCAAATTCAGATTAGCAAACTTTGACAGAGGCAACTTAGAATGTCCTCTCGAGTGTGAAAAAAATAAAAGGCAATAAAATATAGAGAAGGAAGTAAATCCCCAAGGGGGAATGACTTGACACCAGTATTTTCATACTTATTGCGGTTGGGCTTCAGACACCTGCTTTAGCCTGCCCTGCATGGTTTTGAAATTGGTTTTGCTAAAATCCCCCAAACACTGTGTTTTGGAGACCCATGTTATCTTTAAGAACTGAGATTCCTTCAGTGCTCTAATAAGAATCTACCAGTATTTGAGCTGCTAGTCCATATTGCTGCTAAATAGTGATGTAAAGGCCCAAGGGCTCAGTCTAGAAAAGCATCCAAGTGTTTGGTAATCAGCTGTTTTTAGTCTATGAATTCTTTAGGTGAGAAATCATCTCTTCATACAATGTTTGTACACTGGCAAGCAGTGTAGGGGTCGAGCCCTGACTGAGAGTTCTAAGTACTATTTTAATAATCCTAAACAAGGAGAAGTAACTTAATCAAGGGACAGATCCAAAGCCCATTAAAGACAGTTCAGGTCCTTTTGACTGACTTTCAGAGAGTGGATGTCTCTTCCCGCAAATACTCTCACAATGTTGTGTTTAGTAATTAAAGTGAATGTTAGGGTTTTTTTGTATTTGGGGCTCTGGGCTTCTGGATCTCTCTCTCTCTCTCCTCTCAGCCTCCCCCTAATGAAAAATAATAAAAGTGAATGCCAAACCCTACTGTTGGCAGCAGCAGTAAATAAGAATAGGACTTAAACAGGTATTATCACAGAAAATTAATGGAAGCCCCAGAGACACTACATGGAAAACTCTGAAAGTCTATTTTTAAAATAAAAAATCTGCTCTGTAAGCAAAATTGTATGCATTTTTCTCATGTTGTCCTTCATTAACTAGAATATTTGCATAAAACCAGGACTCTTGTTTCTGAAAAGTTCACTGTCTCCCGCTGCTTATTTCTCTCCTGAAGTTTTATTCCGCAGTTGGCAACCTGATCAATCATTTCTAAGGAAACCAATTATGATGTCCCCAACAGGGGACTGTTACTTCAGGTAAATAATAAGCAGCAGGACTAGCTACCAAGTCTAAAAGAACAGATTACATTTTTGTGTTGTTTGTCCTAGTAAGGACTTTCACTGCATATAAAAGATGAAGGAAAAGGGGAGTCATCATCACAAAATGAGATCATATTCTCTCCTGCACTTATAAACACACGCAATTAGGACAAGTTTAAACACCATAGGCCCAATCAAAAGCTCATGAAGGTCAACAGACACACTTCTCCTGGGCCTCGGGTGGGGAAAAATCTACTCCTTTCAGACATTATACCCGGAGGTGTGGATTAAATATTTGCAGCAAAAATTCTTTGTTACTGCAGAAACTAAATGCCCAACCAGGATCTCTTACAAATAGGGAAGGGAGAAAAGCCACCATGGAACCCTCCAGGAATTATGTCAGACAGTGTAATTAAACTGGAAAGTATATCCAGCTATTAGTGTCATAAACCCTAGGAAAAAAAAAAATCAACTAGTTATCTAGGATGTTTTCCAACTTATCGGTGTGGCTCCACTTTGTCATTTTGATTCCCACGCCTTCCTTTTAACTATGCACCTACATGCATGAGACTGAAATATTGTATAAGCAAAACTGTGAAATAAGCAGAGACTGGGTCTACCTTGTTACAGGGAACAGCAGAAATCATCATTAGAAAAGAGATGACACAGAACAAATGTCTGTCAGGGCAAGGCAGTATTCCAGCTGGCTTCAGAGGGGGAGATCACAGCTTCAGAAAAGCAGAGGTGAGGAGGGTGAGTCTCAAATGAAATCTGACAAGGTCACAAGGCTTAAAAACTTCAATAATTGGACTGTGGTTTCCAAATGTTTTGCCTGCATGACCCCCATTTTGAGAACAGTATAATCCTTGGAACCCCAGACAGCAACAAGGACATGCAGAGTATATCAAATAGCAGTCAGGATCATGATCCCATATGCAGATAGTGTGACACCAGCTGGAGTCTTGACTCAGTTTGCGAGTCTCTGAACTAGGAACAGCTTATATGAAGAAAAGGAAGAGACAAGCATATCTGCTTCAGAGACAACATGGGCACTTGGGGCATGGCATTGTAATTACACTAATTAGTGAAGTTCATGACTTCATGAAGGGTGCAGAGTTAAAATGGGCTCTAGGTAGTACTGGGGAAACTGTTTTTAACTTGGGAAACATTTTAAGTTGAAGATGTGAACCACTCACTTCCTCAGATGGCAGGTCATCATGCTTAAGTTGGAATGAAGGATCAGCTTTCTTTTGAGAATTTCCTGAATGGATCCATCTAAAAGATGTCTGAAGGGAAGAAACAGAAATGTTGGGTAACTATAAGGCCTAGGATATTTGGAACAGATATTGAATCAGCAGCCTGTGTATTACTTGCCTATGAAACAAGGCACTTACTCTAGGGCAGGGGCAGCCAAGATGTAAATTGCAACCCACTGGTGGATCACAAGCTGCTAGTCTCAGGGTGAGGCCAGAAGAGATGCTAACCCCATTTGTGCAGCATTACCCCACTTCGGACAGCCTTACTCTACTGCGATGCAACACGTTGTATGGCCGGTGGTCACCAGAGGTTCATCACAGCCCAGGGCAGGCAGTCAGCTGCTATTCGCTGTCTGCTGGGGAAGGTCGGGGATGCAGCATGTAGCATTGTTGCCCAAAGTGGGGTTACGCTGCACAGATCAGGTTAAGGGGCCACCGCCCACGTGACCAGTCCTTGGCCTGTCCTGCCCCGCAGCAATGTTCACCATGGGGCCTTGAGTAGCAGGTGCATTTGCCATTCCCGCCCAGCCACGTCACGGCTAGGGGATGGTGGGTGGGGCTGGTCACCCGTGAGTGGGGCATGCCGTGCCTCGGCATGCCCCAAGGAGTGGTGGGACTCCTGACTGGCATGCCCGCCTGGATTCCCCATGGGGGGAGCAGGTTGTGTGGCCTGTAACCTGTTCCCCTTGCCCAACGTGTGGCAGCTGTGACTGCCTGCCCCGGGGCAGGCAGGGGGATCAGGCCAGCTCTAGCACATGTGGCTGTACCCCAGGGGCGCCTGGTGGCTTTTTAGTTTGGAGGGGCAGTAAGGCCATCCGGTCTGCCGGCGGCAAAGCCGCCAGCGGGCCAGCAAGCTGGTGGGTGGAGCCAGGGCAATGGTAGGCGGAGCCAGGGCATAACCCAGCAGCAAGGAGTTCCCAGGGTTAACATCAGATGGAAGAAAACACAGTCTAAAATGCACTTCAAGCTTAAAATGAATAACGTATAAAGTAAACCCCAAGCACAGGGAAACAGTGGCAAAACACTGGCAGGGTGGGGGTGGGGTGGGGAACAGCCATGGGGTTTTCAGGATGGTGGTGGTGGGTGCGGGGTGGGGG
>QEPC01002769.1:4521118-4630508 GCA_003113815.1 Sphenodon punctatus
GGGGGGGGGGAACAGCCTAGGGGTGGAATGCAGGGTCGGGTGGGTGCGGGGTGGGTGTGGGTGCGGTGGGGGAAAGAGCCTAGGGGGGAACAGCCTAGGGGTGGGATGCAGGGTGGGTGTGGGTGCGGGGTGGGTGTGGAAGAGCCATGGGGTGGATGCGGGGTGGGGAACAGCCTAAGGTGTGGGTGGGGGGAACAGTGTTCCCCCCCCGCACCCACCCTTAGGCTGTTCCCCCCACCCGCACCCTAGGCTGCTCCCCACCTCCAACAGGCTCAGTCTAGGGGGGTGGATGCAGGGGGGGGGGAGGAATCAGTCTGTGCTTACCTGCTGCAGGCTGCTGCTCTTCTGACTGTACCTTCGGGAGGCAGTGGGAGCGGGAACTAGGAAGCGCGCACAGACTGACTCTCGGGGGACCGAGGCAGGGAGAAGTGTGCATGCGTGCTTCCTCCCTTACTCAGTCCCCCTAGTCAAGCTATCTCACCAGGGCTGTAAGCGCGATCGCCCTGGCGAGATCTTCCATTGCGCCCATTGAGCGCAATGGAAAGGCTAGCCCCTCCCTCCACAGCACGCCCCATGCGTGCTGTGGACGGAGGAGTTCAGCCGCCCAAATCGCATTTTCCATAGGAAAATGCTTTGGGCGGCTGATTTTTTAGCCTTCTGGGACCCATTCCTCTGGAGCGGATCCCAGAAGTCAACTAACAGCGCCGCAGAGCAGCCTCTGCCTTGTCTTTGCTTCAGAGCAGAGGCTGCTGCAGCGCTGTGGTCAGGTTCAGTGAAACTGACATGAAACTGACCACAGCACTGCAGCAGCCTCCACTCTGAAGCAAAGGCAAGGTAGAGGCTGCTGCGAGCGGCGCTGGGAAGCGGCGGCGAGGTTTTGGGTTTTTTTACCACGAGTGGCGGCGCGGCGCCTGGCAGGGCACTTGGGGGGTCAGTGCCCCAAACTTCCTGGAAGGCTAGCCACACCTGCTGTACCCGCTGTATATCACAGTGTAGTGTGTGGGACCAGCCTGTCAGAGTTCATCACTAGGCAAGACCAAATGGGATTGGTGTCCCAGTGAGTGTCCCTGGGGATAAGGGCAGCCTTTGAATTTGCAGGACCCAGGGTGAAGATAAAACGTGAGGCCCCTCGTGGCCCCTCCCCAATTGTGGGCACCTTTTGTGGGGTCCTAAAATTTGGTTGTGTTTGGGACTCCACACCCTGCTTCAGTGAAAACAGGGGCCACTGTGGGGCATCTGAAAAGAGTAGGGCCCAGGGTGGTCACCCTGGGTTGTCCTATGGGAGGTCCTGCCTGGGGAGAAGTGTGGTGAGGAAGGAGCTCTTTTAGGGAAGTGCTCTTCTCCACTCCTGAAACCAGTTTCTGAGGTGCCCTAGAGCTGGGAGGCAGCAGAGTGGGTCTGAGCCTGGAGTGCTAGAGCCAGCAGGAGGAGCCCTTGTAGATCACCTCAGGCTGATGCCTGGATCAAGTCGATTGTGTGCCCCACAAGTCTGGACACCCATGCTCTAGGATTTTTTCAGAGAATGCCAGAGAGTTAAGCCTACAAATGCTATTAAAATGGAAAGGAAGATATACACTTAAATTCCTTATTCCTAGCCTCACCCCCTAACTGAGGAGATGAGCTAACCCTTGTTAGGTATTTGGGAAGGTTTATTATAAAGAGTTTCAGCGTGGTGGCTTGTGGCTTAGTAGTTCTGAAGCAACAACAATAGAAAACTGCAACCTTTGACCCACACAACTGGTGGGATTTAGAGGTTGGAGGACTGGGGAGATTACATAGTTAACACACGTTTGCAGTGCTCGATTGTAGTTGCTGGCGTCAGGACAAGGGCAGTAAACTACAGACTAGATGAAGATAAATGTGAGAGCCAGGAGGTTACAAACACTCAAACAGATGTGTGTGGAAATTAATGGTGTGGAGATAACAGATTCTGATGCACCACACAGCTAATGTCTCTTGATAACCAGGTTTTAGGAAAGCAGGCATCTGATGTGCATGAAAGGAAAATCTGCATCTATAAAAAGTCTCATCCCATTCAGGTGCGTATTGATTATCACAAAGAGGTCAGTTTGAGCCATTGGTTTTGCTACATTGCATTGTTTTGACAAGCATATTGTTGGTCAGAGATGACCTTTAGTTTGACTCCCCTCACAAGCAAATCTGTTGGGTTCTGGTAGGAAAGACAGGCTTCTCATGTAAGCAGCACAGGCAATTCAGGTTATCTTCCTCACTCTGCCACAGACTTTCCTGTGTCACTGGGAACAAGTCACTCACCTACTATGTGCCTGTTGCCTCACCTGTGTAAAAAAAAGAGAAAAGGTATTTGTGCATGGAAGGATAGTAATACACAGCACTGCATTTCAGAAGATGCAGTGCAAGACTTAATTCGTTTATATTCTATAAAGTGATAGACAGAGGAAAGTCCATACAAAAATGCAAAATTTCTACTTAAATATTAATAGAGCCCCTCTCCATTTTAGCAGTCCTCCTTACCGATATTTTACCATGAGAAACTTCTACGGCTATTTTCAACACATACTTTACAATCTGTTCTAGCCTTATTTTTAGGGAGAAATGGAGGATTTAATTTTTAAAAATGTATTCAAGTGTAAAATTGTCCTGCTCATTGATGTCTGATGGAGAAAACGAATACAGAAGGCCTAAGGCCTGCCAAGGTTCCCTCATGTATTCTTCCCTTTAAAGACTAATGATTAAAGGTCTGCAAAACCTACCCGTTTCAGGTCTCTTTCAGTTCATTGAACCTTAGTGGTTTGCAGTTTACGAGCCCCCATGTTTCAACTTGAGTTTCAGATTTTTTCTGTTTTGCTAGCTTCATTTGACAGATGCCCCAGAGCAAACTGTAGCGTTAGTGAATTCTCCAGGGGCTCCAACATTAGGTAATGGCTAGTGCAGCTGGCAGCAGCAAGATTAGTAGAATTGCTCAGAGCTTATCTATTGCCAGAACAATCTGAGGGTGGGTAACCAACATATTGAGATACATTATATTCATACATACTTTATTATCTATTCAGTAGAATCCAGTGGGATGGGACTATCGGCAAATTATCGGTTACCGGTTTTGTCGGTATTGGATTAATCCGGTATCGGATTTATCGGTATCGGCATATCGTTTTTTTAACATTGCCGATTTTTTGGATCTTTAACATTGCGGCCATTTTAAAAATGGCCGCAATGTTAAAGATCCAAAAAATCGGCAATGTTAAAAAACCGATATGCCGATACCGATATTATTGGTATTATTGGATTCATCTGATATTGCCGATTATCAGCATTATCGGATTAATCTGATACCGATAGTCCCATCCCTAGAATCCACATAACTGAAACCTGGTTAACTAGAATTTCTTTTAAGTGAAACTGCTTACTCCCATCCAGGCAAAGTAAATCGAATGAGCTCCATTTCTCTAGGGATATCTCTGTCTTCCTTATTCCAGTTTCTTGATAACTTGAAAGTGTTGCCTACCTGTAGTTAAGGATTAAGAGCCTATAGGTGTTTTCAAAATGTGATGGCAGTACGGTTTAACCCAGTTTAGTGCAGGTTAAACCGGGTGCCGCCATCACGTTGAAAAGCAGCTGCCAGTTGTTAGCATGGTCTGGCTCCTGACTGTGGTCGGGGCTAGCCTGGGCCATGACTCTGGGAAATCCCCAGGTCGGAGCCCAGGCTAAGCTCTACCATGGTCAGGAGCCAACCACCGGACCCGGAGTAAAGTGGACTATCATGTCTGATAGCCTGCTGTACGTACTGTGGCCTGGAGTGGTGGGGGAGCCAGGTGTCATGGTGGCAGCCATTGGCTGCCAGTCAGCCAGGGGGCAGACTGCTTCCTGCAGCCTGGGGGAGGGGCCGGGTGGACGCATGACCATGCATCTCCCCTCTCTCCATCACATTTGTTCAGTGGCCGGGCCAAATCCCAGCCAGAGTGATGGCTCCCACCACCGCCCAGAGAAGGTGGTGGGAGCCATCACATCTGAACACACCCTAGGTGACAGTTATCACACATGCTTCCCATCCTGCATATCACAGCTTAATGATTCAAATCCAGCCATCAGTCTTAAATTAAAAATGTACTGGGTCTAAGTCTTAGGAAAATTCTCCCTCCCTCCTCACCACCTGACCCAGTACATTTTTCATTTAGGAACAAAAGCTGGATCTTGAACTGAACAAGGCTGGCTTGCAGAGCAGGTGGAGATTCTGCTTTTCCACTGATCAGCAGGGAAGCACTCCATACCCACCCTCTTGCAAGGTCCCAGTAACTCTCTATGGATGAAAACAGAAGCAACCCGGACCTTCCCTGTCTCGCCTGAGCCAGGGACCCACCTTCACATGAATGTCTGGGCTGCCAGATATGGGCCCACTGCTACCCTGGCCTGGGTAGGCAGCTGGCATGGATGTGGTCCCCCAGAAGATCCCAGGCCAACAGTCCAGGCCAACGGCTGCCCAGGCAAACCAACACGGGCCATAGTGGGCCCACATGTCTGTTCTGCTTTCATCCCCGCCGGGGATCGGTGACCACCATGGCTGACCGTGGTTGGCTGTCATAGCTGCCTGTTATGGCGGGGTGGGGCCACCCGTCCGTGCATTTGCTCTCTTCCTCGTTGGGGTTGGGGGCGGCTCTCCAGCTGGCCCAGTCAGGCATACGTCTGTTCAGTGCCCCAACATGACCCAGCCAGGGGTGGCCCCCTCTCCCTGGGCTGGGTAGCCAGAGTGCCAGCTATGCATTTCTTTTCACCCTATGTCCAATTCAATCTTTTCTTTTTATACTAAGAATGCAGATCATCACACACATTTCTATTGTGTTTATTAAAGTTATAAACCATACTCAAGATTTTTAACATCATTTTAAGTTTTGCTTTTTTTCCTTCTTCTAGCAACGGACAGCATACGTTACCAAAGCCAGGTCCATTTCTATAAGGTCTGCTTAAGTTGAAGTTCTGATAAATTGTGTATCTTTTAAATGATCCACTAAATTAGATACACTAGCGTTTGCAGCTGTTTCACATCTGCCTGTTGAAGGGGACTTGAATATTCCTCTGAATCATCTGGCCACTTTCTGATACAGTTCACATTGGGTGAAGTAGACCACAGGTCTTATCCAGTACAATGGTGGTGCTATAGTATTTGTTCAAAGACCCCTGGACAAAATACAGCTGAAGGAAGTAGAGACCTAGCCATGTCCTTGCTTGTGTGCCACACAAGGGGGCTTTCAGAATATGGTGTGCTTGGATAAATGAGGTAGTGGCATAAATGCCTTCTAGTTTTAAGTTATAACTTGGTATACAGTCTATGAAATACAGTTGTGTAAACACATCTGTGACTGGAATGCAAAGAAGCGGGGGGGGGGAAGGGGGGACAGTCAAAACAGACGCAGGCTGCAAGAAAACAGGAAGAATTTCCTCCCAAATAGCCAGTTCTGGCACTGTAAAGCTTAATAAGTGTGAAATTTGTTAAGGGCTATCATATGAAACCTAGATCAAGGACCTGTGTTCACTGCCTTTTCCCCATTACCGCTAATGGGGGAAATGCAGTAAACAGGGGGTCCCTGCACATAGTTTAAAAGCCTCTTTTTCTGATTTAGCTTTACATTTTATTTTTTTCAGCTCTTGTTCCAGCCAATGGACAAGTTTTGCTCAAATTTTTCAGTTGACAAAATTCTCCAATTTTTATACCTGATACCTAGACCCATCCAAAATGTGATTGCAAATAAAATCTACTTCAGTGATTTGCTAATGTGGGTTTCTGCCAAATGTTTATATGGAAGTTCATGGGATGTCACTAAAACTTCACTCAAACATCACCTTTTCACGGTGTTTCTAGCTGGTTAGTAATCATGTTGGCTAAAAACATGATTTGTATCCACACCAGCCATGATTACTACCCTACAGCAACAATGATCCATTGTCATGGTCAGATCATTACCTCCTGGAACAAGGAGCCCTTCTATGCCCTCGTCGGGGTGGTGGACCGGCTAGGTTGGTCCACCCCCAGAGACCGATGGATCCAATTGGTTTCCTGAACTCTTGGGGGGCAGGAGGGGGTGGGGCAGAATATACCCACTGACCTTGATGGCTGCTTTGTTGATGACTTGGTCGCCTTGTGGAATTACATTTTGACTATAGCCATCAACACAATTGCACACAGGTGTCCGCTCACATCGCTTTTCCAGCACAGGTCTCCCTGGTATATGGAGGACCTGAGATGGTTGAAGTGAGAGGGTAGGTGGTTAGAGCACAGGTGATGCTCGACTCGCTCTGAAACCGACCAATTGCGGCATAGATTGTTTTTGAGGGACTATGCTGTGGCTGTGATGGCGGCAAAGAAAGCTTTCTTCACCGCTATCATAGCATCTGTAAAGTCTCATCCAGTAGAGCTGTTCCGCATGCTGAGGGACCTGGTTAACTCGGCCTGTCTCCGTCAGGACATGGAGTCATCGAATGCCCTCTGTAACATTTTTATTAACTACTTTGTAGACAAAATCACTTGCATTCACAATGAGTTGGGTGCTGAATTAGATCCTTGCCAGTCCTGACTGGTGAAAGCCAGTCAGGAGACATTGGGCTGCTGTTGGCTGAGGTGGTCAAAACTCCTTACGGCAGGGGAGGGTGTTGGACATCCTTAAAAAGAGCGGTGGCCTGGCCCCTGCTTAATAAACCATCTTTGGATGCTGTCTCAGCTATTGGCCTGTTTCTACTCTTCCCTCTTTAGGGAAGGTTATTGAATGGATGGTTGCCTGACAGCTCCAGGCTCATCTCGCCACTTTCCTGGACCTGTTTCATCAGATTTTTATCCGGGATATGGCACAGAGACTGTGCTTGTAGTTTTGGATGATGATCTGCACCTTGAAATGGACAAGGGTCCACCTTGTTGATCTTGTTAGATCTTTCAGTGACCTTTGTTACAGTTGATCATGTGGTGTTGCTGACATGACTGTGGGACCTGGTGGGGGTGCACGGGACCGCTCTTGAGTGGCTCCACTCCTTCATATTGGGGAGCTCCCTGTGGGAGGTGATAGGTGACTGCTTGTTGTCCACTCGAGAACTCCCCTTTGGTGTACCACAGAGTTCTCTTCTATCTCCCCTCTTGTTCAATGTGTATCTGAGGCCACTCAGTGAGGTCATTTGGAGGTCTGGGGTGAGATGTCATCAATATGCTGATGATACTCAGCTCTACTTCTCTATTTCATCCGACCCAGGTCCCGCAGTCTCAGTGCTTACTTGATGTCTGGCTGCTGTTGAGGACTGGATAAGGGTGAGCTGATTGAAGCTAAATTCTGACAAAAATGAAGTAATGCTGGTTGGCTGGTCTTGTGATTGGGAGGGGATTGGGACACCTGTTATTGATGGGGTCTGGCCCCCTATGGTCCACCAGGTTCAATGCCCTTGAGTGCTTTTGGATCCCTCACTGTGCCTGGAATATCAGTTGGGATGGTGGTCAGGAGCACTTATCGTCACCTGTATCTGGTGAGGAGGCTGTGGTCTTTTCTTTCTGACTTAGATCTGGCCACTGTCGTCCATGCTTTCATCACTTTGAGGCTAGACTACTGCAACGTGCTCTACGTGGGGCGTCCCTTGATGACTTTTTGAAAGCTGCAGCTGGTGCAAAGGAGGCAGCTCAGCTCCATTTGGGGATGGCTCACCAGGAGAGCATTACACTGGCTCTCCGAAGACTGCACTGGCTCCCTATAGCTTTCTGGGCATAATTCAAGGTGCTGATTTTGACCTGTAAAGTCCTAAACAGGTGGGTCCACATATCTGAAAGACCGCCTATCCTACCATATTCCATTGTGGCCCCTACGGTCAGTCAGGAGCACCCTCTTGCAGGTTCAGTGTTAACCTTGATTGTGTGATGGGGGTGCTCAGGAGGGCGTTCTCAGTTGCTGCCCTAGTTTTGTGGAACTCCCTTCCCCAGGAGGTTCACTTGAGCCGAAGCCCAGTAAGCATCTTCCAGAGGTGGTATAATCATTTTTATTTGAAAAAGCATTTGGTGGGCAGGGATAGGGCTGAGTTGCTTTTTTGGGGAGGTTGGTGGGGGAGAGTGGGAATTTTTATTGTTTGAATTTTACTGGTGTTATTTTGTGAATTATGAGCTGCCCTGAGCCTTTATGGGAAGGGCAGTGTATAAATCTGAATAAAATACATACATACACATACATACACGCTACCAGGAGGACACAATTTTGGGTGTTTTTAGACAAGCACCTCCCCACCCATCATACATGTTGCAAGACGGCATTGGCACCCTATGCAGCCCTGCAATGTTCATGATGGGTGGGTGATGGTTGGGCAGGTTCTTGTCTAAAAACACTGTGCCTCTGCTAGCTAGTAGCTACTGACTTAATTTAAGTCAGTAGCAGCAGAGGCACAGTGTCACACTGGGTTTCTGTAACTGGATGGGTATATAGTAACTCCATGTGGAGGAGGTCCCCTTTGACAAGTTGCTAGAAATGGAGATGTTAGCAAGCCCTTGCACCAGTTGTTTGTTCCCATAGTTTGGGAACCTCAAGTTTAGGTGTTGCTTGAAAATATCCAAACTTCTTTTTCCTGGGTGTGGTGCTCAGATCATCATCCGGATACCAATAACATTAGGCAGAATGTGAAAGAGAAGACTCTTGTAGAATACCTGTGGTCAGGAACTGTTAACTAACATGATGCTGGTCCGCCTGGGACAGAGTCGAACCCCAGCTGCCAGATGTGGCCCCAGTTCAAACCCCAGGAGGGTTACTTAGTGGCAAGGCCGGAAAAGTGGACCTGGAACAAACCATGCCCAGGGTCCAGCCCTGCAAGTTGCCCAGATGGGATAGAGCTGGACGAACTCGGCGGACATGTCTGTTTTCACACCCAGTCTTGGGAGGTAACCATGGCTGCCTCTTGTTGGCCGGCCGTAGCTGCCTGTTATAGCAGGACGCTGGCTGCAGCACAGGGGTAGAGTCAGCCAGCTGTGCATCACTTCCAGCTCTTTGGCCAGCTCAGGCTGCAGCGGGGCCGTGTGTTCCCACTGCCAGAGCTAACCCAGCTGGGGGTAGCCCTCCTCCAACCCAAGGCGGGATGACAGTCACCCATCACATGAGTTAAAACCCACTGTCTTGTCTACCTATGTGCAGCATCTAATATATTGGGTTCTGGTACTAAGTGGGCCCTTGTGGTGTCACCATAATAGAAATAACAAGCTACTGGGTGTAAACGCGCTCACATGTAAAAATAGCTCTGGGTGGCTAAAGTTTAGACACTGCACCAAGCTGTGGAGGGGCAGGCGGGAAGGGTGGGTGGTTGGAAGCTGTGGAGCAGGCCCACTTGGCAGGTTCTGCTGCTGCCACTCAGGAATAGAATTGTGGGGAATCAGAAGGGACTTTTCCCAAGCTGGGTCCCTACTGCCCCATTCCTCAGCAGCAGCAGCAACAGCAGAACTACAGTACTTCTCCAGATCTGCCTCCCTGCTGCAGTCTGCTCTGCCCACCTCTCCCCGCACGCTGGTTAGAAGAGGTAGAGGTGGGGAGATAGTGCCGCCTCCCTGCCCGCCTCTCTAAACTGGGGTGCAGAGTGTGGCAGCAGGGGAGCTCCCTTCTCTCCTCACCACTTTCTGTGCTCTGGTTTTGAGAGGCCAGCAGGAAGACACAGTAAAAACTTTTAGGGATATTATATCATTTATGATTTATAAGATCCAACCTTGTGCACAGTCTTAACAGCTATAGGAGCCAGTAGCATGTACTTCCCTTTCCATTTTGCTCTTTCCTGTGCTGGTGCATAATAATAGCATCTTTAAACTCTTTCTACCCCAGTCTATTTAATCATCTGTCCACTTCCTGCATGGTCTGCCTCTTGGTCTACTGCCATCTAGCAGACCAAAGAGCAGAGTCCTTAGCAAGCCATTGTCTTTCATCCAGCAGATGTATCCAAATAGCTGGTTTCCTCCTTATAACCACATCATTTATTAGGATGACTTTCTATTATATATAGGTAGAGAAGTGGGGGGGAGAATGTCTGGGACAAAATGTAAATTGATCCTATTAATTTCAATCATTTTCATTGTTCCCTGATTTTAAAACTGTATTTATGGTGCTCCTTTTTTTTTTACTCTAATAGCTTAAGGTAGAGGTTCCCAAACTATGGGCGATCCAGGACTCATTATACAGCTTTCAGGGCCCTGTGGACATCGGTTTTTAGCATTGTCATGTGAGTTCACCATGTCTGCATAAAGAAAAGGTAACTATGCTCTCAAGGAAGATGTGCCCCTTCCCTTATCCCTGCAGCTAAGCTGGGTAAAATATGGCCCTTTTCACATGAGACACCCCATGTGGATGACTCGGTGGGCATGGGGGGGCATCCGTGTGACCACTGGTGCAGGTGACCGGGTGTGTGTGTGCGTGTGCAGTCCTGTGCTCCACCCATCTCCACCGATACCCCACGCACGAAGGCGTAGGACAAAAGAGGCAAAGAGGTGCCTTCGTGTGTGGAGATTGGTGGAGGTGGGTGGAGATGGGTGTGCGTCCATGTAACCGGCCGCCCACACACACCACGGCGCACAGCCATCTCCCCCCGTCCCCGCATTGCAACTCCTCCTGGCCTGTGTGAAAAGGGCCTATGCTGCATAACAAAGGAGGCTACACCAGTCAGACCCACAGAAATATTGCATACGCAGCGATATCCTCAGCTAGAATATACTTGCTTCTCCCACCTGCAAGAAATTAAGAAACCTAAAATACTGCCTGAGATCTGCTGTTGCTCATCACACAGCATACACAAAAGACTGAACAGTGAATTCTTTTCACATGAGAACATGAGAACATCTGCTTGCAATCATCCTCCTTTGGGATGCCATTCTACCGATTAAGTAGAAATGTGATTCTCCCCAATTTGTCTGCAGGACTCCTAGGAGAAGTTTTCGGCAAGGGGTTGGGATTCCTGAGAAATTGAATAAATGTACCTTTCATAGATTACTTCACCCTGAGTCTAGTGGCTCCAGAAACTGGAATCCTTTCTCTCTACTGCCTGGTCACTTCTTGCCCTGCTTTCCGAAGTCAAGAAGTGCTTAAATAAAGAGCAGCTTGTTCTATAACAGAAAAGGTCATTTCTTCTGGCCAGGCACTTGGAAAGGATACAGGAAGCATATTATTTGAAAGGTAAATTGATAAAAAAAAATTGTTTGCTCTAGGAATGGGAGGAATGTCAGAAAACAACATCAAGGTTCTTTAGCTACTTTAAGGAGAAAAATGAAGGTAATGCCGCAGTACTGCCCTGACAGCAGCTGCAGGGTGTTCGGAGCAAATGCTTTTGTCTCCAATTATATGGAGGCTCAGACTGTGTAAATATTGTTCTTTGCTCACAGAAACCTAGTGTGTGTATGTGTATAATGTGCGTGAAAGACGGAGATGTTTTTTTCCCAGCTGGGTATATTTGTAGCTTAGAAAATATCCAGAGCCATTTCAAATGCAGTAAGCAGTCTCTGAAACCTAATCAGAGCAGTCTCAGGTAGTAGAAGTGTTAATTTCCCAAAGTTTTCCTCACGTTTAACTACTCAGTAGGAAAAGAACCATCAGTTTCTTTTATTTATATGAAGCTGAACATTTTTTCCCATTACAGTGGGACACAATCTGAGTTAAGTAGCACATAGATAAGGTTTGTTATGCTACATTTAAAGTGATGCCTTTTATGTTACTCGTTCATAACAGAAAATGCAATTTAAAGGTGCAGTCAAGGATACCCTGTTTGAGTAAACGAGGTTTGTTTTGTTTTATTTTGAAATGAAGAATACTTACCCGGCTGGCATCTCAGCCTGAATCACAAATTCAAGATGAAGATTAAGTAATTTAAGTAGGTGCATTCTGGATTGTGGTTGAGATTTGAGAGCATTTAGTTTAGCACAAAATTTCTTTAAAAACAGAGATTAATTGAAAAGCAGAAATTAATTAACCTAAAAAAAAAGCCGGGGGGTGATATTAGTAGACTTCATATGTTGGGTATAAATTACAGGGTACCTCAGTGCCTATATTTTTTCCCCTTGAACTGTACAATCTCACAGTATGTAGGAGTCGCTCTCCAGCTATGTAAGCTCTCGGGCAGGGACCATGTCTATCTTATTCTCTGTAAAGTGCCAGGTACATTGCTGGTGCTATATAAAAGTTTATAATAATAATAATTAATATATGCCAGGATGTGGACATTGTTCTCATGTATTGTCTTGTCATTTCAGAGACTATATGATTGGACTAAACTCTGTGTAATGATAAAGTTGAAATAATAATAATAATAATCAGAGATTTAAAATGTTTTATGATAAAATATTACATTTAAATGTTATTTATTTTAAAATATTATTTTTAATTGTGTTAATATACATTACACATACACAGTCACTATGTACAATTCTGCTGCACTAATAACACTAACATTAGATCTCTCATACACCCCCCATCCTCCATGATTCCATCTCCGGGTAGAGGTTGATCCATTTCAATTATTTTTTAAAACACAAACCTGCTTGTTGTTGTTTCCATTTAAAAAAAGCCTTTGTTGGAGGCAGGAATTTATACAACACATTAGTGACAGAAACAGAGATCCAGAAAGCATTGATGTGCTGTCCTCATTCCTGACTGAAAACCATATCCAGGCTTCCTCTTTTCACATTTATTGCTGAAAAAGCAGCCTTCAGATCTTGCAATGAGTGGGCCGTGGAATAGGTCATTAGGGCCAGATTTTTAAACGAGTCCAGGATTTGCAAGTGGTTTTAAAAGGTTGAAAACTTCTTGTGGCTAAAAGTCTTAAAAAGAAAGAGCATAACCTTGAAGGGCAGGGGGGGGGGAGGTTCAGCAAATGTAGAGTCTGGCCTTTGACAGTGGTATTGTGCTGAACTCTTGAGAAACTGGCTCTTGTTTAGGTGCATAAAATAAGTGAGCTCTGATTTTAAAAATGTGTTTCAATTGTGGGTGCCAAACTAAATGATAAATAAATAAATAACTCCTTAAAACGTGTCCCTCAGCAGCACTTTTGAGACTTGGAGACTGAGATCTCTTACGGAAGTTTCATTCCATCCAGGGGCTTAGCTAAAATAGAGGCAGGTGGTACGTACGGCTGCTCAGGGGGCCGCGAGCCTCAGGGGCCCATGCTCGCGGGTGCAGCTGCATCTCCTGCCACTGGGAGGGAGCCAAACTCCATTTTCTGCAAAAGGGCCCATTCCAGACTTGCTATGCCCAGAATTCCATACGAACAATGTTGGGATCAAGCAACAGAGGAGCTGGTGTGGTCCAGTGCGGAGAAGTGAGCATGGGATCTGAAGATTCAAGACTGAGCTGTGTAATGAACTCATTGCAAGGGAATCTTGGACAAGTCACTCTCTCTGTGCCTTCCATTTGTACAATGGGAATAAACAACAACACTGGCTGACTTTACTCACAGGGATGTTGTGAAGATTGATTAATGGTAGTAAAGTGCTCTGATACTATGGGGATGGCTGCTAGAATCACCCATATAAAATGGAACTTCCTTTGGAAAAATAAAAATGGGTGTATATTATAGCAGAAGAATATTATTTCTGCTTTGTCATGAGAGGACACTAGTACATCCATCAAATGAGTGACCATTAATGAGATCCTGCAGTAATAGACTAGAAAGTGACACCTACAGGGATATTTGTGGGTTTTAGAGCAATGGTGCTCAAGCTTTTGCCTGAGTATTGCATTTTGTGACTTAAATGTAATCTCATGACCCCACACAGCAGCCAAGTCATGCAGAGTCTATTGGAGTGGCCTCATCCACAGCGTGACCCCACTTGCAGCCCTGACACACAGGGTGTTTTTAAATGAGCAAGGCTTGAGTGGGGGGATCTGTGGTCGGTGCATGGGGCAGCAGCGGGGCACCCACACAGGAGGGCTTCAAACAAGTGGCTCCCGGTGTGGCCGCCCTGTCCATGGGAGCAGCCACCCTGACCCATATGGGGGCACTCTGGAGTTTTCAGGAGTGCTCTGGTGCGGCATGGGTCACAGGAGCGCCCCTCCCCACGCACCACTGTCACACAAGCAGTTGGATGCATGGACAGGGGGGGCACGTGTGCCTGCGTCTTGTTTACAAATACCCAGTTTGGGAAGCTCTGTTTTAGAGGTCCTTTTGACAGCAAATGCACTGTCAGTTTACTGATTTTAAAGCTTGCATTTCTACCAGAGTTATTTTTTCTCATTTTACATAGTCTTGCCATCTTTAGCAAGTTAAGTTTAAGTAATCTTCTAGCTATTTGAACTTTTAATTTAGCTGGAGAAATGGAAACTCTTTGTGTTTATACTCTGTAATAGCCAATGTGCAAGATTGTGATAGGAGTGACTGAATAGTGCCTCCTTTAAAGTCTGGCATTTTAGCCCAGCCTGACTTCTTCTCTGAGACTAAAATGAAAAGTAACAGTCAGAAGCAGGGAAAGCAGAACCAGACAATGTTGGCAGGAAAGCTTTGTATATGGGTCAATTATATCTCAAAAGCCTCTACTCAACATATTGTTTAAGCTAAGTATTCATTTCATTCAAACATTTAACAATTCAGCTGGACTTTTGTATTAAAAATCTGCACAACCAGTTATCATTCCTGGAAAAAGCAGATTTTAGTGAACACATTCAAAGGCCCAGTCAAAAAGATTTATTTTTATGTCCTTTTCAAAGCAAGGGAATGATTAATCCAGCAGCCCCAAGTTCAAGTGTAAACATTTCTCCTTGGAAAATATTCAGAAAAAGATTTCTTGCACAGAGGCTGACTGCCAGGAGTATGGTTATGCTGTGTGAGGCATGACTTAGTACAGTCAAACGCCTACGACACAGAAGGGATAGTTAGCTGAAGAAAACTGCATTTGATCTGATAGTTAAGGCATCTATTTTCTGGGTGCTCCTAAAAGTTTAATATAGAGCTAGCGTAGCCTAGTGGATAATGTGTTAAACTTGGGTTTGGGAGACTAGGGTTCAAATTCTGTTTTAAGATGTCTTCAGACAAGCATATTACCCACCCAGGCTTCACGGTTACCAGTGGGGTTTTCACACAAGTTGGGGAGGTACTGGGTTGGGAGGTGCTTGACTGAAAATACACTTAGCCATGAACTTGCTGAGTGACTTTGGGCAAGTCTCAGCTTCCCCCATCTGTAAAATGGGATTAATATTGACAGCAACAGGGTGGTTGTTAGGGTGAACAAATAAGGATTGTAAACCACTTTGAATACTGAAAATGATAGCACTTTCAATTGAATAAATAACACTACTCACCTAGACCTTGTAATATATTTAGAAAAGTGTGGCACAGTAATTTTGGTGTCACCAGGCTTCCTTGGGACCATGGCTACACTAATCTTCTTGACAGATTTCCAGCTAGCTAGAAAGGCCAAGTGCCTATGTTTACTCTTCGGGATCTGCCAGCAGCCTTTGAAACTAATTTTTCCAGAGAATTTTGCAGAAAATGGCAAAAACTCAAACGTTTGAGAGGAGGACACAGCACAGTGCAGCGAGGACACTGACAGGAACTGTGGGGAAGGAACCGGAAGGCATGTGCTGAGGAGGGGCAGGGGCTCTGTATTTGGAGGGGTGCCACAGACCTTCTGTGGGTTGCAGGGCAGGGACACTATGAAGTGGGGTGGTCAGATCTTCAGGACTTTGGGAAGAAGGGACAGGAGGTGGGCCTAACTGGGCCCATAGCAGCTTCCCCAAGTGCCAGCCTCTCTATGGTCCGGGTTGCCCCTTTCTGGTTGGCAGGACAGTCTGGGACCAGACTGGGAGGAGGCGGCAGCAAGTGCTGAGCAGTGGAGGGGAAGCAACCTAAAGGCATGTGAGGGGTGCCACAGACCTCAATTTTATTTTATTTTTTGCCCTGTTGGTGGGACAGGTAGCTGCAAAATTGCATAAAAATGAAAATACTACATTAAAATGTGGTGTGCTAACTCATACCTAAATATATTGTGGTAAGGGAAAGTCAGCTAGTGTATACCTTTAATCACAGAAAAACAGAGATTTGTGTGTGTTTTTTTAATCAGAGAATTTATGTTTGTTTGTTTTTAATCAGAGAATTGCCAATTGTTTGTCACGGGAAAACTCGGATCCCTGCTAATGAGAGACGTTGATGTCTGAGGAACTGTAAAAGTCCATGACAATTTGAATGTTGACAAATCTGCACCCCTGGTAACTCCGGAAAGAACATCTTGATTCCTTCATGATGGCCAGCTTTCACACAGTTTGAAATCAAGATTTTGATTTCCAGGAGATTTTGGTTCTCCATGTTTTGGTTCTCCATAGATTTTGGCTCTTTTGGAGATTTTGGTTCTCCATAGATTTTGGTTCTCCATATCACAAAGATATGTAGAACATATAGTTTTAAACAGTCCATCTCTCTTTATCCCAACAAAAGCAGAACAGAAAATGCCATCTCATCAAGATGCTAATGCATCTAATTCTTTTTTTAAAAAGCCTGTCTGTAGATTATACTGTATCATAATAGCTGCAAAAACTCTACACCTTTGCACGTGAGGTAAACCTTTCCTTATTGGTAGACAGCACTGTGAACAAATTCTCTTTTGGTTTAGAAAAAAAAAATCTTGCTTATATCTCATCTTCACTTTTATAATTCGAGCATAAGTGAATTCAAGGGCATTTTCTTGCTCAGCTGAAGAGTAAAACAAATCAGCAAGAAATGAGAAGACTTGAAAGGGAACTTGTCAATAGCTAATGAAATCATCAGCTGAGTGTCCCTTTATCCATTCTTCTGTAGGCTAGCCACTGCCAGGTGCTAAGGCTAAAGCTGGTCAGTCATTTCACCTTTGGCACTTAAAATATTTTTTTTAATTCGAATCTAGGATTTTCCTGCAGGTTGCTGAGACACAATGGGTATTAATAAACATGCAGCTGGGACATCCCGGCCGACTTAGCTCGGGGAATGGAACACGCATTCCTGCAGCCTGACTCGGCTGGGGAGGAAGCTCGGGAAGTGAGGTGCGGCTGGTCAGTTCCAGCCACCACCTGCCATGATGGGTAGCCATGACTGCCAATAACAGGCAGCCATGGCAACCCTTCATGCTGCACCAGGCAGGTGTGAAAACAGATGCGCCTGCCCGGTTTGGCCCACCCTGGCGGCTCCTGGGGTGTTAATGTGCCGAGTGGCTCTCATCCCGTCTGGGGGGTGGGGGAGGGCTACCCACATCTGGGTTAGGTTGGGGCAGAGAAACTAACTTTCCCCTGACCTAACCCAGCCGGGGAGGGGAGGCTGGGAGCGACATGCAGCTGGCTGGCTGGCTCCACCCCTGCCATGAGGCTGGCATCCCCTCCCCCCGCCATGATGGGAAGCCATGGCAGCAATAACAGGCGGGCGGGAAAACAGACGCTCCTGGTTGGTTCAGTCCACTCTGGCCCCCCTGGGGAGCTTGCAGGGCCAGATCATGGGCCCGTTCCAGCCCCACATTTCTGGTCCGGCTGCCACCCCTGCTGGGGTTTGACTGAGGCTCATGTCTGGTGGACCCATTACAGATGGGCAGGGTTCGGCGCTGACCCAGATGGGCCAGAGTGGGCAAAACCAGGACAGCATCACATCCGAAAACACCCATTGATTCAGGAACTTAGTTTATGAGCCTCAGAAGCCCAGTTATATTTTCAAGTAGCTCAGACGCCCCAAAATGTCATTGGTAGTTGACAAATAGTAGCTTTGCACTGTTAATGATACTTTACTTAAGGGCTGAGACTTTCAAGCCACTTACTTTACTCTGAAGTAGCCCCATTGATTTCAGTAGCATTACACAGAAGCAAATAGTTTGAGGATCATAGCCTAGATAGATTGTTACAATTATTTTCAGATCTCTCTCTCTCTCCACAGTTTCAGTACTGAAACCACCAGTAACCAACCACCCCACAAATGCATGCTATAGGTAGGATATCTCTACCTCACTTATACATATTACTCTCTATGCATTCTCTGTTGATTTCTTCAGGCTTTCCAGTGATGGCTGATACAAAATTAAAATCCAGGCAAGTCCGTCACTATGGAAAACTAAATAAGGCTGGTCTGATGAGATAATTAGTTTGGTTGCTTTATGGCAGGGGCCCCTGTTCACTATGGGTGCTTTCACACAGACTGGGGTAGGGAGGCCAGAGCTGCTCCATGGGGTCCCATGCAGCAGCCACCTGTGGGGAGAGTGTTGGGAGCCCTTCAAACAGGCAGACCGATTTGTGGGTTCTGGGACTTGCAAGCAGCTGCCGCGCAACCTCATCACTCTGGCGTAACCCAGGAAGCCCAACACACGGGCACGATCTGGAGGTTCCGCTGCAGCAGCAGCAGGATCAGGCCCCCAGAGGAAGCTGCTGCCAGCTGTCTGTCAGCTGTTGGAGCAGCAGGTGGGGGTGCGCCCTGGCCTTCCACCCATGAGTTGTTGGAATGAACCCTGAGGGCAGGAGAAGGTTCAGCCCTGATGTCCTCGGCTGCATGAGTAGCCACTCCAGCCGGGGACACTGGGGCTGATCCTCCTCCTCCCTGGGCTCCGCTTTAACAGATGATGGGTGCATGGCCAGGGCATACACGCACCCCCACCCCGTCTTTCCAAGAGCTGACAGATGGCTGATGGCAGCTTCCTCTGGGGGCCCGATCCTTCTAGTGCTGCAGTGGAATCCCTGGGTCCTGCTTGTGTGTTCAGCTTCCTGGGTTACACCAGCATGGCAGGGCTGTGCGACAGCTGCTTGTGCATCCCAGGCAGCTTCCTCTTGGGGCCCGATCCTTGCTGTCACCATGGCTTTGTCCACAGTGCTGGAAGACCTTTCTGTGGGGGGCCTTTCACAGGGGAGGCACGACAAGGGAGACCATTGCTCTGGGTTGGGCCAGGCTAACCCACACGGTGGATGTTTACAAATGTGGCACTAGAGCCGTAGGATGCGCTTTGGCCCAGCTGGGCCAGCATCATGGCGGTACATTTGTTGTGGACCCGGTATAAACTCCAGCAGGAGTAGCGGCCAAACTGGAAATGTGGGCCCGGAATGAAGCGAGCCCACAGTCCAGTCCCAGCAGCCACCCAGCTGGGCCAGAGCTAACAGAACTGAGGAGGAACATCTGTTTCTGGCCCCATCCTGGCTGAGCATCAGGGGGCCACCATGGCTGCCCGTCATAGTGGGGTGTGTGGCAGTAGCATGGGAATGAAGCCAGCTGGCTGCATGGTGCTCCCTGTTCCTCCTCCCCAGCTGGGACAGGCCACCAGGCTGTCTGTTCCCACCACCAGAGTTGACCCGTACCTCTCCCTGGGCAGAGGTGTGAGTTCTCTGAATTCCACATTTCTGGGTATGATGCTGTCGGGAGATGCCCTGTCCCAAACTGGGGCAAACCTCTGGTGACCATCGTTCAGACAGGCGGGTGGATCCGGGGAAAAGGGGGCCCAATGTGGATCCCCATCTCATGTGATTACACCCTGTGTGTTCCCCACTGCTACCAATGGGGAACACGCAGTGAACACGAACACACAGTGAAAGCAGGTCCCTGCTGCGTGGGAATGCGTCTTTTAGAAAGAATAAACCCTTGTGTTAGTGCTTTTCTAGTTTAAGTGATCACCTATGGCTGTTTTTAAATGGGATGCACCCACACAGGTCCACCCATCCCCTGCCCACCCTAGCCCATCTGAAGGTGGCGTGGGTAGGCACGTGCTCCCATCACCCATGCATTATCTACTAATGCCCACGCACAGAGCATCGGGGAAATACAGAAGATGCTCTGTGCGGGGCCAGGAGAGGGCGGTGCATGAGTAGGGGCACCCCCCCCATCTCAGCCTGTTTAAATCCCCCCCACCCCACCGCATCTGCATCGGTGCTCCATGGGGCGCACATGGACCCACCATGCAGCCATGACCGTTTAAAACCAGCCCTATACAAAGTCTGTCCAGAAGAGCTCATGGTAGGGCTTCGGGAACCATGCTCATACTAACTTAGAACCTTTTCGCACAGACACGCTAATACTGATAAAATGAGTGTTACATTTTATTATACATGTTGCAGGACACCCAGCCCTGAAACATGTATAATAAAATGTAACACCCATTTTATCAGTGTTAGAATGGCTGTGTGAAAAGGGCCAGAGTGTGCTGCTTATGGTAGAGAATGGGAGCTTTGTGCTTCCCTACTTTTCTTTTCAATAAAAGAAAGGCTTTAAGAATTCCATCTTTTTGCCTCCAATTTACAAGTGATTGCCAACACCAAGTTGTGTTGCATATCATACATGAAGTCACAGCCTTGACATGAAAACGTGTGAATCAGCAAGAAAAGAGTATTTTTAAAAAAAAAAAAAGTGGTGGTCTTTAACCCTGTTGTCACTCAAACAAAAAGATTCTTCTACCTTTTTGGAACCTCTTCTGCATCATTGTACAATTAATACTAGGCTCACGTTTTAGTTTATGTTGCAATAAATCTCCCAGAAGCCTAGCTTTGTATCCAAGTTTGAACAAGACCCAGGACACAAATGGAATAGAAAGAGCTTAGTGTATCATTTTCCAAACAATTAACCCCAGTCCAGCCCTCCCTCGCTCCTAGCTACTATACATTACAGTGTGACTACATTTTCTGTAACACTTTATTAGGAGGCAGTGCCTTTTCATCAAGTGACAAGACGATCAAAGGAGGTTTTTTATTCAAAAGGTTTGGAGGTCAACAGAGATTAGACACCTTTGGAAAACAATGAACTTACTCAGCAGGGGAGAGTGCCACTGATGATAGCTGCATGCCATAAGAAGGTTTGGAAGTAGAACAGGAAGACTAGGCAAATGAAGCTGCACTGGAGCCCAGAATTGGCCCTTAAGATGAAGGTTTCACCTGCTCTCCAGAGCCTCTAGTCCTCCACGGATGAGAAACCTGTTCCCTCTCCGGGGCCCCTTTGAAAATTAGTCCAAGCTCCAAGGGCTGCATAGGAATTGGGAGCAGCAGCTGTGCTTAAGGGGTGTGCTTAGGAAGAGGGGGAGAGCTCAGACCATGGATCTATGCCATGGATCTGTCCTCTGATCTTGTGTGCACCTTGCCCTCACTACTGGTCCATTACCCTGAGTTCAGTCTTTCAGTGCTTGTGGGTAGGAACGGGAACCAGGGGCCAGAGCCAGGAACTTGGAAGGTCAAATAAAAACTAAGCATGGGCTACATTTGGCCCTTGGGCTAGATTAGGGGTGGGGAACCATAGGCCCAACAGCATGAAAGGACAGTCTAGCTTTTACAGTTTTTGTTTGAGTTACAGATCTGTAACATTAATATTCTACAGGTAGTTTCATCATACCATTGTCACACAGGGATTTGGGTTTTTTTTGTTAAGAGTGCAAATTATTATTTGTGTGCATAGATATTTGCAAGACTGAGGACTCATTATCAAGGCAGGCAAAAAGCTTCGGTCATGTTTCCATCATATGCACCAAACTGTATTGGACTGCCAGGTTAACAAACATTCCTTGAATGCAGTAGCTTCCAAGCATAACTAGTAACAGTGGGGTTTCCTGCTGTAAGATTAAAGATATCACAATCTCTTATTCAGCAGCAAAGAAAGACTACAAAAAGAGCAGTCTTCCAGAAACAAAATAGGGTAAACCAGAAGCATAGTCTAATGACAGAGCTAAATCAGGGCAGGCTCCGAGAGGGCAAGAGAGGCTTTTTTTGGGGGGGTGGGTGGGACGCAATGCGGAGCACCATAGATGTGGGCCAATAAATAATAGCTACAAAGCAACCCAGGAGAGTTGCTAGGCAAATGAGATTACCTCAGAAAGACAAACTCTGGTAGTTTCAGAACAGACACAAAGGACTGGTGGCTATACCAGTCACATGCGGTAGCCACAGACATCCCTGGGACTCGGCAAGATGCAGAGATCCTGGGGTGTACAGAGGGAAGGACATAGTGTCACTCCATGAGGTGAGGCAAGGCAGAGACAACCACATTCCTGGAGGATTGTTTAGAAGCTGCATTGGGAGGGAGTCTCTCTTTTGGGGGGCAGGGAGGGGGAGGAGGATTGGGTGCTGGGTCGGTATGAAGTGCTAGACCCTGGTCTCAAAAACTGGTGGATATAAAAGTAGGAGGGAACAACAGCTTAGGAAGAAGAGATGAGGAAATACATGTAGAAGCAGCAGCAATGTCAACAGCCTGGGTAATATTTTAGGAAGGAGTCATGCTACAGAGAACGTAATAATTCCAAAGCTGCTCCTGTCTCTCTCAAGTAATTTCCCCACCTCTCCTAAACGAAACTAAACTAAACTGCCTAACTGAGTCAGACCAATGGTCCATCTTAGCCCAGTATTGCTACAACCTGACACAGCAGCAGGGGTTTCAAATTCAGGTCCAAATCCGGCTCTTCCAGGGTCTCCGGCAGAGGCCATCCCGGTGTGGTACCTGAGACCCCTCCCAGCCCCCAGCGGAGGCCTCCCCCAGGTGCGCTCTTACCACTTGAGCTATGCCCCCCCCCCCCCATTCAATGGGTTTGATTACATCGTTGAGGAGCGAGCTTAAAAAAAAGCCCAATGGATGCAGGAGGAGAGAAGAGGCTTTGTGGTTGAATTTACCTGTATTCTCTTCTGGTGTGTGATCTAACAAAAAGCAGTGGTTGCCAGATAAAGTTATTGCTAAACTACCACATGCTTTCCAATTAGTAGGGGTGTGCATGTCGTTTTCATTATTACAATAATGAAAATTGTTGTTTTCATTATTATTATTGCAACAACAAAAATGACAAATAATAATAATGAAAATAGAAATGAAAATGACATTTTATTTTTGAAATAAAGGGAAAAAACTGAAAACCGTATTTCTGGCTATAACATGTGTTTCTTATTCAATTCTGATGAAATTGAGGACACTATGTCTACCAAATTTCAAAATGATTATATAAAGGTAACCAATTTTAGAAGCAATTGAAAGCTGTGATTTTAAGAAAAGCTCCATACACATTCATGACTACAACTTCTTTATCTTCCATCCACTTTGCATGAAACCTAGGAATATTATGTCCCTCCAAAAGCTTAACACTCCTGACAATTTTCAGAAAGATTGGATAAAGGGTCCTGATGGTATAAGACAATAACTTAAAAGTACATTTCCAGCTGTAACATTTGTATATTCCATCCTGTTTACAAGATATTTGGCAGGAATGTATCACATACCTTCCCTGTCATCTCTGCCAAATTACAGGACAATTTGATAAAGGGCCCCAATTTTATAAGCAATTGATGTTGTCCCTGTGAAGACCATTATTCAGATAAATAGCAGCACATGCAGTACCAGTCAGAGGCAGGCACATGGCACGGCAGGGGGAAGAGAGACTGTAGGAGGGAGGATGTGGAGCAATCCAAAAGACTGACACATTCACTGGCTAATTCCTGCATGCTTCTAGCTTTACACGACCAATTGGTAGTGGCTTCGAGACGGGCATAAGGGAAGTAACTGGGACTTTGGGGATAGCATCCCTGCAGTCAGGAGACTAAGACCACTTTTAAATGAGGTGCTGAACAGTGCCTCCTGAGCCCTGCATTGAGAGAAAAGCCACATGGGGAGTGTTCACATGCTCCCCGCGCTGCTGGAAGTGACGTGCTCCCCGTTGTCGGCATTGGTAGTGGCTGGAGATAGCCTCACTTTTCAGGCTTTCAGAACACGTGCGGCTTTTCTCTCAATGTGGCTTCTCTCAAGCTCCGTGCAGCTTTTCTCTCAATGCGGGGTTCAGGAGGCGCTTTTCAGCACCTTGTTTAAAAGTGGCCATAGTTTACACATCCAGGCTGGCCAATTAGCATCACAATCACATCCTGCAGCACTGTGACAGAGGACATAAGATAATCTCTATTGACTCTTTCTTAAACAGATGCTTCTGACTTCCCAGTAACAAGTGGGGGAGAGAAGTTGGGGTAGTCACAGCACAGAATGAGGATATTTGGTTGACATTTCTGCTGGCCAATTGGCATCACAAACCAATCTTATACCACAGTGACACGTAAGAGAATCCCTGGCATAGGCTCCTTCTCTGCATATGCTGTGCAGGCATATAAAAGTGCAACCCTTTATCACATCTTTCTGATATTTGGCAGAGATGATCATGAAAGTGTGATATACAGTCTTGCCAAATTTCACTGTCAGACAATTATATATGTTAATTGCTTATACCACCAGGGCCCTTTATCCAATCCTTCTGAAAGTTGGCAGAGTTAGTAAATATGGGAAGGGGTATAAATGTGCCAAGTTTCATTTACATTAAATGTGAGGCAAAGACATTACAGCTAAGAATGTATATGAAGATTTTTGCAAAATAATATGATTCAACTGCTTCTAAAATTGGATTCCTTTATTCAATCTTTTTGGAATTTGGTATACTTAATGCCTTCCATTGGAGGTATAATCTCTCCATGTGTCAGCCAAATATAGTGAAAAAGCAAAAAGTTACAACTGAAAATGTGTTTTCCATTGAAACCAATGGAAAATGAAAACGAAAGCAAAGACAAAAACAACAATTTGATATTTATGAAAACTAAAACGACAGATTTAAATAACAAAAACAAAAAACTAAAACAAAAATGATGTGGGCCCCTGGTGCACACCTCTACCAGTTAGAGACATTATGACAGCAAGTTGCTCTCCAACAGGAAAACATACTCATGCAGCAATTAATAAAACAAAAGTATGTGGACCAATGTCAGTTTATATCTGACAAGCTCACCCCTGTTCCTCAAAAGATAGTTACAGAAATGCTCAGCAACAGATAAGGAGAGGAAAACCCAAACACCATATTATCAGTAAGAAAATAGTTTAGAAAACTTTTCATTCCATTACTGAGTAATAGCCTGAAAAGTCGAATGCCAGCAAAGGGAAGAATGCTATTGTTTTCCCCATCAGAAGTTCAGCTGTGGAATGAGGTCAACGAATTTCAGGAATAGTGATTAGAGCTCGATGCCCAAGATGCAGATTTTTCCAGTCAGATATAATTTTCCCCAAAAGCTGAGATTTGGGTTTGGTTCCGCCTCTCTCAAGAAAGCTAATGTTGCAGCAGAGGCAGTATGTAATTATAAAAGTCAAGATGCTCACAAAATAATTGACTGATGGCTTAAATGGTCTTCTGTTTAGGAGAAAAACACAACTCCTGCAGTTTCTTTGGAACTAACTGTTGAAGCCAATTTGGATTGCCAAGTACATTTAACTTAAGCCTTGCTGCTGTGGCAGTACAGTTAGGGTATTATATGAAAAGCCTTTTTAGAAGGAAGTAATGCTTGCCTGGTGTCAGGGGTGTTGTACTGTGTGACTGGGCATATGTGGTCATTAAATAACCTCCCTGGTGTTTTTCGCGAGAGTGAAAGTGTTATTCCTCAGAATCATAGCCAAATTCCAGCTTGTTTACTGAATTATGCTGCTGCCAACTCTCTGGATTTTAGCATGAGCTTGGTGCTAGGTTGTGTTTTGCTTAAAGTCTCTGGTCCTGAAGTGGTTTGTTTGCTACTGAATCTTGCTTTCAAGAGTTACTATACCTCATTCATGCTTGCAGAGAGAGCTTGAAACTTTGAAGGATAAGGGCTTTAAAACTGAGGACAAATAAAGAGAACCTAAAAGGTATTACTTTTTAAAATGTCATCATTTGTGGGGCTGTTGGGGAGGGGGTTCTCATATGTGAATGTTGGAGGTTTGCAATCTGCTATTTTAAATTAGTACATTTTATCTCACATTTCAGTTTAACCATCGTTGGATGGGTCCACCAGTAAAGTGGCAGTATTTCAGCAACATGTAGAATTTTGTATACACCTCATTGATTTTTATTATGTTTCCTCTTTGTTTTTGCCTTTTCCCAAGTGCTACAACCAGGGGGGTGTATACTAGTCGTGGAAATAAATGGCAATTTATAGGGTTTTCTTTTGTGGCAATATACTATGATGCAGACACTACTGGTGCATACCAGAGTTCTGGTGGTACAAAGTGCAACAGTTCAGCAGGGAAATTTGTCTTTTTTACTATTTTCACTTGACATTGCTGTGACAGTCTATCAGCCCCTGGAAAGGAAAGGGTAAAAATTGCTAAGGTAGGACACTGCTCAAGTCTCTTCACCATCAGTATTGTACACGGCACAGATTAATATAATTTCCATGACTTTTTAGATTAGTAAAACCTTTTGTTCCTCAGTCTTGTTTTCTCAGGAGAAAAATATGGCACTCCGGCAATGAAATACAAAGCTCAAGATTAGTCTGACTCCTTTCTTTTGTCTATAGAAAAATGCTTTTTGTTTCTCCCCCATAACTTTAGACACACTACATAGCATTAAATAAATGAAAGCTTGGCTAAAACTGCCTCACCCTGTAACGTTAACTATGTCCTCATTAGTGCCAGTCATTTGTGACCCATCTTAGCAAACTGTTTCTCCTGTCACCAGCGTAACATGTCTCCGCACCACGTGTCCTCAGCTAACTGTGTTAGGTGATTGTAATTTGGCAAGTGGGTCCATGGCAAAGGGAGACTTCGGCAAGGGAGGAGAATAAAGTTTGCTGTGCTTGGGCTGGAGTGTACAGTAGCTGCTATGGTGAGAATGAGAAGCAGTTATGTACTGTCAGCTAGCTAAACTTCTCATATCCTGCCTTTTTACGGGTTTGAATATGTGGTATGTTATACAGGTATGTTTTATACAGGTAACAGCCTGAGTCTTCACAAAAGAGGTTTGTGTGAGTTCATTTCTACAAGGTTTCTGGCACTCTAGGAGTTGGGGGGAAACAATTGTGGCATATATGTAAAAGTTTAAAAATGAATGCAGGGGGGGGGGGGGGGGGAGTGCTTCTGTTTGTCCAGAATATATGCAATGCTGATGGCATCCAGTCCTATGAAAATTTTAAATATGCATGTGCAAGTGGAAAAACTGATACCAAATCACGGAGGAGCAAAATCATACCTAACAGCTGTTGAGTAGAGGGCAGGAGGAGACTGCTGCATACTGAAAGAATTCCCTTACTGGATAATTAAATAGGGTTAGATCAAAACCTTGCTATAAAATTTGACAAACAAATACATATTAAATGTACATTGCAAGTAACTCTAGTATAGAGCACACTTTTGAAAGAGCCACTATGCAGCATATGCATATAATTAAAGCAAATTTTTTAAAATATAGTCTACTTGGTTTTGGTTTATTCCAGAAGTCATCCTAACTTAAATGTCTTTCCTCTGGAGGGGTTCAATGGAATTACTCTGGAGTAAGCTGTTTATGGATTGCAGTTTTAGGCCACTTTTAGACATGCCTCCCCACAGCACATATTTGGGCTACAGGGGGGGAATGTGCAGCCCAAATATGCGCAGGGATTGGCCGGTCTGAAAGGCCCCCCTGCGCAGCTTTACCAGCAAAGCTGCACGGGGAAGGGCCTTTCAGACCGACTGATCCTCACACATATTTGGGCTGCACAATCTTATCTCCCCCCTCAGCCCAAATATGTGTGGGGGGCCCATTTCTGAAAGTGGCCTGAGTGAGCACACCAACATATCTCCTTAAGATAAAAGAAATGTCTGTGGCAGGGATTGGACTGTCCAAATGTCAAATTGTGGCTCTGTTCCCACAATTGTGCTTTAAGAGTTTGATGTAGCTAAGCACACCTACAGCAATGGTTCTCAAAGTGGTGGGTGAGGGCAAGATGGCATGCAGCTGCCTCACTCTACAGTGGGCATTTTCATACGAGATGCTACCTGCATGGCCACCCATGAGCCACAGAGCCCATCCAACCACCTGTCTGAAGGTGGAGCAGCTGGATGTGTGCTCCTGTGATCCATGGAGCACCCACTCTCAGCCACTCATGGAGCCACGCCAGGAAATGCGGAGTGAGCCGTGTAAGGCAAGCCAAATGCATGGTGGCTGCCTCCATGGCTGCAGTAGCCATGCTGGAAGCTGCCTGTTTCACTCCCCCCACCCTTCACGTGTGGGTACTCACATGCGGTAGCCACGGACACCCCTCAGTCAACACACTAATCTGAAAACACGCAGTGTACGAGCAGGGGGAGTTTCCAAAATAGCAAGGTAGGAAAGGGGGGGCGGAGGGGAGAGAGAGACAGGGGCCAAGGACAGGGTGGCAAGGGAGATTGGGAACAAGATGGATGTGTAACCCATGCTATTTGCACTTTCATTTAATCAGCAACTCTCAGAAAATAAAACTGCAGATAACTTCTTTTGCTTTTAGTGGGTTACCTTACCTATGCATGTGGTGGAGTCAGGGAAGTACCATTTAACCGGGATCAGTTGTGTGTCCTGTCCAAGGAGGGCAAGAAGTACTGGAACAGGTGCCAGAGGGCTACTCACTGGACACTGGCTCCTAAATCTGTGCTGGCTTCAGGGTGTCTTGCTGCGCACTAAGGCACATACTCTCTGCTGCTGGGCCTACATGAGGCCACTGCTTCCCGCCACTGGAAGGACTTAAGGGAGTGACTAGGGCTCTGCCTGCACCACTTTCTCTTATGAGTGGCCTCTCTTGCTTGTTTCCTGTAGGTGGAAGAGCCACACTGCACCTGTAGCTCTCCAGTCTCAGCTCACCGCTGAGATGCTGCAGTCCATCTGCTGGTCCAGTCGGGGGGTGGTCTCCCTGGCCGCCCTAGTGCTGGTTCTGCTCATCTGCTGGGGGCCCGGTAAGTGAACAGTGACCCTAATCCCTGGAACTCGGCTGGGAAGCAAGATGCAGAGGTCCTGGGTGTACAGAGGGAGGGACATAGTGGCACTCCATGAGGTGAGGCAAGGCAGAGACAACCACATTCCTGGAGGATTGTTTAGAAGCTGCATTGGGAGGGAGTCTCTCTTTTTGGGGGGGGGGGGGGAAAAGGAGGATTGGGTGCTGGGTCGCTACAAAGTACCCTGGTCTCAAACTCTGGGGAAAATCACTATCCAGGAATGTAGGGGTGGGCCCAGCTGCCCCCTTTTCCTTGATGCCACTGAGGTGGTTTTGGAATCTCTCATTCAGAGGCTGGCTCCTCAAGGAGTGGAAGAACATCTTTATTCATTTTTAAATAAAAAGTTGAAGGCAATCATCTTCTGAAGGCAGCAGTGCTTCAGTGGAAGGCAAGTGGAGAGTCTAAAGTGCAGCAGTTACAATTTAAAAAAAAACCCTCATTCTATTTTGAAAAGGACTGTTTCTGCCCTTTGCCTAGTCACAAAATTCAATAGAACTGAAGAAATTGAATGTAACTGTACAGAATGGGAAATGAACAATATTAATTTTAGTCACAGGAGTAAGTTCCGAGGAGAGAGAGGTTTTGCTAGTATTTTAGAGCTTGCTACTTATTTACATTCAGAATGACATGCCAATAGGGATTATGTATATTTTTTCAGAACGATAAGCTTAAAAAGGGTTCTCTTGGGGCCTCTAGTTTAGGAAATGGACAGTGGCAAAGGTTATATGAATTTTGCTTTACATAGTGCAAGGGGTTTCATTAAAATATGGTCATGGGGAGGGGCAGCAAAGGCTATTGAGTGAATTTTGCTTTCATATTTTCACTACGTGATTTGGCATAAATGATAGACCTCAGAAAAGAAGTGAGGCCCAGTTCCACAGACTTAGCCAAAACTCCCATTATACTCAGTGAAAGTGTTGGCTTTCTAAAGACTGCAGGATCAGTTCCACATGGTATAAGCTTTTTTTGTTCCTAAATAAAAAAAATGTATAACCACAACTCCTCTGAAGCCCAGCATTTTTAATGATCAAAAACACACTTGAAAAATTGACATGCCCAGCATATACATAATATTTTAAAGCTGAAGATTTTAGAACAAAGTGAACTATTATAGGGATTCTACTACTCAGGGCTAATTGCCAGAGTAGGGTAATAAAATAAGCAAGCATGTGTTACACCTGACAGTTCACTGGGAGGCATAAAACCCCTGCTGGAAAATTGTTTTACCAGGGTGTTTTTGCTACATTTTCCCCTCTCACCATGTTTTAGAAATATGTTAAGTCTGGTTGCCAATATGATTTTTATTCACAGTATCAGAATTCCTCATGATTAACACTCTGAATGACAAGGATCCTGTTTTTTTACAGTACTGATACTACTAAGAAATCTCGATCTGCTGAAAAATACAGTGACTGTAAAACTAATGAAGCCAAAATCAGGTTTCAGCATTGAGCAGCTGTGAAGTAAGGATGTAAAAACAAAACCTTACTATTACACTATGTAACATGTGTTACCCCTAAGTGTCATAGGGTGTATGAGAACAGATCTGCCCTGCTTCGTTGTATCTTGGTAATGGAGTGACATTTTCTGTGTTTTTCAATGTAGGATTCTTTTCTCTGTTTTGTACCTGGTTGATGCACTGAATCTTTCTCCCCCATTCATCTAGATGGTTCCAGAGGAAATAAACTTAAGCTAATGCTCCAAAAGCGGGAAGGTAAGAGTAGCAAATTTCTGTTTTAGTTACTTGCCTGAGGAAGGACCTTGTGAGGTCCAAAAGCTTGCATATTTCCACCAACAATAGTTGGTCCAATAAAAGAGATCATTCGAATGACTGTCTCTCCACCTCTGTCACTCAGGACCAACAAGGCAATCACACTCTCTCTGACTTACAGTAAGCAGAGATCAAAAAACCTAACACAAATATTTTTAGGGGCATTTTAAAAATAAAAATTTACACCTTTAAAACACAGACCAAAGATTTCAAACTGGGCTGCCTAAAATTAGGCTCCAAAATCTGGTATGCACATTTTAAAAAGTGTCTAATTTGTGAAGGAACCTAACATCTGCAGTTTCTTTGTTTGTTAGGAACATCTCTCTAAAGCTAGTTTCATGTCTTTGCAGTACATTAGGTGTGGCGTTCATGCTTTTGGGCATGTGTATTGTATGTGCCAGATGAGACAAATGTGCATACTGGGCGTGAAGCTCTGCTAGACTTCAGGCACAGTCCTCCTCCCATTGAAGGCAGTTGCTCAGCTTCCATTAACTTCAAGGGATGGAACACTGCGCCTGCAGCTTCAAAGATTAGCGCAACGAATCAAGAAGGATATAGAATTTTTACAGACTTTATGATAGCCTAATGTGACTGTCAGTTGGTTCAGTCAAATTTGTACAGATTTTCTGAAATGGTAAGGCTTATTTTATTTTATTTATTTTTCATAATTTAATAACCCACCCCCTTCCTGCAATGGCAGCTCAGGGCAGTTAAACAATAAAACCATAAAACAGATATAAAAATATAAATATACAATCTGGCGTAAAACACACGAGGATCGAGAATAAACCACCCCCGTCCCTAAAAAAACAACCCCCTTTGCAGGCTCTAAAATGTCTTGACCAAGAGCGCTTCTAATGTGTCAGAATGTGCACCTTTCGGTGCTGCAGGGAAGTCGGAGTCAAAAGGGGTGTGGACTTCCATCAACTGGGAAGGGCAGATGTGTGCATCCTTGCCTGCAATAATGCCATCATGCACAGCCGACAGTAGGATGTTACCACTTTGCCGGCTGCACATGATCGCAGGCAAAGAGACTCGCTTCTGTCCTTCCCACGTGATGGAAGATGCGCCTCTTTTGACTCCTGGACTTCCCCGTGGTGCCGAAGGGTGCGCTTTCTGTCACGCCAGAAAGTGCCCTGAGTCAGATTATACCAGAACAGATCTGAGTCGGTCCTGACAGTCAGCTTCTTTTATAGGGATGGACGAACACAGTTCGGAAGTTCGGACCGAACTCGATCTGTTCAGTCGACTGAACTGAACTTCTGAACCGAACCGAATTTCCAAACTTTGTTCTGTTTGCCCATCCCTAGTGGCAACACACACAAAAAAACCTGGGTTTGAATGGCCAAACTTGCTTTGGAAGTTCGGAATTCGACCGAACTTGGTCTGTTCAGTCGACCGAACCGAACTCCCAAACCAAACTCGAATTTCAAACCGAACTGAATTTCTGAACTCTGGTCTGTTCGCCCATCCCTATTCTTTTATGCTTAGGCACAACTGTAATGGTGATGACCCACACCCAACACTGTGATGCCTCAGCACTCTACCTGCACAAGGTTATGCTGCTCCCCCGCCCCTTTTCCTGGAGTATTGTGCCATCACAGCACTCCATGAGGGACAGAGATGTAATCATATCAGAGATTTAATCAATCAGTTATAATCAACTTCAGCATAGAGGGAGAACGACAAAGCAACAGCAGTAACATTTAACATTAAAAAGGGGAACTATGCAAAAATGAGGAAACTAGTTAGAGGGAAGCTAAACAGTTGCAAGGATTAAATGTTTGCAGAGGCATGGAGACTATTTTAACAAGCGTCTTGGAAATCCAGATTAAACAGCTAAAAAAAAAGGTAGCAAGAGGACCAACCGTCTGCCACCTATTGGAGCCAAAAAGGTGTCCTTTAAAAAATGGGAAGCTAGTCCTAATGAGGAAATTAGGAAAGAGCATAAGCATTGTCAAATTAGAAGTAATGCATTAAATAAGGTAGGCCAAAGAGGGAATTTGAAGAGCTACTTGCTAAAGATACAAACAACTAATAATAAAAACTTTTTCAAGTACATCAGAAGCAAGAAGCCTGCTAGAGAGTCAGATGGGCCATTAGGAGTGCTCAGGGAGGGTAAAGAAATTGCAGAGAAGGTGAATAAATTCTTTGCTTTGGTCTTCACTGCAGAGGATGTTGGCGAGATACTTACAAAGAATAGTTCCGGCATGGGTGATAAATTGGAAGAACCGTCACAAATCAGTGTAACTCTAGAACAGGTTCTAGAGCAAATTAACAAACTAAATAGTAATAAATCACCAAGGCCAGTTGGTATTCACTCCAGAGTTCTGAAGGAACTCTCATGATATTACAGACCTACAATTGATAATTTGTAACTTATCACTAACATTTGCCACTGTACCCAAGGATTGGAGGGTAGCAAATGTAACACCAATATTTAAAAAGGACTCGAGTCGATCTCAGAAACTACAGACTGGTGAGTCTGATGTCAGGGCTGGGAAAACTGGTGAAAATGGTTAATGACAGAATTATTAGGCATATTAGATAAACACAACATAATGGGGAAGAGTCAACATGGATTTAGCAAAGGGAAGTTTGGTGAAATACATTGACTGAACAAGTTGATTTTGTATTTTTACTGTATATATTTACCATTTTTTACTGTGTATATTTACTTTACCAAGGAAAGTTGGATAAAAATATATTGACTGAACAAGTTGATTTTGTATATTTACTGTGATTTTTTTTTCTTGTGATGTAAATGTTTATGACTTAGCAAGTTTGGACAACATTGGAATTATGTTCATTTCCCCTGCGTCATTTTTACCTTAACTGTCACCGGCTCTGTTCAGGGGGTTATATTTATCATTCATACATATCCCTATTGTTGTTTGTATTTTGATAAACACAAAATAGTGGGGCAGAATCAACATGGATTTAGCAGAGGGAAGTTGTGTTTTTCTATTGGAATTTTTTGAGGGATGTAAATAAGCATGTGGATAAGAGTGAGCCTGTTGACATAGTGTATCCGGAGTTTCAGAAAGCATTTGATAAGGACCCTCACAGGAAATTCTTGACATGGTCCCTGCCCTAGGGCTTACAATTAAAGGACCTAGTATGGCACTTCTTATGGAGAAGGGCTAAACCTCACCCCTTTCCTGATGTTCCCTGTGGACTATCATGATGCTCCATGGGAGCAGGGGACATGTCAGGAAAATGGTGGAACAAAGGTCTCCCTTCACTTGAAATGGTATGCCCCCACAGAGTGCTGAGATACACAGTGCTCCATGGGGCAAGGTGTCTAGTCAAAGTCCAAGGGGTTTGGGTTGGGGAGCCTCTTGAACTGAGCCCAACTAGATCCCCCTTTCCTTGATTGGTCCATTTTGCAGAGCTCTAGTTTATTTTTTCCCCCTTTAGAGCTGGCTGAGTACTTTTTGCTCTCCCTTCTGCTCTCCCATGCTTTCCGGTTTAATAGCATGGTGATGACACACCCCTTGTTACATAACTTGTGAAGAGGCCAATTAATACAGTACATGGGTAGCTCCCACACTCCTTGTGCAAAGGTTTTTGTTTTGTTTTAAACCAAGACAGATTTTACAGCTCATGCAGAATCCAAAGGAAAGAAATGAATTTATCTTTTGTTACTCTTGCATGCCTTGTACAGTGAGAGATGAAGGTGGCAGCTTATCAAAAGAGGAATCAGGAGGGTAACCAACTAATTAAATTACATGTGTCAATTTCAGCCCTTGCTCCAGTTAAGACAGAGGTGTCCGTCAAAGAAAATAAGGCCAAAGAATTTTTAAACAGCCTGAAACGCCAAAAGCGCCAGTTGTGGGACAGGACTCAACCTGATGTCCAGCAGTGGTACCAGCAGTTCCTCTACCTGGGCTTTGATGAGGCAGTAAGTACTAGTTTGCCTGTGGCACTGATTACCACAAACATACAGACAAAAATAAGTAGGCAAGTCTTCCTTTCCACAACTTGAAGATGGGCTATAGCTTTTGAATAAAATTAAACATTGTTGTATACAATTAGTAAGTAGTATTTACTTTAGAAGACATGATATCTTGCCTTATTAAAAAGATTCTTTCTGTACTGGGACTGATAGAATAAATAGAGGTCTAGCCAAATGTCAGGCTTAATGAAGCCAAAATTTCTTTTATACATGGAGTATATAAGCAAGGCACTAAGTGGCCAAAATTTCCAACACCAAGAGCCATGTATGAAAATGGTTGAGCCACAAGATACATGTACACCCAAACCTCTCCCGCTTTGTGTCTGGCTGGCAGAGCCAGTGCTCTGTGGTTCTGTTGCTGAGATTTCGAGGAGCAGCATTATCTCCTCCATAGACATGAAGGAGATAATTAATGCTGAAACCATGAACAAAGAAAGTAACAAATACATTGACTAACAGATGAAACTTGGTGCAAACTTTGAAAACGTTTTCAAATCCAACATCTGAATTTGCTTCAAAGTTATAAATTCAATACTCTTTTCACCTCTAACACTTGGGCAATGAATTCCAGTGTACTTTTAACAGTGGCTAAATGCCCACCACTTTTGTATTTGAAAAACTCTCTCTAAAAGACTTACTTGGGATCACACAACCGGGATCCCAACCAGTAACTGGCCTATCCTACCTACAGACTGGTAATCTTCTTAGGAAAGGTAAAAAGTTGAACATTTGGTGCGTGTGTGTGGGAACACCTTTTCCATCTTATATCCCCACTGATCAGTGGTATTGGCTTCGAGTTTTCATGAGCACTAAGTTTTAAATTTATTCCAAAATGCAAAAGAGTATCTGCTTTTCAAGAACAGTTTACAAATCTACATTCAACAGATAGTTTTTGGATAAGTAGTTTAATTTGCAGGAGGGCTGGCATAGAACCAAGAGTTCCAATATTATGTAAAGCTATAATAGGGGAATATATTTGGCCATGGCCATAAATAAATTTTATAATTATTATTATTATAGGGGGAAATGAATGTTTATAGTAACAGTTCTAGCTGTAGCATGATTCGGCCAAAGAGGTAAAAAAATGTAGCTTCTAAATTTTTGGCTTCTATTAAATGGGTGAACCTGTTTAAGGTTTAATTGGCACAGGAAAGTCATACAAACTAATTCTCCATGGATTGACTGAAAGATGAAAAGCTATATTCATCTTGTATTTCAACACTGTTCAACGTTCTTGGAGATAGGTTGAAAACTTTAGTCTTACAGTACTTCACTGGCTAATTCGGTTCTTGGCAATTTTGAATGTTGTCATAAATTTAATAGTTTCAATTCAGACATACTTTATGAAAAACACAAGAATAAACCATTCATAGATTATTTCTCAGATCAGACATTCAGTATTCTATATTCCAAAAACCTAGAGTTTATGAATGTAGTTAAGACTCTTCTCATTCTACTCAATTAAAAAAGAGGAAATTGTATGTTAAAACATCTTCCATCTACTTTTCCCCTACCTTCCATTGTCTCACATTCGTCCATCTGTGGCACAATACATCAGCAACTTCAATACATCAGCAACTTCAATATAACCTCCTTCTCACTGGCCTCCCCCACTCTCACCTTTCTCCCCTTATCTCTGTCCAAACCTCTGCTGCCAGGGTCATCCACCTTGTCCATCGTTTCGACCACATGCAGCCCCTCCTCTCCTATCTTCACTGGCTCCTCCATCCTGTACAAGCTCCTAGTCTTCACCTATAAAGCTCTTCACAACCTTGCTCTCCCTACCTCTCTGCGCTAATTTCCCTCCGTACTCCAGTTCGTGAACTGTGCTCCTCCTCTGTCCCCCCTCTTGCCTCTGCTGCTCCCCTAACCACCTTCATCCCTTCTCCCTAGCTTCCCCCCATGTCTGGAACTCCCTCCCTGTCCACATCCGCCTGTCCCCCTCTCTTCGTACCATCAAATCCCTCCTCAAGACCCACCTCTTCCGCTCGGCCCTCCCCGACTTCTTGCTCCCCTCACCTAACCCCTGCTGATATCCTCCATTCAGTACAATTTGTTACCTAAGGTCTGTGTACTCATATCCTCACCACATGGACCAACCAGCCATCATTCTTGATGTAACCAAGCCACGTGTGTGCCCCTGGGACCTTGCATCCTCGTGAATGTTACACTCCTTGTCTCTCCCTGTGTTCCCCTTCCTTCGTCTCCCCCCCCCCATCTCTCAGATTGTAAGCCCTAGGGCAGGGACTATCTCTATTCAATTTATTTGTAAAGCGCCAGGTACATTGCTAGCACTATATAAATGCTTGCTAATACTAATAATAATATTCACTCACATTCCTCTCCTACCTTATCTAACAAAAAGGCAACAATAAGATTCACACAACTATTATGTAGTAAAGTTTCTATATCAAGTATAAAATGTATGTATTTTCTATATATCTCAATTTAAAACTGCATATACCTTTTTGTTATACTTTTGTTCTACTTTCATAGTTTTCTTACAAATGTAATTTTACTACATAATAGTTTTTGAAAACAAACAGAAGGAAACTTGGGTTCACATATTTATAGTAGGCATAAAAATTTGTTAAGGAGATGCATTTTATTTAATAACTAATGAAGGACATATGATGTAGACATAGTAAATGTGAACAATTAGAGCTGAAAAGAAATTTTTTTGTCATAGAACTTTATTTTGAATTATAGATGTTATTTTGATTACATCTTAAACAAGTACTAGTGCAGTTGTGTTATGAAAAAACACAGCTCCAGCCATGCAGCAGGTGGTCTGCGTGATGGCAGGTGGTCCCCTGATTTTAAGGGAAGGCAGTAGCCCCCTTCTATATTCTATGGGGGAGCTTGAGCCCCCTCTTGATGCAGCCTGGGAGGCTGCGGGGTGGAAAGTGGACCCAGGAGCTGTCCAGAGAATTGGAAGTGAGTTCTTGAAGTGAGTCCTGGAGAGCCCAGCAATGCTAAGGGAAGAGCAGAACAGGCAGGGCTTGAAAGGACAGCAAGTTTAATGAGGCGGCTGGAGTGGGGACCTTGTGACATTCCCATTTTATTCTATGAAGGCAGAAGTTATTGCACGCCTATGCTGTTCTCTTTCTTTTAGTGAAGGAACCCCAGGGCATCATACAATGGTTTGAGACCAAGCTGTAGTCATAGTGCTGGAGAGTCAGGAGGGGTGGGGAGCTGGAAGGGGAGTGAGGGAAAGTGGGGAGGAGCACAGACCAAGGGTCCCAGCTGCTCTAGGCCAACCCAGCCCCCTGCTGTCTCCCCTATGTGGAAGAGCCTGTCCCCTGTGCATGCCCCAGCTGGGCTAAAGCAGCGGGGACCATTGGTCTGTGTTCCTCCCCACATCCTCACTCCCCTCCCAGAATCGCTGTCTCCAATAGAGTCCAGTCTCTTGCATTCAATACCAAGAACCACAACTCCACCTGGGCACTCTAGTCTTCTACTAAGTCCTTTAAAGGGGTACACAGCGGCTTTACCCAAGAACTCAGACCCATGACTGGATCCTGCAGAGTGCCCCCATTCTCCACCACATTGTCACAGGGTGCCCACTTTGGTCCCATCATTAAGCTTGTTGTCCTACCACTTCAACCCCCTTGAGTTCCCAGAGTACCTTCAGGTGAGCTTCCTAGATCCCAGTCAGGCTCCACTTCATTTCGGGATGTCAACATCCTCGCTGCACCTCCCTCATTGTCAGGGCTCCTGGCCCAAAGCTACACACCTGCCTCAGGTGAGGCTCCCGCACACACTGCTCACAAGCAGCTCTAAGCGGCAGCTCCTTTGCTTCCCCGCCACTTGCATGTTATTTTCATGACTTTTTGAAGCCCTGTCTGTACTTCTCTTTCCTTATCATTGCCGGGCTCTCCAGGACTCACTTCAAGAGCTCTCAGCCAACCCACTGGCAGGGTGGCCATATCTTCCCTTTAAGAGAACATGTTTATGGAAAATACATGGTGCAGGACTGCACTGGGACCAATGAAGCCCTGCAACATGTATTTTTCATAAGCGTCCTCTTTTAAAGGGGAGGTATGGCTACCCTGGCCGGTTCCTGATCCCACCTTCCACTTCACAGCATATCAAGTTTTCCAGGACTTCTGATCTCTCTCCAGGGCTTCTGATGAAGGCTGAAACAAGAATTAAAACAATTCTCACAAGAAATCTCATGAGAACAAGAACTAGACTTGAGATCTTGCTGGGATACCAACACTTGTTTTGAGTTCTCAAGGAGATTTTGAGCCTGGCTCCCCTCCCCCCAAACATGTTTGGTGGGGAGGGGAGCGCACTGACCTAGCTTTGCAAGGGGCTACCCTGGTCTGAAGAGCTGGTACCCTAAGGGTCCCAGTTCTCCTAGCCAATGCAGCCCCCTTACAAAGCCCTCAAGTGGCTGCTTGGTCTGTTTCAGGCTGAAATTGACCAGGCTATTACTTTCAGCTTTTCAGGAGGCCACTCTCTGGCTAACCCTGAGTATCCCTTTGCAAAGCTGGCTTCCCAAGGGCCTGCCCTGGCAGGGGGTCCCCCACTCCCCCTGCCAGGGCAGGCCCTTGGGGAAAAGAGTCCTAAACCCTTTGCAAAATCCCATGCAGGGGGAGAGAGCAGGGATCCACAAGTTCTCTCTCTCGTTTTGGGTGACTTTTCCTGATGGGCTACCCGGGTGGGGGGTTTCCTGCCAAGCCCCATTGCAAAGCGCTGCGCTGGATCTCTGCTTTCTCCCACAGTACACGTCTTTACAAAGCAAAGAGCATATAGCCATTGAAGTTTGCAAACAGCCTTTGTAACCAACAAACCTCAGCCTGGTGCGCTGAGGGCCAGTTCTTGTCAGTTACAAAGGCCTTCATGTTCTAGGTGAAAAGGCAGAGAGTACCCAGCACCCCAAGCGACTGAAATCTTCATCCCCTGCTCAACAGATATGGCTTGAGGTTCCCTATACTAAAAGAGAACCGTGCATGCATGAAATAATCTCTGTCTTTGAAACGAGAATAAAGCGGGACTTTGTGAACAATATAACAAAAACTGGAGCATAAATTGTAATAAAATAAACAGAAGCACAAACTGGGGAATATACTTAAATTTTCTAAAGTACTTGGAGCTCTACAAATAACCTGATAAATTTTCCACCCTGCTCAACAGATTGGGTGGCAACCTAGAAGTAACAGCACAAAACAAGATCTTGCTTATAGTAGAAGACTGTACCTCGCATTAACTAATGGAGCTGCTACTGTGGCTCTATAATCATAAACACTAAACGTGTAAACTATATCACCCACATAGAGTGTTCTACAACCTACTTTTTACATGCACTGCTGATAGCAGAAATTAACTGGGTATCTAATGTTGTAGAGATGCGAATCCACTTCTTAGGATTTTTTGGATACAATTTAAATATGAAATAAAATGTTTTCTAAAAGATTGTAATCCCAGAAATGTTTTGAAGAGGGTATCAGCTTCAGTTGCTCAAGACAGATTTTGCCAAAACGAACTATTTAAATCTGTAATTTCTTAAGTCCACAAAGCGTTCAGACCCAAAGTTTCTATATTTGAGTCAATCCGATCTACAGCAACCAGGGTTGAAGGCTGGTCAACCATATTGTGAACCTCTGGCATAGCAAATTTCATCAACCAGGAATTCAGTGAATCTGAAGAAGCCTTATTCCCCACCTGCTTCCGCAAAGGCAGACAACTCCCCATAGTTTGAGACTTGGAGCCCTTAGACAGATCTCCTGGACCTTGGGTAAACCTATCCCAGGGGATTTATCATAAGACCCCCTGGTGGTTACTTGTGAATTTAAAGAACAATGGGTAGAATCTGTATAGGTTTCCCCTACTATAATGCCCCAAGAGTGAAACAAATCAAATTGATTTAATATATCCCTTTCTATCCTGGGTTCATGGAAGTATATCACTAATCTTTGCAGACTATTATGGGATGGAAATCTTTGAAAATACTCAATTTGCCAAAGGGGAATGTGTACCCTAAGAATATCTTGCAAATGCCAGCGAATATTTGACTTTGTTTGCCACCACAGGAAACTACCATTAGGTAAGGGAGATACTCTTACAGAAAGCTCTAGAGTTTGCCAGCAAATTGGGTGTATTAGCATTTCTTAATAAGGGAAATCTGTTCCTATTCTGCACCTTGTCTGTATTAACCGTTACAAGCTGTCCTGAGGAGGATTGATTACGGTTGGGAGTTGAGTTAACTATAACCTTATCCTTAGCCAATGGCTCTCTTATTTGCTCCCTTGTGTTTCATACAAGTTTGCCTTCTCTTATAGCTGCTATAAGCTCTGTTAAAGTAGAAAGCTGAGTTTTCTGGGATCTCAACAAATCCCCCTGCCAGCTTTTTAACTTTCTAATCAAATCTCCAATTAGGAAAGATTGGTTACCCAAAAGTTCATATAAATCTGCTTCATGATTACTAGATCTACATAAAGGCAAAAAACTCCCATTAAGGGAGCTTGGACCACCAGCAGAGGGGAAACTATCCAATTCTATACTGGAGAAACCCCTTTTCTTCTGTTTCCTAATTGCTCCTGTCGATGGGGAAAGGGGGACATGGCTGTTATTGGTCCCTACCCAATTCCCATTGTCCAACATATGCAAAAAGGAATCCAGTTTCCTCTGCTTTGACTGTGAAGAATCTCCCTGGCCAGCCTGACCTGGTCTGCACCTTTTACGAGTCATCAGTAAAAACAAATATACCTTCAAACTGAAAACTCTACGTGCATTTAGCTAATATATTTGTTAAACAAACAGCAGCACGAAGTAGCAATTAGGAAAAACGTCAGATTACCTTGACATGGGCTAAAACCCCAGTGATGCTTGAGGGATTTAAGTAATACTCATTACCGACGGTTTTGTATAGGAGCAGGGGTAGACCCTGTGGAGGGATGCTTGTCTAGTTTCAAACATTCTGGCCGATTCAGTTACAGAGGTAATTTCATTAACTTCACTACCACTGGGGGTGGTTCTAAAAATGAAACTATGTACCTTGTTGATTGTCGACGCACCCCCCCCCCGAAAGAAGACGAGGACACAATATATGAGTTTGAACGGCCGCACTCTTTATTATTAGTCAAAAAGGGGGAAGAGGTAACCCTCCCCCTTCCCCCCTTGAACTGGGGTCCTATCAATCTCTTATTACTGTTACCCATCTCCACAGGAGGTTCCCCTACTGTTCCGTGCACTGTCCTGTTTGCCTGGTACCCTTCGTCTACCGTCTTCGGATTAAGCCCGAGGGGAATACTCCTGTGCCCTACCCTTAACCAACTTCTTCAACTTACACCCTGCCCCAGGCACCGGTTTCACCGGGCCAGAGCGGGTTGTTTGCCTCTATCCCCTCTTGCCCACCGAGGCGGGGGTTTAAACAACAAGGATGAGGACACCGTGACCTCCTGTTTGGAACATGGTCCGCCCAGCAGATTCGGCTGCTCGTCTCTCACCCTTGGGCTGGCCATACAGTGGGCCGCACTGAGCGGCTATGGATGGCCTATACCCATCTCTTAAGGAGATGTTGCTACCCTATGCTATCCTAGCTCTTTCAACTTTTAACCATTGGCCTGAACTCAGCCTACCGCCACCAGAACCGCCAGCTTTGCTTGGCTGGTTCGCCGCCATAAATTCAACTTCAAAGGATTTCAGTTAGGCTTCGTTTCAGGACCCCCAGGTATGTGCTACATCCAGCATCCGATAGATGGACCCCGTCACTACGATATAACTTGTCCTTATCATGCCTAATCTCCATATGAGAAATTGCGAACCCCCCTGTTCACTGTAGCCAGTTGCCAATTTCCATGTTAGCCCTTTTTCTGGCTCAGTCCACCCTACCTGGGTGGTGGGCATTAGCCCAGACTCTCCTTTGTAACATATCTGACCAAATCAGGGTGCACCCTTGGAATCGATCTTGCACCTTTTGCAGCTCAACCTTTGCCATCTTTGTTAGCCACAGCCCCATTGCCTTGGGCAGGTTATTTTCTCCCAAATGGATTACCATTATTGCTGGTGCCGGGAATTTCTTTGTCGCCGCAGACAGTGCTGGGAGCAACTGCTCCCACAGCATTCTGTGTTGACCTAACCAAATTATATTTGCCCTGTCGCCTAAGCCCAGCTGAGTGCCCCATCCACTGCGTGCGGCCATCTTCCCAGCCTAATGGACGATGCTGTGGCTGACGCTCCACACCACTTTCCTTCCCCGCAGAAGTTCCGGGTCTGGAAAAGAAATCATGGTTATGTGATTGCCGCCGATCGCCCCTATGCCCCACCGTTCTCGGCTCGGTGTCCCTTATGTAAGAACGATAAGTAGCAGACCGCCATCTCTCTATCTGTTGTATCTGTTCCGCAGGCAGTTCCATGCGTGCGGCCATTGAAGCTGCCCCTATGCAAAAGGAATGCGCCGTGTAACAACCTGGGTCCAGGCCAGCTTCCTTAACGCACATGTTGAGGACTGCCCCGAACTGATATCGCGTCAGCGGAGTTCCATCCCTGTGGATAAACAACGGGCCCTCCGTCTTCGGGCAGGATGTTAGATACTGCTTCATCACTTCGACAGGGCAAATGAGGGCATCGTCTGAAGGGGCCAGCCTCACTACCTGACCCTTTGGTCCGTCTTTTATCTCCTTAGATGTAACAAAAGGGTATTTCCCTGCCAACCCACATCGTGGATCTGCAGGGCCGCCCCCGACCTATCTTGCCTGGAGTGGGGGACAATCTCCTGAAGGCCCCAAATAGTGCCACGCGGAATGCAGCAGTAAAAAGAAGTACCTCACTGTTCGAGTGGCACATGGTATGCAACACCTGACTGATTGTCATGAGGAGCTGAGGGGTGATGGGGGCCCTCTGGTCCAGAGTCTGTGAGGCACTACGGGCCCAGCTCTCCCTAAGACGGCTCATATAAAAGCCGCCATCAGGCGAGGGGTGACCCGCCAGGTGGCTCATAAAGGAAATGGCAGGTATTTTCCCCCCAATCGTACCTGGTGCCAAACCTCGTTGTCTAAGATGGAGAGCAAACTGAAGAATCTGGCCCTCAGGGATGGGGAAACCTGGTTCCCAACCTTTCCCTAACCTGTATTCCTGGAACTCTGCAAAAGCTGTTTCGTATGCCCGCCTGGTTCTGGACGCGAGGGATCCCTGCACTGCCTGCTTTAGGTCTAAAATCCAAGGCTCCACATGTCCCTCGGTAGTGGCTCGGAGTACTTCATGGCGTCTAGTGCGAGTTGGCAAAAACTGTCTGTCTGAAATCGAGATAGGGCATTGGCTATGCCGTTATTGATTCAAGGCACGTGCTTGGCCACGAACAAAATGTTTGCCCGTAAACATTTAAGTACAAAATGCTGGACCAGCCGCATAACCCTTTCCGACTGACGACAGCTTGTTGATGACATGAACGACCGCCATGTTGTCACACCAGAAGAGAACTCATCTGTTGGAAAATTCTGCCTCCCATAGCTCTAATGCCACCACTATGGGGAAGAACTCCAGGAAAGTCAAGTCGCGTGTTAGTCCCTGCGTTTCCCACTCCTTGGGCCATGGTGCTGCGCACCATTTACCTCTGAAATGCACTCCAAACCCGTGGCCACCTGCTGCATCAGATTGTATTTGGAGCTCCGCTTCCAGCAGGAGACATTGCCACCAAAAGCTCACCCCGTTATAGCCCTGGAGGAAAGCCTCCCAGGTTGCCAAATCCTCCCGCATCACCCTTGTCACCCGGACATGATGATACGGGGGATGGTCGCTCCCAACGTGGGCATATAATCGGGACATGAAGGTTTGCCCCGGTGCGATGACTCGGCAGGCGAAGTTAAGGCTCCCCATGAGGGACTAACTGCTTGATCATTATCTTAGCGGCTGCCATTGTTGCCGCTATCAATTCCTTGAGGGTTTGGAGCTTGTCAGCTGGCAGTCTGGATAGAGAACTTACAGTGTCAAGCTCTATGCCCAGATAGGTCAACTTGGTCATTGGGTCTTCAGTTTTTTCAGACGCCAATGGTACCCCCAGTTCTGCTGCTACTCTCTGGAAAGTGCGCATGCTGGATGCGCATTCCGGGGTCCCTGCCCTTCCCGCGAAGAGGAAATCATCTAAGTAGTGCGTGATCAAGCTCTGCCCTGCCCGTTGGCGCGCGATCCATTCCAAAATGGTGCTGAACTTCTCAAAGGCTGCACATGAGATGGAGCATCCCATGGGCATTGCCTTATCAAAGTAAAATTTTCCCCTGAATTGCATGCCGAGGAGCTCAAAGTCCTCGGGATGCTCTGGCAGGAGACGGAATGCCGACTTGATATCACACTTCGCGAGAAGGGCGCCCTTGCCACAGGGACGCACCATTTCGACCACTGAGTCGAATGATGCATACCTGACTGAGCAGAGTTCAGGGGGAATTGCATAATTCACCGACTCCCCTTTGGGGTGAGACAGGTGGTGGATCATACGATACTCTCCAGGGGTCTTTTTGGCACTATGCCCAGGGGGGATATCCGGAGGGTTGGAATAGGTAACTCCTCAAAGGGGCCCTGAATCCTACCTTCCTTCACCTCTTCATCGATTTTCTGCTGGACTATGTGCTCGCTACCTGTCACTGATTTCAATTTTTTTGCATTTAAATAGTAACGGGGGCCCTGCGTGGGTATTCTGAAGTCCTTCCTAAAGCCTTCAACAACGTAATCGGCGGTCATGCGGTTGGGGTAGTCCCGGGTCGCCAGCCGTAGTGCCTCATGCTGTACTGGGGTTGGCGCCCTTCCCCACTGGTTGGTTGGCTCCTCCTTGGCTGAAGGGGGCCTGCCTGTTACCCCCTCGCCCCCTACTCCTGGCTCCGTACTGCCTGAATCTATTACATGTTGAGGCGGCATGGTCACCCGTGCACTGTGTGCACACATGCTTAAATCTGCATTGGGTCCGAAAACACCTGCCCCCATCATTGAAATCCCAACATGTGGGCCCACCTGTTGAAGGCCGCAGACTACTTCTCTGCCCACCTTCGCTTTGCTGTGTACCCCCTGCCTGTTAGAGAACATGTCCACTATCTGATCGGGGGGCATACCTGGAGCAGCTGATGCACTCAAGCCAAATATCGTGGGCATGGGGATCCCAGCGCAGTCACGGGTTGTTGGATGCCCTACGCCGGAAGGATTCATCGTAGCGCAGCCAAGCTCCCGGTCCTCCTGTATCAAATGCCCAGCGAACAATGTCCGAGTACTTGATCATCTCCAAGCCTCTCTCTGGGAACCTGACTAGTGTCACCCCCATATAGATGGTGTACGCAGCTGTCCAATTGGACCAGGTGCGCTCCGCCTTTGGCCTTTTGAATTTCTCCTTTTCTTTCCTCTCTTCCTTATCATTAGGGTCTGGTATGGGGTCACTGAAAAGGAGGATGAATATGTCAATGTCTTCTCCGCTCCAGATCTTCTCTTTGGTGGCTTGGAACAAGTGTTCCCCTAGTGGAGCTGACACATCCGCATATCCCGACAGGGGACGGGGCTCTTCCCGATGGCTACAGCACCGTGCGGCCGGATGCGCACAGCACTGTCCCACCCCCCAGACCCAGGCCGCTGATTTGTACCCCATGTTTGGGCAGTATCCACAGGCGCCGGCCTGGCCTTGTGCTGCCCACCCGCCTGGTTGCCCGCTCCTTTCGGAGCAAGACGGATACAGACTCCTTCCGCACTCCCGCTGTGTACATGGCATTGCTGGGCATGCCTCCTCTTGGCTTCTAAAATGTCCTGCCCCCCATTGTTCCCCTTCTTCCTCCCACCAGCCATCCCTTCGGTGGGTTTGGGTCCGTAGAGGGGTCTCGGGCCACACGTGTGGCCCTCTAATCCCTGCTGTCTGCGCCGTGCGGCCTTCAGGCTTTCTGACAAGACCTGCATTCCCTCCCGGAGCTCCTCAAATTGAGCTTGGTAGTCGGGGGTGCCTTCTTCCCGTCGCCTGCTTGCTCCTGGTTCCTCGTCCCTGTAACGAGAAGGCAGGGCCCGGCGCCGCCCACTTCCCGAGCGGCACGGGCCCTCGTCATAGCCTGGGGGCAGGCCACTCGCCCAATCTCCCATTGGGCCCACTTGCCCAGCTTCACCTTCTTCACCGCGTTCTTGCACGGGGGGGTCCCCGCGGCCCCCCTCCAGCTCCTCCATGTGGACCTGATATCCTTCTAGCTGGGCCTGCATGGCTAGGAGGACCGCCTCTTGCGTGTCCCCAGCCTGTTTCTTCCCTTTGGCCTTAGCCCCATTGGGGGTGGCCTTGCTGACCTTCTTTGCCTGCGCTTTCCTTAGGCCCTTACGACGGGGGGGCATCATGGCGCCTGGCTCCTCGCACTTCCCCTGCTAGCTGAATCCCCACAGGGTAACTAGGCCAGTCGCTAAGGACTGTTCTATTGTGGACCCCAGGGAGGTGTGTGTGTGTGTGTGTGTGTGTGAGGATAGTTCAGCAGGACCCTTTATGCTAAATCCTCACATGCGTAAGGGGGGTCAAGCTCCCCTGACGAGGTTGGGTCACGCCTATCTAGGGCGAGGTCCTGGTGTCTTCTCCCCACCTCGATCCCGGGGGGGGAGGGGAGGTAGTTCCCGCTGTTCGGCTACAATTAGAGGGGGGGCGCTTTATCCCGACCCTCGTAGGGGGTTCAATAAATTTTGGAGAAGGGGGAGAACAATCTCACCCTGTTCCCCTGACCCCCAGGCTCTGTCATGTTCAGCGGCCTACTGCCTGCTCCCGACCCCGCCAATGAAGGTAGGCTCTGAGGCTGGCTGCCCAACTTTCCTGCCCCGTGGAGAAGCCCGGCATGCAATCCCACGGGGGGGGGGGGGCTGTCTCACCCTGTCCGCCGCACAACCTGTCCCTTGAAGCGCCGGGGGGGGGCAATCCTGCCCGCTCCCACTAGCCAGCAGCCGCTTGGGCGGCTACACGTCCTGTTCTTGCTGCTCTCGAAGCCCCGAACCAGCGGGGGTGTGGTGATCCCAACCCGCTCCGACCACTTGGCAGTGGCTGTTTGGCTGGCTACAATTTTCCCACCTCGCGGGGAGAATCCCAGCCCAAACCTCTTCCAAGTTCCCGGGGGGGGGCAATGCAGCCCCACTCCACCACTCTCAACTATCGTCCGCCTCAAGGCAAGCGGCCCGTTCGCGCCGCACTGCCTCGCTGCACGTCCTTCTCCCCGCTCACCGCCCGGCCGAATGAGGCGGCTGAGCGGGGAGCCTAAGATGGCGCCTAGGTTCCCGCTTCTCGCGAGAGTCCCGGGCGCCTTTCACAAAAGGTTGCCTAGCAACCACGGCCTTCTTCCCTTCGCCCTCGAGCAGCCGTTCCCTCCTCGTCCCCTTTGTTCCGGAGGGGTAAGGGGCGCCGCCAAACCCCCCACCGTGGTGATCGCGGAGGGGACTTCTCTCGGTATATATCCCTCCGATGAACTCAAATACATATGATGTTATGGCTTGGGGAAAATTACAACCCTTTGTGGAGGAATTGCAGATGAGATTTCCGGGGTGCCTCTTATTGATGACTGGGGACCTAAACGTGAGATTAGGTAAGGATAAATTGATACAGGCTGACTGTTCTTTCTCTGAAACGACCTACAGCTATTCACCATATAGTAAGTTACAAGATTATTAAAGGACTCAGGCAAATGCCTCGGGGTCCAGATTAAGGGAATTAGTCTCTGCCTTAAATTTGATTATTCTGAACGGAGCCTGGCCTGGGGATTACCCAGGTGAATTTACTTTTTCGGGTCCTCAGGGCTCGAGTACTGTAGATTATGCCATAATAAATAAGACAGCCTTTTTGTATTTATTGGATTTCAAGGTGGGGGAAGACCAGCTCAAGGACCATCTACCATTGGTTACTCAGATAGACATCGCATATAACCACCCCCGGCCCGTTGTATTTTCAGTTGAGCAGGGGACAGCCATGGAGAGTTTAAGTAGATACTCACCACTGGGGTGGAGTCAAGTCAAAGTCAAAGAATTGGAACTGGAATTAGGTATGGTACTAAAGTCAGAGCCAATAGCTGGCATTAGAACAAGGGCCCTGACTCTGGGATCTCAAAAGGACACTATAGTTGATCACAGAACCTTGATTACATTGTTACATTCCTATTTAGAGAATAGACCTAGATTGCCTATTAAGAGGGATACAAAGCACCAGAAGTGGTTTGATGTGGAGTGCAGGCATGCCAAGCAACATCTTACCTATATGTACAACTCTTATCGTAAGGGTTGGTTATCAAGACTACCAGCTGAGTATTTTGATCTTAAAAGAGATCATTGTCGTATGCGAAGGCAGAAGAAAGAGTACGCTGAGAAAACCTGGGTGGCTTTGATGGAGGCTGGGAAAGAGCATAACTCCAGGAAATTTTGGAATATAATGAACAGTTTGCTTCACCCAGTGAGGCAATCAAGGGAATCCCCTATCACGTGTAAGGTTTTGGAGGATCCTTTTAGAGCACTTTTTTCTTGTAATCAACCTCCTAGAACATCAGAATTTCCCCCGGTAGTTGTAAATTGCCCCTGGCCCCCGGTTTCATTAACGGAGTCATGTAGGCGATTGAAGATTTCAGGAGTAATAAAGTGCCCAGGGTGGATCTCATCATCAGGATAGAGTTCATAAAATCCCATAGGGATTGGTGGGCTCCATACCTTGCAGCGCTCTTTACTGCTATAAATAAATACAAGGATGATCCCTGAAGGCTGTGGGGAGGCAGTAGTGATCACTATTTACAAAAAGGGCCCTAGGGAGAACCCTGCCAACTATCACCCTATTAGTTTACTGAGGGTTATTAGCAAACTATATGCGAAAACGTTACTAACTAGACTTACATTATGGTTGGAGGAGTTTGACATAATACACCCAGAGCAAGCAGGCTTCCGTAAGGGCAGATTAACTTTAGACCAATGCTTAATTTTGCATGACCTAATTTGTAAGTATATCAAATAAAAGGGTAGACTCTTTGTGGCCTTCCTCGATTTACGTTCAGCTTTTGGTTTGGTAGATAGGGACATCCTTTGGGAGAAATTAAGATCTTTAAAGATCGATTCTCATCTTCTTTATCTTATTCAAGGTTTACACGTGCAGAGCTCTGTAATGGTCAAAGTGAATAGCCAAGGCGAGTTATCAAACAAGATAAGCACAGCTAGAGGGGTCAGACAGGGCTGCCTTTTGGCGCCAACTCTTTTTAATATCTGTATAAATGATGCGATCCCATGTATGTCAGATGCTAACTTTCATCCACCAAAAGTGTCTAATAGACAGGTGGGTTGCCTTCTATACGCCGACAACTTGGCCTTAATGTCTCAGGCAAAAGTGGGCCTTCAAAGGCAATTAGCGGCCTTTCCCCAATATTGTCATAAAAATGCCCTGCAGATAAATTATGTTAAATCAAAGACTTTAGTTTTCTCAAATGAAAGAAAGCATTCATGGGCAATGGATGGCAATGCGATACAACAAGTTGAATCCTTCAAGTATCTTGGATTAACATTCCAGAAAAACGGCAAATGGTCTCTTCACCACAAAGCGGCAAAATCAGCACTAGGGGGTGCGCCATAGGCAATAGTAAGGTTGCCCGCCCATTTTGGGAGGTCGGAGTTGATTTGGACCTTGCGTGTGTTTAATGTTAAAGGTACAACCAAGATTCCTTTATGGAGCAGAACTGTGGGCGATACCCTCTCCAAAGGATTTAAATGGCCAGCAGAATAAATTTTTGCAACTTCTAATAACACCTAGAGGCATCCCATTAGAAGCCATTAGGCTTGAGTTAGGCCAGTTTAGCTGGAAAGTGGTATCAAAGAGGAAGGCTCTTGGTTTCTGGCTAAAAATATACCACTCCTCTAATCCCATATTGAGAGTTCTGACACTGACTCCTTTAAAAAAGCACATGGAGAAGGGAAATGGAATGTCTCTTTGTCCCAGTTGGGTTTTTCGGAGATCTATACAACTCAGGACCCAGTTCGGATGAAATTTGAATCAATTAGGAGATTAGAAGATATAACAAGGCAGCAGGCTCTTGCAGCACTCAAGGAAACTTTTTTTGCGAGATTATATGCAGCTAATTCTGGACCAGGATGTTATGGTTTTGTACCTAGCGCAGAATCTCTCATTTCGAGCCAGATTTCTGTTTTTATGTGCCCGATTAAATTCTCTTCCATCTAGGATTTTAGAAGGGCGCATTTGTAAGATGACGTACGCAGACCGACTCTGCCCTTATGATCATTTAACCACTGAAACAGTAGAGCACATTCTTTTTGATTGCTGATTATATGATAGTTTGAGGGGGGAATATTTGGTTCCTTGTGTTGCCCAGTACCCAGGGAGGGATGGTTGCACCCTAAAATGTATCTTCCTAGAGGACAAAAGTGAACACTTAACTTGGGAGGGTAGCCTGCTACCTAAAGCAAGTTTTTGAATTTCAAGGCTGTTAATATGGATCATGGCACCTGATTTGGTTTGTGTGTTATATATTTATCTCGGATGTTTAGCATGGATTGTATTTGTGTAAAATGGCTTTTATGTGACTTGTGGCCAATTTTAAGTCTAATGGTAATCATTTAGGGGTGAAACTATATTGGATTAAGTTTTATGAGTTATATGATGTTTATCTATGTAGTTATTTGTGTGTTAAGAAATGGGATTAATTTGAAATATGTCAGAGTTGGTAATAACCATTCGGTCGAGCCATAAATAAAGATTTGATTTGACCCAGAGTTTTGATTGGGCATAGACTATGCCCTCTATGCTGATGACACTCAACACTCTCTCTCTACTCCCTCTCTCTCCCCCTCTGTTCAAGCTCGTCTCATCAACTGTCTCTCTGACATCTCTACCTGGATGTCTCAATGTCAACTCAAACTCAACATGGCTAAAACTGAACTCCTTATCTTCCCCCCTCATCCTTCCTCACGGTCAATAACTATTGATGGAGTCATCATCCTGCCTGTCCCCCAAGCCCATATTCTAGGCTTCATCTTTGACTCACGCCTTCCTTTTAAACCCTACATTGACTCTGTTGCTAAATCTCTGTTCCCCACTCAGGCTTCTCCCTCCATAACATTGCTAAGATTTGCCCTTTTCTCTCTGTCTCGTCTGCCAAAACTCTTGTTCATGCTCTGGTCATCTCTTGCCTCGATTACTGTAACCTCCTTCTCACTGGCCTTCCCCTGTCTCACCTTTCTCCCCTCATCTCTGTCCAAAACTCTGCTGCCAGGGTCATCTACCTCGCCCGTCGCTTCGACCATGTGCAGCCCCTCCTCTCTTCGCTTCACTGGCTTCCCCTTCCTGAACGAATCCTGCACAAGCTCCTAGTCTTCACCTATAAAGCTCTTCACAACCTTGCTCCCCCCTACCTCTCTGCACTTATCACCCTCCATACTCCAGCCCGTGCACTTCGCTCCTCCTCTGTCCCTTCTTTCACCCTTCCACGCCTTCCCTGCTCCCTTAAACGCCTTTGTCCTGTCTCACTTGCTGTCCCCCATGCCTGGAACTCCTTCCCTGTCCACATCCGCCTTGCCCCCTCCCTTCATACCTTCAAATCTCTCCTTAAAATTCACCTCTTTTGCTCTGCTCTGTCTGACTCTTTATCCTGCTGAGCCACTATTTCCTATACCTATGGTCTGTTTACCCTTATCCTTACCACATGGACCTGCCTGCTGTCATTCTCATCGTAACCAAGCCAAGTACGTGCACCTGAGACCTCGCATCTTCATGAATGTTAGACCCCCTTGTCTCTCCCTCTGTTCCCCTTCCTATGTCTCTCCCCCAGCTCCTGTCTCTCAGATTGTAAGCCCTAGGGGCAGGGACCGTGTCTATTTTATTACTTTATAAAGTGCCAGGTACACTGCTGGCGCTATATAAATGTTTGTTAATAATAATAATAATAATAAATAATATACCCCCCACTGTGCATAACAAGGCTGCATATCCAAAGAGTGATCTTGGTGACAGCATAAACAAAGGTTTTATAAAGCAACTATATTTCCAAATAAGTGCTAGAATTATTAAGAACCCAGTCTATTTCTGTTGCCTGATTGCAACTGTAATACGCATTTACTTGTTTCGCATTTCTTTTGCATACAGAAATTTGAAGATGATGTCTCCTATTGGTCAAACCTAGGGCGAAGTGGCCATGAATACTATGGAGGCTATTACCACCACCATTACGATGAAGATGCACCGATTGGCCCACGAAACCCGCAAACCTTCAGGCATGGAGCAAGTGTCAATTATGACGACTATTAATCTCATTTATTCCAATAAAAGATTGGTAGGTCTATCAAATCAAAGCAAGCCCCTGTTTCTGCTCTCCCCCACTTTTTTTTTTTGCGCAAACCATTTATTGTAAACAATCTGAAAAAATTATCAGGCACAAAATGGAAGTTGAAATGTGTTTTTATATTTACTCAGTAGGACAAGTGTTAGAATAAAAGCTTTTTGATAAAAATAATCAGTTTTCCATTTCATTTATTTCAAAAGTGCTGGAATATTAGGGATTGCTTTAAAAGGCTTCCCACTTGTCCCCCAAAACATGCTTCACTGTTACAGCTCTGTTGAAGCCACATTTTCCCCAGCACCCTGTCTCTCCCCCTCCCAAGCAGCACCCCAGGCCCCTTTTCCACCAGTGTTTCCCAGCAAAGTAACTAAAAATAACTAACTCACCAATGGGGATGTGTCTGATGCAGGTCCAGCAGCAGCGTGGGGTAACAAAGTCACAAACAAGCCAGGCCAGCCAGCACACTCTCTCCACCAAGATGGCACAGATCACCAGAACATCAAATGAGGAGAGCTCTCTTTTAACCCCACCCTAGGGGGTGGGGTACAGGCAGGCAGCCTGAGCCCTCAACAGGCACACACTGCCGGGGTATTTGAGTCTCCAGTCCAAACAGAGTCTTTCAAAGCAGCCCATAGGGCTTTGTGGAACACTGCCCCCACTGGTGGGAAAAGCAAAATACTTTTCCCCACTCAGGCAGCATGGGCTCTAAGCCCAATAGCCCAAATCGCTTTTGTAAAGTTTTGTCCCTTAAGGGACTCAGAGCAGGCTCAGCAGGAAGCACTGGCCCCCACCCCCTTAGCGCCTGCCTGCATGTATGTCCATGGTGGCACAACAACACTGAGCACTCAGCTGATTGCTGAACTGGAGGACTGTGAGTCAGTCAGTCTGGAGCAGGTTACTGGCTCCCCCCCTCCCCCTCGGTGTCTTTGAGACTCAGGTGAGGTTTTCTTTCTTTCTTTCTTTTTAAAAGCATGAAGAGTGTGTGGAGGGGGATCAGGCCAGGAGGGGCCTGGTGCCTTGCAATGCACCATTAAAACAGTAATTAAAACCCATCCCTACCCACCATAACCCAACCCACTCCCTTCAGGAAAGGCCGGGTGGAACAGCCAGGTCTTACACACTGTCTGTGGAAAGAGGGGGGGCCAGTAATCAAGCGGACCTCCAACGGGAGGAGTTCCACAGCCGCGGTGCAGCCACAGAGAATGCCCTCCTCACGGACGACACCTGGAAAACCCCGAGGATGCCGCCCACGGCCTACCACAGGTGCCAATCCAGGACCCGGAGAGAAAGGTGGTCCCGCAGGTAGGTGGGGCCCAAGTCATTTAGGGCTTTAAAGGTTAACACCAACACCTTGAATTGGGCCCAGAAAACTATCGGCAGCCAGTGCAGAGAATGGAGCACCGGTGTAATGCACTCCCGTTGGCCTGTCCTAGCCAGTATGCTCAGTAGGAGTTTATTTCATCCTAAGTTACTATCGTAGTCATGAGGAACTTCAGTAAGAATACCAAGGGTGAGCGTTGTGATGAAGTTTGAGGCAGGTAGAGGTACAGAAGTGGATGTCAAGGTGCAAATATCATTAGGAGTGAGGACTTCAGGAGAATGAGTATCAGGATAGTCTGGGAATGTAGGGCTTCACTCTTAGAAGGAAACAACCTCTGGTTAAAAATTTCTCATAATGCAAGCTTCCTTGTTCAGTGAGTTCTCCCGTTACGTCTCTTCAGTCCTTATGATCTGCCATCTTTTCACTATTGACCCTTCTTTGAGGAAGCACCTCCATCCATGACCTGCCATTTGTATTTCCACATCTGATCCCTCTCTCCCTTATCCCAAGCTGCAAATTCCTACTGTTGGGCCTATGGACACAGAGTTCCTATCTTGTGGGAACAGCCTGCTTTGGTCCTATTTAAGACAATGGAAAATGGGAAATAGCCACTTTCTCCTGTTACTGTCAATTTGTTTTTCTACAGTGAAAGTGAGGCTATGTAACAAGGACTTCACCAGACTGAAGACAGAAATATGTAACAACACTTTGATAGAATCTATGGGTTTGTTGCAGTGCAGTGTCCCATATTCTCATGAGCTGTAGGTGCCCTGAGATGGTAAGAGAAGCGGAGTCAGGTTGCTCCGCTGGAATTTATTTCTGTCTATGGATAAGACAATGTATGACGACATGTATTGCACAGAGAGAGAAGGCACAGCAATCAGATCTATCTTCCCAGTCTCCCAAGGACTAGTTTAGTTCATACCTGGGAAACAAAAATTGGTCACCTACCTCGGTGAATTTGTTTCTTCTCTGTCGAAGCTGTCAGTGATCCGCTCGGTAGCTCTGCGGATGACCGTCAGGAGGCAGAAGAAAGAAGAAGCCTTTCTGTGCATGCGTGGAGCTGCCCGCCATCTTAATCAGTCTTGTATCCAAGCCGAGGCACGTCTCCACCTCTGGAATTACTTAAAACAACAACACTAATGCGCTCTTCCCCAAAAACTCTGCCGGACCCCAACTGGGAGCTGCAAACTGAGGAGATTCAGTGCTTCTTCCTATGAAAAACTAAGCTATGCAACCTACACTCTCTGTGATATATATATATATATATATTTTGCACCACTGGAGCACTCCCTATCTTGAAGTCTGCTGTTTGACAGGGAGGGCCGGATCACTGACAGCTTCGACAGAGAAGAAACAAATTCACCGAGGTAGGTGACCAATTTTTGTTTCTCCCTCTGTCTCCTGTCAGTGATCCGCTGGGATGTACCCGAGCCCAAATACCTTAAGGGTGGGAGCAAACAGCCCCGGGAGCCTCCAGGACCGCTTGCAGAACCCTCCTGCCAAACGCCACCTCAGCAGATCTGAACAGGTCCAATTTGTAATGTTTAACAAAGGTATGCAGGGAGGACCACGTGGGTGCCCTGCACACCTCTGAGTATGACGCTCTAGATTTAAAGGCGTAGGAAGTCGCTGCACTCCGCACTGAATGGGCCCAAATCTGGAGAGGGGGAACTTTATGTTTGGCTTTATATGCCTCTATAATGCACTGGCGAACCCATTGGGAAATCAGTGACTTGGAGGCCTTTTTTCCCCCATAGGAAGGTTCTGATACTAATAAACAAAGCTGAAGTTGAACGAATAGTTCTGGTCCTTCTCAAGTAAATTTTTAGAGCTCTCCTTACATCTAAGGTGTGCCACACCTTTTCCCTAGGGTGAGAAGGATTAGGGCAGAAGGACGGCAAGACCACGTCCTGGGCCCTATGAAAGGCTGAATTAACTTTCGGGATGAATGCCTCGTCCATTCGGAGGGTAACTGAGTGCTTATTGAAGAGGCAAAAATTGTCCTCCATGGACAGGACTCCCAATTCAGACACCCTTCTGGCGGAAGTGACCGCTACCAAAAACACCACCTTTAGAGATAACATGTACAAAGGGACATGTTTAAGTGGTTCAAAGGGGGGGCCTGTCAGAGCATCCAATACCAAGCTGAGGCTCCAGGAAGGGCACCTATGCACTACCGGAGGGGAGATATTCCTGGCCGCCCTCAGGAACTGCCTGATGTGTTTATGTGGCAAAAATCTTTTCTTTGAAATGGATTGGAGGACCGAAGAAATGGCAGTTGCTTGGCGTGCCAGTGTATTTGGACGCAATCCCTTCTCTAAACCTTCCTGAAGAAATTGGAGGATGGTCTGGACACTTGCTAAGCATGGATCCAACCCCCTATCAATTGCCCAAAGAGCAAAAACCTTCCACGTGGCCCCATAAGATTTTCTAGTTGCCGGTCTCCTAGCCTGCTGTAAGGTAGTCAACACAGCTTTTGAATAACCTGCCCCCTTAGCGCTGAGCATTCAAGTGCCATGCTGTTAGTTTTAGTGTCGCGATGGAATTGCACCATAGAGGGCCCTGCAACAGTAAGTCGGGGCGTAGTGGCAGGGTGATCAAAAGCTCTTGACTCAGTTCCACCAAGTCCGAAAACCACGGCCTCCTCGGCCACCAAGGAGTGACGAGAATCACATGGGCTGCTTGGTTGATGATCCTTGCTATTACTCTGGATAGGAGGGGTGTCGGTGGAAAGGCATATAGCAGGCCTTTTGGCCACCTATGATTGAGGGCGTCTACTGCTTCTGACTGCGTGTCCCTTTTTTTTGCCATGTAACGGACTGTCTTCCGGTTCTCTTTTGTCGCGAAAAGATCCATTTCCGGATATCCGAACCTCGTTGTTAGGTAACTGAAAACCTCCAGGTGGAGGCCCCATTCGTGCGGATCTATCGACTGGTGACTTAGCCAATCCGCTTGTACATTCTGTACCCCCTTTATATGAAGAGCCTTCAAGGATCTCAGGTTGGTCTCCGCCCAGGTGAATAGTTGTACAGCTTCTTGATGTAGACGCCTGAATCTTGAACCTATTCTCTGCCGGATCTTGTCCTGTCTTTCTGTTGGGATGTAGGCTGCTCCTGAGATTGTATCGATGGAGACCCCCAGGTGCTCGATGGTGTGTGTCGGGATCAGATGGCTTTTGTCTCGATTCACTAGGAAGCCGTGGATCCCCAGGTAATGTATGGTCCTGTCGATGTCCCTGTGAAGCTTGGTGAGACTCTGTGTCCGTAGGAGGCGGTCGTCGAGGTACGGGTATAAGTGGATCCCCTCCTTGCAAAGGTTTGCCACTAGTGGTACCAGAACCTTGGTGAAGGTCCGTGACGCTGATGACAGGCCAAAGGGAAGGGCCTTGAACTGGAAATGTGTGCCCAGGTAGCAGAATCGGAGCCACTGCCGATGGGGTTCCCAAATTGGGATGTGGAGGTAAGCATCCCTGAGATCCAGGGATGCTAGCCAGTCCTGTTTCCTGATGGTGCAACATATCGATGTTACCGTCTCCGTCTTGAATCTTTGGGTCCGTACCGCCCTGTTCAGCCCCCGACTTCTTGGCAACTAGGAAAAGGAGAGAGTAGAGGCCCTGCCCTTGCTGGTCTGGGGGAACCGGTTCTATTGCTCCAATGTCCCTGAGCCGCTGCAACTCCTGAAGCATGGCTAGGTGCTTTTGGCTGTTGCCCGATCTTGGAGAGATGATGAATGCTTGAGTTGGAGCCCTCTTGAAATCTATCTTGTAGCCGGGGTTTACACATTGCAGGACCCAGGCATCGGAGATGGACTGCGCCCACTCTTCTGAAAAAAGCTGCAGTCTGCCTCCCACTTCTAAGTCCCCTGCATAGTCATGCCTCTTGTTTACGGGTGTTCTGTGTGAAAACCTTGGGTTTCTGCTTGTCCTGCCTAAAGTTTTGACCCCTACCTCCTCTACGAGAGAAGAAACGTCCAGGATGGTCCTGTCTGTACTGATTATGGAACTTTCTACTTGATCCATAACCCGATCCATATCCCCCTCTGGGTCTGAAACTGGAGCCACGAAAAAGGTGTTTCTTAGACCCCATGTGTTGTAAAGTCTTGTTTAGACTTGTCATTAGCATCTGCCAATACTTTTTCAAGACAGATCCCAAACAATTTATAGCCCCTGTAGGGGGCGGAGGTGAGGAGGTTTTTGGCTGTATTATCGCTGTCCCACGATCTGAGCCTGAGCTTGCGTCTGGCTGAGATTGAGTTAGCAACCGATCTGGCTGACCATAACTTTGCATCCATAGTGGCGTCGGCTAAGAAGGAGGAAGCCAAATTAATCCTTGAAGATAAAACTGAGCTCTCCTGTCCGAAATGCTTGGGTCCTGTGCTTCTTGTAGCCATGCCATTAGAGCTCTAGCCACGCAGGAGGAAATAACGTTTATTCTCACTGCTGTGGAAGATGACTAGTCCCCTTCGCAGGGCATTCTCTACTTCCCTGTCTGTTGCATCTTTTGGGTAGCAGTCCCCCTCCGTTGGAAAAACGGTCTGTTTAGCAAGCGAGACTGCGGCTGCGTCCACTTTAGGATTTTTAAATAGGGGCTCCTTACGTCTGGACAGGGAATATAAAGAGGTCTGAGTCTTATTCATCCTCTGTCCCTTCTCGGGGTGTTTCCATTCCTGAAGGATGAGCCTCTCAAATGCCTTGTCTAAAGGAAAACCTGGGTAATTCCCATGGACAGATGGGATATACTCCCGGTCCTCCTCCTCTTGGGAATCAGAGGATACTTCCTTGGCTGGTTTCTCAAGTAATTCAATTTTGTTGACTTTTCAGAGCTGCTGAAAAACGCGCCTCCGACGGCCGAAGGCAGAAGAAAAGACTGATTAAGATGGTGGGCAGCTCCACGCATGCACAGAAAGGCTTCTTCTTTCTTTTGCCTCCTGACGGTCATCCGCAGAGCTACCCAGCAGATCACTGACAGGAGACAGAGGGAGAAAATAGCCTGATGTTGCCCTTTAATTTCAGTACTAACAGGTGGCAGCTATGTGGTGGTGATAAAGCTAATTTTCAAGTGTTTGGAACAGCCTGAGATAACATTTCAAGTTTCTGCAACTGGTGAATTGGTCCTTTTGGACCATGCTGAAGAGAGTGGACCACTCAACCTGTTCCCTTTTGCCTTCTGTTCCCTCCCTTTCCCCAACCTGTTCCCTTCTTTTTAACAGCATGCACATACAATTGCAAATCCAGTTATTGCATTAAACACCAAAAATATTACAAACTAATAGGGATATGAAGGAATAGGGATACAATTATTCGTAGTTGTATTTTTTGGTGATCCAATAGAAAAAAGTTAGAAAAGCAATTACTTAAGGTCTTCATATTTTATAGGCACATAGGGTCACAAGGCTGGAAGGGACCTCGAGTGTTATCTAGTCCAGCTCCCTGCACCAATGCACGATCTGCCACACCTCAATTATCTGCACAGAGAAATCCCACCAATAGCTACAAGTAGAGACTGGGACCAACCAGAGCTGGTTCCCCTTAATAGGAGTGGTCCTCCCTTTTTACAGTTCCATTTTAAATTGTTTTAAAATGGATTTTATATAGTTTTATTGTATATTTTTGTTGCGAAGTGCTTGCAGCACTATTTGTCAGAGGGACACACAATATATTATTTCTGCTTCTTTAGACATAAGATCAAAATTAAGTGAGGCCAATGTGATCCATTTAGTATGAATGCCTAGTTTCAGTTGGAAACAAAAATACCCAGAAATCAAAAGAATGCCACTAATGCATTTAAATATTCTTCTTTTTTAAAATAAACAAATAAAAATCAGTATGAGAGAGCTGCACAAGTAAACGCAAACTGGAGTACCCATAAGTAGAAGTTTCAATATTTTATTAAAATCGCATATTCAACCACTGGTAACCAAATAATACATTAACTCCCCCCCTCCCCCCCCAGTACGCACAACACAGCAGTGATTTAAAATATCCTTATCCATGATAGTCAATGAAAATATTTCAAATTCAATTGTGCAACTAGAACTAAACCTTTGAAAAAACTCTCATTTAAAGAATATGTAAAGCTCTTGTACAGAATTTTTATACTCCTATATACTAAATGCCAGTGTTTCACTCATCTGACAATACTGCTAGTTTTCTTATGCATAGTATGTCTCATTTATAGTACCCACTTTATAAATAAATTGGCATTCCCCATCCCATCTTCAGCTTCACAAAGAAACCAGTAAATAAAACTGTCAAAGACAGTCACAACAAAGGATCTCACAGCAAGATATAAAACTTGAAGATACTCAAAGATGCTCCTAATGTATTTTACATAAAAAGACAGATTTAAAAAGTGCAAGGCAAGAATTGCAGGGTTTTTTTTTTTTTTTTAGGCACATCCACTTCTTTAAAGCAAGCTTCAGAATGAGATTCCAGTTTGTTCTTCATGATACCTATTTCAAAGTCTTTCTTTTTAAAAAAAAATTACATCCTGTCAAATGCAAAGTAGGGAATTGGTCTCCTGTCCAAGGTAGCAGATTTTAATTATGTCTTGTTCGTCCTTTCTTTATCCTTGCAGGTTTCGGTTTGGGGATATATTGGTTGTTTGCTTGATATTCAAGTTCTTTACGAAAGTAGTGAATTGCTTTATTTAAGCCTTCTTCCAACGGGACCTGTTTGCAAAGGAAGAGGATGTGGTTACATCAGCCTAGTCACTGCACAACAGTAGCAGTAGTTGTTGAGACTATGAAAATGCTGATCTGAAGTACTTTCGTTTTTACTAATATTGTAACAGCACCACACGCTGGTTATAGTACAACACTGCATTTGGCCACAAGCTCCTATTTCCTAATCAAACCTACTCTGGGGGTTAGTTTGGGTTTAGGTCTAGACTTCTCATCCATCCCTAAAGAAGGGTTCTGCAGTTCAAAAGCTTGCACACTCAAGAGAAGTTGGTAAAAAAAAAAAGCGCCTTAATCTCTTCGTGTAAATCACAATTAGGAAACAGTTTTGAAGTACCGCATTTGGTTCCAAAATGCAGTGCAGTACAGCTTTTGCCCAAATGCAACCCTGGGGAATTCCAACTGCGTATGTTGTAAAAAAGCAAATAAGCCCCCCCTCCCCCAATTACACTAAAAGAACATCCTCTCTAGTTAGTAAAAGCAGCAGCTTCAATTCAGCTAACTGGCTGATATAAATGGCTTCTTTTTTTAAAAAAAGAAAAAACTAGCGGCTCTTATTGTGGTATCCCATTGGGAACAGGTCACTACTTTCTTTTAACAAGTACATTCATATCTAGAAGATGTGTGTAGTCAGGAGGATACCCCCCCCCCCTCCAATTCTAGTTTAAACAACAGATTATACAGACATGGGTAAAATTATTATTATTAATTATTATTACTATTTAAAACCCAGTACTCTCATATAAAAATGTCATGGTCTTTATAATGTGTAGGATCTCATATTTTGTCTCTGGCAGTTTTTAAGTGTTCTGTAGGAAAAGGCTCACTCTGTTCTAATTCAAATCTGAAGTATCAGACCTAAATCAACACTGAGCACTTTAAAAAAAATCTATTTGCGTTTTGGGTAAAACCACGTGACAGCGGCGCACCGTCGACATGATCCAGTCCAGGTATTCACCACTGACACAGCTGGGGACGGCTCAGGACATACGGGAGGCTGGGAGAACCATTCCACTGCCTGCATGGCGGCCGCAATAGTCATGCCGGCAGCCATCCCTGTACTGCTCTCAGCTCCCTGCCATGATGGGCAGGCAATGACAGCCGCCTGGGCAGGCCAGAACACGTGACAGCCCACTTGTGGCCCAGTTGGGCAGGTCCTAGTCCAGGCTGTGACTTTAGCTAATTGCAGAGTTGAGAGCCCAGGCTAGCTGCCAGGATGACCCAGGATACCCTGGTTTGGTGCCTGCACAGACCTAGGGGCTAAATGTGGCCCACTGTGAACTTTTATTTGGTCCTCTTGCAGTTCCTAGATCTGGCTCCCCTTCAAGCACTGAAAGAGTGAGGTCAGGGAAAGGGAACAGAGGTAAGAGAATGCACTTAAGTACAGGAGATGGATTCATGACACATCCATGATCTGGAACCAAGTCTTCTTTTTCCTGAGTGCACTCCTTAAGCATCCCTGCCCCTTATTTCTATGCAGCCCTCAGAGCCTGTATTAGTTTTCAAAGTGGTCCCTGGAAGGAAAAAGGTTCCCCACCCTGGGCTATCCCCATGATAGGAGGAGTAAAGTCCATAAAGGAGGTTTAATTTTTAATAAAAACATTTTCTGCCCACCACCCTGTAAATCCAGCTGTACATACCACAGGTTCCCAACCAAGCAATAACTTGGCTTTCCCGATATCAGGCTTTCTTTTCTGAGGGTCATCTTGAGCTTCTGAAAGGAACTGGATTTCACTTCCACTACCTGTAAAACAACATACTATTACTCTCCTTTTTGTGTACCACACACTTCCATTCTTTGGAAGTAGACAGGCCATTCAGATTACTTGCAATTTCCCTTTCGTTTTACATTTTATCTACCCAGCAAAAGCTTCACGCTGATGCAACTGTCTTCTAAGGACTGTTCATGTGTATTACTGCAAAGTGATTCTGTATACTCCTCTACAACTATTATTTTGAGCAAGTCTTCTCCAGCAAAAATTGGAAAAGGTCAAAGAACTTACTCTGCTTTGATCTAAATAAAATGTACTATGGTAAATCATTTCTCCACAGAAACACAGTAACTTACACAAACTATATGTAATTTAATAGTGAAGAATAGGTAAGCTCGCACCTTAAAGGCTAAGTGGCATACCCCACTCTCACTTCCATTTAACACTCCACTGACAAGATCATCCACCTTGCCCAGCCCTTTGGTCATGCTCAGCCCTTCCTCTCTGCCCTCCACTGGCTCCCTCTACCCGAATTGATTCAGCACAAGCTCCTTAACCTTCCAGGCTCTTCATGACCTTGCTCCCCCACTATCTTTCTGCACTTGCCTCCTGCTACATTCCCACCCAGGAAACAGGCTTCTCCCCTGCGACCACCCTCCCCTGCCCCCAAGCCTCCTGTTCTTGGAAATGTCTTTGTCCCCTATTCCAGGCTATCAAAAATAAAAATCAAGATGTTTGCAAGTAAACAACTTATAACTACATATATTTTAATAATATTGAAAAGCAGCTTTGGTTTATATATAAATTCACAATCGAACACATTAAATGTCTAGAACAAACAAACAAATGCAAAAATCAAAACATTGTCAAGCACAACACATTGAAGATCTTAAAACAGCCAATGCGTTTCAACAAATGTCTTCCATGAGGGCTTTTTTCCCCGCCTATATCGGAATAGCCTGACGAAGTAACTTTGAAAAGAAAAAGGTGAGCCTCCAAGTCCTTGACAAAATAAAAAAGGTTATTTTATTTTAAAATTAAGAGAGATCTATTGCAACAGGGAATACTGTCAATGACACCTCCTTAAAAGTCAAAACAATACACCTAAAAATAGAAAAACATCAAGCTAAGAAATCACCACTCAAAATTAACGAAGTGGTGTTAAATAAAAAGGACAACTTACTAGTAAACCATTGCCTTTGAGTGCCTATAAATAGAATCAGGAGTGTATTTTCTCTCATAGATACCCAAATGATGATATAAGCATAGATAAACAAAAATAATTTCTTAGCACTAAAAAGAAAAATACCTTTGCAAAAAAATAACTCATACTCTAGATAGTCCTATAAAGGAAGGAAAAAAAGAGGGGAAGGAACTTTACCACTGCACCAAACTTGGAAGATAACAGTCTCTTTGCTATTGAAAGAGGGGTAACAGTTTGGCTCTTGGCTACTTATATGCTGTGAGATATATCCAAGTACACAGATGCGACTCTTCAACATCCCAAGTTAATAACAGACAATCAGTTTTGAGAAAAACTTCACATGACAAAAACCATTAAATAAGTTAATCGTAAATGGAAAACTGAAGAAAGCTTACATACAAAATGCTCTCAAATGTTCACAGGTGTTATCTAAAAAAAAGCGCTGCACTGATTTTAAACAAAAGCTTAACAATTACATCAACAAATACATTGTCATTAGAAAAGCAAGACAGACAAGCTTTAAAAAAAAAAAAACTAACATAAAAAATAATAATACACTAAGAACATCATAAGCTCCCATATAAAAACATATACCCAAATGCTTTCTTGTAATGACTTCATAAAGTCATTTAGAACTCTATAGAAACACAGATAAATCTAAGTACTTTAAGCCTGACAGGTCTCTGAAAGTTTTTTGCTCAAAAGAAAACGTTGGATATTAAAATTACATGCAAAGTCACTCTTTGTCTGTGAACATAATTCAAGACCCCAAAATATAAAATCAGTAGGTGAATGATGGACTTCATTAAAAAAAAAAATGCTTCACAAATGGCACTACCATTCTTTTTATGTTAGTACTGATTCTTTTCCAGTTAGTGAAGGAGTCAGGCAAGGCTGTATTTTGGCCCCACTTCTTTTTAGTTTATGTATCAATGGAATCATGGACCTTCTAATGGCCAATGCTGTCCCCCCACCATTAATAAAGGGCAGGTCAATACCAGATTGGCTATATGCCAACGATACGGTAATTCTCTCCCAAACACTGCTGGGTTTACGTAGACGGTTAAATCATTTTGATCTCTACTGTAAATCCAAAGTGTTGATTATTAACTCTGAAAAAACCAAGGTTATGGTATTTGGGAAAGGACCTTTCTTGCTATCTTGGGATAGGAATGGTTCCCCTCAGGAGCAGGTTTCAAGTTTTGTATATTTGGGGTAAAGCTTCATCTGTCCGGTTCCTGGAATCCATATATTGAATATCATAAACTGACCACCACTAAGTCTGCTCAAGGGTTTTTTAAGTTCACCTGTGTATTTGGAGGTAACAGACTTTTTGATGTAATTGTTAGGCAAGACTTTTGTTTAAAATGAGCGCAACACTTTTTTCAGGTAACACCTGCGTGAGCATTTGAGAGCATTTTGTATGTAAGCTTTCCGCAGTTTTGAGTTATTAACTTATTTAATGGTTTTGTCATGTAAAGCCTTTCTCAAAACTGATTGCCAGTTATTAACCTTGGATGTTGAAGGGTAACATCTGTGTATTTGGATGCATCTCACAGCATATAAGTTGTCAGGGGCCAAACTGTTAGTCTCTTTTTGTTATCTTCTGAGTTTCGTCAGTGGTACACAGTGCCCTCTCTTTTTTTTGTCCTTTGTATGAGGATCTACAAGTATGCGAGTCCTTTCACATTTTTTTCAAAAGTATATTTTTAGGGATGAGAAAAATTTTTTCGGGGGGGTAAGGGGGGGGCGTCTATGTTTATACCATCATTTGGCAATCTATGAGAGAAAATACACTCCTGATATATTTATAGGCACTCAAATACAATAGTTTTCTAGTAAGTTGTCCTTTTTATTGAACACCTTTTTATTAATTTTGAGTGAGGATTTCTTGGTATAATTATTTTTTGGACTTTTTAGGAAGTGCCACTGACAATATTTCCTACTGAGAAAGGAGAATTGGTAACCTACCTTCGGTGAATTCCTTTCTTCCCTAGTCTCTGCAGACTCCTCCTGCTGGGTAGATCTACCGTTGACCACTAGGAGGCGGCAGATCATTTTTATTTTTTTTTCACTGCCCTGTGTCACCAGAGCTACCCGGCTCTCCAGCCCGTTTCCAAGCCAAAAGATCTGTCCTCCATCTCCGGATGAAAGCTAGACACATTCTTTGTGAGAACAGGATCCCCCTTCACATCCAACCAACCAAAAAACCTAAAAAATTGTACCTAAACTTTAACTGTACCAGTTTTTGCTAACAGCCGACAAAAGAAAACTCCGGCAACTAAAACTGTGGTACTGGTCCCAACTCCGTTTCCTGAATCCTGCTGTTTGACAGGGAGGGTCGGAGGAGTCTGCAGAGACTAGGGAAGAAAGGAATTCACCGAAGGTAGGTTACCAATTCTCCTTTCTCTCCCTAGCTCTGCAGCCTCCTCCTGCTGGGACGTACCCAAGCAATATGACAAACCTCAGGGGTGGGAGCAAACAGCACTGGGAGTGTCCAGTACCACTTGCAGCATCGGTCTGCCAAATGCAGCTTCTGCTGATTGGAAAACATTGATTTTATAACGTTTCACAAAAGTATGAATTGATGCCCACGCGGCAGCCCTGCAAATTTCCTCGTAAGAGGCTCTTGTCTTAAAGGCGTATGAGGTCGCTGCACTACGGACGGAGTGGGCCCAAATTTGGAGGGGAGGAACCCTACCCCCAGCTCTGTATGCCTCTACAATTGCCTGCTTCACCCATTTTAAAATCAGGGTCTTTGATGGCTTGAGTCCCTGATACCCTGGCCTGATGATCACAAAAAGTGCAGTGGATTGTCTAAATCCCCTGGTTCTGGCGAGGTAAATATTTAGAGATCACAGAAAGTCCAGAGTATGCCATGCCTTTTCCTTTGGGTGTACTGGCCTGGGACAAAAGGAGGGCAGCACTACCTCCTCTGCCCTATGAAAAAAGGTATTCACTTTAGGTAAGAAGGCTAGGTCTAATTTCAAGGTAACTGAGTCCCGGTGAAAAAGGCAGAAATTGTCCTCCATGGACAACACCCCAAGTTCGGAGACGCGTCTCGCTGACGTCACTGCAATGAGAAAAAATACTTTTAATGTCATGAAAAACAGGGACACATGCCTAAGGGGTTCAAACAGGGGTCTGGTCAGGGCCTCCAAAACTAAATTAAGATCCCATGAGGGGACCCTGTGCACTACCGGGGGAGATATAACACTGGCTGCCCTTAGGAATTTCCTAGCGATTTTATGGGAGGAGACTGCCCTATTAGTAGTTGCCCTCAGGACTGAGTCTATGGCAGCAGCCTGCCTAGCCAAAGCGTAAGCCTTAAGTCCCTTGTCCAGGTCCTGCTGGAGGAAATTAAGGACCTGCGACACCCCTGCGTTGGAGGGGTCCTGATTCTGCTGTAGGGACCACATGGCAAAAGTCTTCCACGTGGCCCAGTAACTCCTGGTGGCAGCCCTTCTGGAGAGCTGTATAGTAGCAAGTACAGCCTCGGAATAGCCTCTTGCCCTTAGCGCTGAGCGCTCAAGTGCCATACTGTCAGTTTTAATGCGTGTATCCCTGTGCACTGCACTGGGTCCTGGTAGAGTAACATCGGGAGCAGAGGGAGCCTCTGGTATTGTGAGTGACTGAGCTCCACTAGCTGAAAGAACCAGGGCCTCCTGGGCCACCACGGTATCACGAGAAGAGACGCCTGCTGCCTGATCGCTTTGGCTATGGTTCGTTGAATTAGAGGAAACGGAGGGAAAGCGTATAGAGGCCCTTGGGCCAGGGCTGATTGAGCGCGTCTATCCCTTCCGCCTCCCTGCATCGTGTGCGCGCCATGAAGCATGGAACTTGCACATTGTCCTTTGTGGCGAACAGGTCCATGTGCGGGAGCCCGAACCAGGTCACTATCTGCTGGAATACCAACCTGTCCAGCCTCCACTCGTGTGGATCCAGTGTCTGCCGGCTTAGCCAGTCAGCTTGGATGTTGTCTTGGCACTTTATGCGTAGTGCCTTCAGTGATGGCAGATGGGACTGAGCCCACGCAAAGAGTCTGGTCACCTCCAGAGACCTCGACTCCCCCAGTGATTGATATAGGCTTTCGCCGTCATGTTGTCTGTGTACACTAGGAGATGATGAAGGAGAACGACGGGTACAGCTGTTGGAGGGCGAGGCGAATGGCCTTCAGTTCGAGTCAGTTGATCTTCCTACCTGCATCCCTCTGTGACCATAGCCCCTGGGCTGAATGGGGCCCTGCGTGCACTCCCCAGCCCGAGGCTGGCGTCTGTTGTTAGAACCGCTCTTGATGGCTCCATGAGCGGAACTCCTTCCTGGAATGTTGTTGGCCTTAACCACGAACACATGGAGTCTTTTAAACTTCTTGGTATGGGGACCCAGGGATTGAGCCCGAGCGTGAGCTCTCCCTGGAAACCCCTTAGCTGCCTCTGTAAGGGTTGCAGGTAGAAGCGGCCCCAGATCACCTGCCCTATGCAGGATATCAGCAGCCTCAGTAGTCTCACCAGTTTGTTTATCAAGAAGCCGTGCCTCTCGAGGTATTCGATGGTCTTGCTCAGCTCTGCCATTACTTTGATGTGGGAGCTGCTGTGAATCAAGAGGTCGTCTAGATAGGGGTAGACGTGAATCCCCTTGCTGCACAGCTTGGCGATGAGTGGCACCAGGATCTTCGTGAAGGTCCTGGGAACCGATGACAGGCCAAAAGGCAGGGACCAGAACTGCCAGTGCTCTCTGTTGTAGGCAAACTTGAGCCATTTCTTGTGTGGATCCCAGATCGGGACATGCAGGTAGGCTTCTCTGAGGTCTAGAGACACCATCCAATCGCCCCTCTGTAGGTTGTGACACACAGACGCCACTGTCTCCATTTTGAACCTCCGTTTTCTGACATACCTGTTGAGGGCTTTCAGATCGAGCACGGCCCTCCATTTTCCCAGCTTCTTTGAGACCAAGAAGAGGATAGATAAATGCCTGGGGAACGTTCCTGACTTGGGACTCTTTCTATGGCCTTTATTTGTGCCAGCCTTTGAATTGCACCTGATAGGGCCAGGTGTTTTGCCCTGTCCTTGGATCTCGGAGAGGGTATCAATCTCTGTCTTGGGGGGGCGCACCAGTTCTATGTGATAACCCTCTGAAATGCATGAGAGGACCCAGGAGTCTCTTACGGACCCTTCTCATGCTGCCTGAAACTGTTGGAGTCTGCCCCCTACCTCTAGAGGCATAGTCAGGCGTCCTGTTTAGACTGGGTGACGCTAGGCCCTCTTGCCCTGAGCTGTCATACCTTCCAGCTCTGCCCCCAAATCCTCTGCCCCCAAAGGAAAAATTGCTTGCATAGTCTCTGGTGAATTGGCTGTGGTCCCTCCTGGAGGTGTCTGCGAACCCCCTAAATCTGAATGAGTGGCCTCGAAAAAACCCTCTCTTTGGTGCCACCTATTGCAGGGTCTTAGGCTTATCCTTGCTATTTGCCTCCTCAAGGACTTTTTCAAGACATACCCCAAAAAGCTTAGCACCCCTGTATGGGGCCGAGGTAAGTAGGTTTTTAGCTGTTGTGTCCCCTTGCCAGGAACGCAGCCATACCCTACGCCTGGCCGCTATGTTATTGGCCATGGACCTGGTAGACCAAGTTAGGGCATCTGTTGTGGCATCTACAAGGAACGCTGTAGCCATGCAGATGCAAGAGGATAGCCTCTGTGACTTTCTCTCTGATAGGTCAGGATTCTGGGCCTCCTGCATCCAGACTAGGAGCGCCCGGGAGACCTAGGATGCTACGATATTAATTTTTAACGAGGCTGCTGTGGAATCAACTGCCCTCTTAAGGGAAGAGTCCACTGCTTGATCCGTGGAGTCCCTAGGGTGACAATCCCCCTCGGTCGGGAACACTGTCTGCCTGGCTAGTGTCGCTGCCCCCACATCTATTTTAGGGCTTTTAAACAGGGGCTCCTTCCTCCTGGAAAAGGAGTACATGGAGTCCTGGGTCTTGTTCATTTTAAACGCTTTGTCAGGGTGCTTCCATTCCTCGAGTACTATTCGCTCGAAGGTTTTATCTAGGGGCAGGCCCTGGTCTCTGCCATGCACCGTTGGTATATATTCCCTGGTTTCCTCTTCCTGGGAATCTGAAGAGTCCTCCTTCAAGGGCTTCTCCTTCAGTTGGAGAGTTTTAATCACTTGCCCTAGCAACTCCTCTCTGAGGTGGCTAGGGAATTGTCTTTGGGGTCTACTGTTGGGCTCCACGCATTCCCCTTCCTCCAACTCAGAAAACTCCCCTGTCGATTCTGAGTCTGATTCTGATTGTGGTAGCCGCTGGGCCTTGAACCCCTGACTGCTTTCCCCAGGCTGATCCTCCCCCTCTGAGGCCTGAGGGGATTGTAGAATCCGGGCTCTGGCTCCCCCTAGTGGAGCTTTTCCCTTCTTGCTTGCCGGCCGCCCTGGGTTTTCCCGCCCTCAGCAACTTGCTGCTGGGCCTGTCAGTGGGGGGCCCCCTTTTTCTCTTCCTGCCCTCGGTCTGGGAGAGTTCTTTTAATGAGGCCATTATTTGCCCTTGTTTGGGCTATAGAGGCGAGGGAGGGTACTTGAGCGTCCTGGCTCCATCCTTCCGCTGCCGCCGCCTCCGACCCGCCAGCAGGGGTGGAGTGGGGGAACCGGATTGTTGCTGGCAGTGCTCATTTTACATTTGCCTTCAGCTTTTTTTTTTTTGTAAGCCTGAGGCATGTGCTGATTGAGCACAGACAGGGCCCTCGGCTTTTTTCCTTTTTTTTTTTAAAAAAAGTCTGAGGCGTGTGCTGAATGAGCAGACAGGGCCCAGCCGCGCTGTCCCTGTCTCTAGGCAGGGGGAGCGCCGATAAGAAACTTCCCCGCTGAGGGGGAAACTGACGGCCTCCCCCGCTCCCAGGCGCAATGCAAAGGAGCCGGCAGGGGTTAATGGTAAGTGGCCTGGCCTGGCAAACCCCGAGACAGCGTCTGGGATCGCTCCCCTTCAATGCCCCACCAATTTAAAGTCTCTTGTCCCGGAGGCGCGTCCTAGCAGTCTGAAGGCAGACGACGGACTGGAGAGCCGGGTAGCTCCGGTGACACAGGGCAGTGAAAAAAATAAATAAAAAATCATCATCTGCCTCCTAGTGGTCAACGGTAGATCTACCCAGCAGGAGGAGGCTGCAGAGCTAGGGAGAGAAAGATCTATTATCAGTGAGCAATTTAATTTATTTATTTTTTTATATAAAAAATCAATTACCCTCCTTCCCCTTTATTTTTCAAGGACTCATGTACCTTTTCTTTCCAGATCGTTACCTCATGTCAAATTATTCTGATGTAGAGGAAGCAGCTCTGATTGAAGATATCTGTTGAAACGTGTTGGCTCTTAAGACATTTAACGTGTTCAGCTTGACAAGGTTTTAATTTTTGCATATATTTGGTTCTAGACATTTAACATGTTTAGTTGGATACTGTTTGAATTTTTGGTGAATTTATATATAACCAAAAGTTTTTTTCCCTCACTATTATTAAGCTATTAAGTCTACCTTTTCTATCAGGCTTTCCCTAGCTCCTCACCTCCACTGTTTGCTCATTGATGCTCCACCTACTGTCATATCATTCATAACTTGGTAACTAAGCTAAGCACATACACCAGCAACTTCTCAACTTCACGAATTTCCCCCTTCACCTTGTTTTTCCTAGATTGTAAGCCACTTGGGGCCGGGACCTGTATCTAATTAATGGTTGTATAGTGCCAGGTACTTTGTCGGCCCTATATCGTCGTCATCACTGCCAATGACAAAAGGTGAAAGCAGGTATGAGCTTTCAGAGGCAGCAGGCTATTTCATCATCAGATGCTTTTCTGATGAAGCAACTATCCATAATATAGTAGCTTGTTGCTTTCTCCAATCCAATGCATGAGCTGAATTTTTCTACTTTACATACCTGACCTAACTTACATTACGTGGTCTTTATGTCACCAGTATTGAATTACTAAACGGGACCCCTGTATGCCCTCAATAAAACTGCTATTTAGAAGCCATGAAAAACCAATTCAAAATTACTCTTGTGTGCGTTATATGTGCTCTAATCAACTATACATAAGTCAATATATACACTCAGTGGGTTTCTCCTTACAATTGTTTATACTTACCAACCAGTTTTTTAATTAACTGGGCAAATTCTAGGATACTGTGCTCTTCTGGATTCCCCTAGGAGGTGAGAAATGGGTACTTGTTACAAAAGTGAATACAGCTTTCAAAAATGGTTATTTTCTGACATACTAAGATAATCATACCAAACAATGTGAAAGGAACAGGAAGGGGCATTTCACTGTATAAAGGAAAATTGGGCACTTACCTCCTGAATTTTCTTTCTACTGGGGGTCCTCCTGGATGGCCAGCTAGTACAGTAGGGTATATCCCGCTATCAACCAGTAGGAGGCAGACATGACGATTTTTGGATAGTGTCCAAGGGAGCTCCATTACTCCAGTGTATTCTAGCCTTCTAATCTATTGAATAATATCCTACTAACGATAAACAGGGAACTAAACAGATTCAAGTGAGTTCTGGTAAACAACAACTTCAGTATGTATTTCCCTTGGAAAATTATTTTTTTCTTAAAATATGTTCGCAGTCTAGACAACCGTCAACCTTGCCCTAATACTGACTGCTATAAGGCAGAAAACTTAACTACCTGCTCCCCCCCAGAATTTCTCTTCATTCCGGGAGGGTTTGGCCGTCCAGGAGGATCCCCAGTAGAAGGAAAAGTCAGAAGGTAAGTGCCCGATTTTCCTTTCTCCCTGGGGGTCCTTCTGGACGGCCAGCTAGTACGGTAGGCACTTTCCCAAGCGGTGTACGTCAAAAAATATTTGAAAATTTAAAGGGGAGGGCTAAATGAAGAGTAGTTTTAGTTTGTCCAGGTACTGTTTACAGTATCGCCTGTAACACCCTTCTCCCAAAGGCTGCTTCAGCTGATTCATGTAAAGGAATCTTATAATGCCTTGTGAAGGTATGAATCGAGGCCCATGTTGCAGCCTTACAGATTTCCCCATATGAGGCTGCATTTCTAAATGCCTGCATGGTCGCTGCCCCTCGTAAGGAATGGGCGAATATCCCTTCCGGAGGAACTCTTCCCCTTGCTCGATATGCCTCCTTTATGCGTAACGTTATCCAATGAGCTATTAGTGCTTTTGAGGCTTTTTTCCCTTTGTTGTGCAGACCGTACGATACAAACAGTGCTGCTGACTTTCTGAATCGTTCTGTACGATTTAGGTAAATCTTAAGGGCCCTGGTGACATCCAGGGTGTGCCAAATCTTCTCCTGGGGATGAGAAGGGTTTGGACAAAAAGATGGCAGAACGATTTCTTGGTCTCTATGAAAAAGGGAATTTACCTTGGGGAGAAAAGACGGGTCAAGTCTGAGAGATACGGATGACTCTCTGAACGAGCAGAGGTTTGGCTCTATAGAGAGAGCTTCCAGCTCCAAAATCCTCCGTGCTGATGTAATGCCTATCAGAAAAGCCATTTTTAGAGATAGGTAGTACATCGACATCTCCTCCATAGCCTCAAAGGGTCAAGGCCTTAAGAAATAGATTTAAGTCCCAGGATGGGAAACGGTGACTTTCAGGAGGAGCAATGACCCTAGCTGCTCTAAGAAAACGAGTTATGTTAGGGTGCCTAGAAATCCGTTCGCCCCTAACTGTGCCCAGAACGCTGCCTATGGCCGCCACTTGTCTCTGCAAGGTGTTGGGTTTTAAACCCCTATCTAGGCCTGCTTGCAGGAAGTCCAGAATCACCTTAATTGAGGCTTTATCTGGTCTCTCTCTCCTTCCCTGGCACCACCCCGCAAAACAAGCCCAAGTGCTCTGGTAGATACGCTTGGTTGCCGGGCGTCTAGACTGGAGCATAGTATGTAGGACCTTCTGGGAATAGCCTAGTTTCTTAAGGGCCTCCCTCTCAATCTCCAGGCTGTTAGTTTGAGGGCTAACGGGTCCTTGTGAAGGATTGGTCCCTGCGATAGAATGTCCGGTCTGAATGTCAATCTGAGTGGGGGTTCCAGTACTGTTTCTAGAAGATCTGAGAACCACGGTCGCCGAGGCCAGTAGGGGGTCACTAATATTCTTCTGCTTCTTCCCTCTTGGCCTTCACCACTGTCCTGTGGATCAGGGGAAAAGGTGGAAAGTCGTATAGGAGACCTTGTGGCCATGCCCGGTTCAGGGCATCGAAGTTTTCTACTTGAGGATCTGGAAACCTGATTATGAATCTCTTTGCCTTTGTGTTGGTTGGGGAGGCAAAGAGATCCAGTTCTGGAGTTCCGAAGGCTTCCACTATGGATCTGAATGTTACTGAGTGGAGTGACCACTCCCCTGGATCCAATGTTAGCCGACTCAACCAGTCAGCCTGTGTGTTCTTGATGCCTGGTATGTGTACTGCCCTGATGGATTTTAGGTTTGTTTCTGACCACCTGATCAGGAGTGAGGCCTGTTGATGAAGAGCTTCCGACCGCGATCCTCCTTGGTGGTTTATATATGCTTTTGCCACTGTGTTGTCCGTATAGATGACCACATGTTTTTCTTGGATTGAGGGGGCAAGCTCCCGAAGAGCTAGGTATACTGCTCTCAATTCCAGCCAATTTATGTGGTGTCTCTTCTTCCAAGTCAACCACTTACCCTGTACCACTCTGTCCTGTGCATGCGCTCCCCATCTGTGGTTATTGTCACTCTGTCTGGGTCCATCAGTGGAATCCCCGCTCTGAGTCTCCCCTTCTGGGACCACCAGTGAAAAGATCTTTTGACTGTCTCTGGAACTATTAGCCAAGGATTCTCCCCTTGTGAGAGACGGTCGTGCCACGGTCTCAGGAAACGTTGTAGAGGCCTGGTGTGGAATCTGGCCCACCTTATGATTCCCAAGCAAGAAATCATGCTGCCCAGGAGGCTGGCGAGCTCCTTCAATCTGGATCTGCGATTCTTGTGTACCTGACTGATTATGTGGAGCAAGCTCTGACGTCTCTGTTGGCTGAGGAAGAGTTCGTATTTGTGGGTGTCTATGATCACTCTCAGGTGTTCGAGGGACTGGGATGGGTTTAGATGGCTTTTCTTGAAGTTTATAACAAACCCATGGTTTTGTAGGAATTGTATGATCCTGGAGGTGTCCCCCAACGCCTGGTCGTATGATGGTGATCGGACGAGGATGTCGTCCAGGTAGGGGTGAATCTTGATCCCCTCTTTGCGCAAATTCGCTATGAGTGGGATTAAGACCTTGGTGAACGTCCTGGGAGCCGTTGCTAGGCCAAAAGGGAGGGCCTTGTATTGCCAATGTAGGTGTTCGTACTTGAATCTCAGCCACTGTCTGTGGTTTGGTAGTATCGGCACGTGTAAATAGGCCTCCTTGAGGTCTAGCGATGTTAACCACTCCTCTCTGTCTATTGCTACCCGGATGGATTGTAGTGTTTCCATCTTGAACTTCTCGTTCTGATGGACTTGTTCAGGTGCTTCAAATCGAGTACCGTTCTCCACTCGTCCGATTTCTTCGGTACCAGGAACAGGATTGAGTATAACCCTGATCCCTGTTCGCTTGGTGGTACCCTTTCAATGGCTCCGATGGATAGGAGTCTTTTGATCTCTGTGGACATTGCTAAGTGTTTTTGTGGGTTTTGGGACCTTGGTGAGGCAGTGAAGAAGTTTTGGGGGTACTGGTTGAATTCTAATGAGTATCCCCTCTGGACCATTTGTGTGAACCAGGAATCTGGTGTGGTTTCTATCCAAGTTTCTGCAAACTCCTGGAGTCTGCCCCCTAGCTTGGGTCCCCTGTAAATACTTGGTAGTCATGCCTCTGTTTTGCTACGTCCCTGCCTTTGGTGTTGCTTGGTTCTGGGACCTGACCCCTTCTGCTTGTTCCACCTTGGTCTGTATCTGTTCTGATGACCTCTGTTCGGGAAGAATGGTCGCCTTGAGTTCCCCGATGCTTGGCGTGAACTGTAGGGATGAAAATTTTTCTTCTGAACGCCTACACTTTGCAAAGTCTGTTTTTTCGACTTGTCAGCAGCATCTGTGAGCACTTTGTCCAGGCAAACCCCGAAGAGCTTCGCCCCCTGGAATGGGCCCCCCACCAGGGTAATCTTAGCTGTGGGGTCTCCTTTCCACGACCGGAGCCAGATTCGACGCCGTGCTGCGACATTGGAGGCTACCGCTCTTGCCGCCCATCGCAGCATGTCTGTAGAGGAATCTGCGATGAATGCGTAGGCCAGTTGGATTCTCGTGGTTAGAATTCTTGTCATTTTCATTGACACTTTTGGATCTCTGGCCCTTTTGATCCAGGTCATGAGTGCCCTGGAGAAATAAGATGTTAAGGTTGCCATTTTTATGACTGCCGCTGTCTCCTCAAAATTCCTTGAGGTTGCATTCTATCCCTTTATCTGTGAGATCTCAGGGGAAGCATTCTCCCTCAGTAGGGAACACCGAATTTCTTGCCAAGGCGGCTGCAGCATCCACCTTTGGGATAGCCAAGAGCACCTCCTTATGTTTTGATAAGGAGTATAGGGAGTGTTGTGTTTTGTTCATTTTGAACAACTTATTTGGCTGTTGCCACTCCTTCTTTATGATTTTTTCATATGCTTTATCAAGCACCATCCCTCTGTCTCTGTCTCTAGGGATGTACTCCCTAGCTCCCTCCTCCTCTTCAGAAGAAGCTTGCTTCTCCTTTTTTTGTTGCAGGTGTAGCGTTCTAACCACCTGTTCAAAAATCTGGTCCCTATATTTTATAGGGAATTGTCTATCGGGGTCCACTGAAGCCTCGATTTCTGTGTCCTCTAATTCCCCCTCTTCCGGGGAAGAGGGTTCAGGTTCATCACCTGACTCCAGCTCCTCATTCCCCCCCTCTAGCTCTTGGGTGTCGTCGTCCTCCTCCCGCTCCGTATTTATGGGGGGAGACTTCTCCCTGCCTCTTCTGAGGAGCTGCTTTCTCCCTTTGCGTCTCCCCTCATCTGAAGAGGAGGCTGACATGACCTCTTCTGAGTTTTCCTCATCCGAGGTAGGGGAGTCCAGGGGTCTCGCGCACCTGCAAGGCCGTTTGGGCCTAGGGTTCTTTCCCTTTCCAGCCCCCTTAGAACAGCCCTTGTATGCTGTTTTTTCCTGCCTCTGGGGAGATCGTTTTCACTTTAACTCGGCCAGGATTTGCTTCAGGACCTTCATGTGAGTGTCCTGGTGGGGAGGGGGTGGGGGGCAGGACGAGTGGGGCTTACTGTTCTGGAACTTTGAGGCTTCCCCCCCCTTAGGGCCTACCACCGCGGAGAAGATTCCTCTGCTGCTTTCTCTCTCACCGGCGGGGAAAACACTGGACGTGTCCGTGTTTTCACGCACCCGCATGTCCCATCGGGGGATTGGGGGGGGGAACTGCAGCCTTGCTTGAACTCCCCGGCCGCTCCCCGGCACCCCCACTGCCCATGCCTCCAAGGCGATTCCCTGATCCCACTAGGAGGAGGGGGAGCGGCAGCGACGTGGGACGGCCCATCTCCATCCAAGCCGATGCCCGCTTTGTCCTCTGTCGGGGGGGGTGAGATTGGGGCCCCGAGACCCGTTCTCCCTACCTGAGCCTCCCCATCTCCTTCATGGGGGAGGGGATCCTGGATGCGGGCGCCCTGGGTCCAGCTTTGCTGGGCTCTCTGCCATGGAAGAGGCTGCGTTTTATGTCCGACTTCCAGCGGGTCGGGCGATCCCGATTCCGGTAGTGCCCCCCTCAGGTAAGGTGCTACCCCCGCTCTTCGGGGCCCTCCTGCCCTTAGGAAAGGAAGGGATCCCGGCATCCTGCTCTGTACCCCCTCGTCAGGAGGGGGAGGTGAACCGGGGGTGTGTGGGGGGGAATTTCCTCCTCCCCTAGCACCTGAAGCCCGATTGAAAAATTCTCTCGCTGCCATGTACTTCTTTAAGCTTGATGGAGGCAGCTTCCCTGCTTCCTACTAGTTTGAAGGCAGAAAAACTGGAGTAATGGAGATCCCTTGGACGCTATCCAAAAATCGTCATGTCTGCCTCCTACTGGTTGATAGCGGGATATACCCTACTGTACTAGCTGGCCGTCCAGTAGGACCCCCAGGGAGAACTGATTATTATTTATATACTTACCAAACAGAGGAAGGGGCAATGACAACATAAAACAAAACATGAGTTACCTAGTGCTCTTGAGCCAACAGCTATTTAATAATCTTTTTTTTTCTTTTTGGCTTTTTGATATTTTCAAAAGGTTACAACTTTTGGACAAAGACAATTTAAGGTAAATGGAAAAGTCTATTGGCCAACTTTGAAAACCAGACATCAGAATATTAGCACTGTCCTCTTTTTAAAAAAAAACAACCACCCACCACCACAGGTGCACTGTTTTGTTATTTTTAGCAGACTCTGTGCCAGTTATATCAAGTATCCAAAGCCATAATCACAAAGGTCCTGATTTTGCAAGGAGATGCACACAACAAACCTCTTCATTCACAACCCCCCATTCCCACAGCAGAGTCATGTATGTTGAGAAACTGGGTGAAATCATGCAACATTGTGATCCAGCTATTTAGTTGGTGGGGCTTATATAAATGAGTATTAAAATATTTACATTATCTTTCTCCAGTTAAGAGCAACAAGCAACACACTATGCACTGGAACTAGGGTACTTCTCAGCTGTATTTCTGTCCCAGTGGTTAAGGCACTAGTAGGACTTTCCCAACTCTGCCAATGACATTTTGTGTAACCATGGACAAATAACATTGCCTTTGCTCTCTATGACACCATTTCCTTGTCTCAGAGACTGTTAGCATTTTTTTGGTCAGGGACTGCCTCACGTTCTGTGCTGATATGGCACTAACCTCTGCTCTTGGCTGGGACTTTTAGGCACTTCTGCAATACTAATTATATCATTTACTTTTCCATTTGATAGTTTGCATGTTAAGCAAAAGGTTGAATCATTTAAACAAGAAGTATTTCTAAAAATCCTCCTATTTGTTAAGTGAACATGGGTATTGGTATATAGGAATATTTTTAATTCATTTCATTCTTGAGCACGTTGACAGCTTTGCAAAGTTAAATGTAGGCAATCAAAACTGTAATCTCACCAGGTTGACAGGACTGCTGACATTGCTGTTCATTAAGGCCACCAAACCATTCACAAGATCACTGTAAAAAGAGAAAGAAGGGCCTGAGCAGATATAAGCACAACTTTGTTTCAGAGAATTGTGCTCTTGATCATCCTTTTTTGGAATAAAAGAATCAAACTAATTTAATTAAGTAGAAATCAAATCCTATAATTAGGATCGTGTCTATATACAGTGCCTAGTTCAACTGAGAACTCCACATTTTATAAGGATGGTAATTTGCTAAAAGAAGATTTACCATGGTTACATTCTGATTGGGCTAGGTCTAGACAACAGGCTTGTGAAAGAGACCAACCAAGCAATGTTAGGAGCATACTGAAATCCACCACCACTTGGCTATTGTTCTCTACTCCTTCAGTCCTCCCAGTCATTTAACAGGCAGGGAATCAATCCCCAGTGTTTTACATGGAACAGTAGGGTTTTGTTGTTGTTTTCAGTGAAGGTGGAGAGAGGTAGGCAAAATTCCACTTACTGAGGCTGGCTGCTAATTTCAGAAGTTTTGAAGTGTGATGCTGTTAAACCAAGGGTATCATGGCCATGTTCCAAAGAGCAGAGGCAAATCAAAGTAACTGCTCCACTGGTAGCATTCAGATGAGCAGTGTAAACCAAAGTAACTATCTCCATTGAATTAAACTGCAGTAACTGCTCCCCTCTGATAGTTTTCAGATGAATGTAAACCAAAGCAGTACTCCAGTAATCTCTATTACTAGCTAATATGTAATGACTGCTGACCTGGGGTTGCCACCTTCACACTGATAAGTGTTCAGACAAAGGACTTACTTCAAAACAGAAACTGAAGGTGAGTATGTACTGATTTTTCAGGAGTACACACACACACACACACACACTACTTTTCCTACTTCTAAATGATACAAGTTCAGTGCTTTGTGTAAATGCTTCAGGAGTAAAAAGCCTATAGTGGTTAAGAGCGCAGGACTTGGACCAGGAGGTGGGGGGGGAATAAGGCCCCTGGTTCAAATCTCTTTAGCCATGAACTCACAGGGTGACCTTGGGCCAGATCTCTCAGCCTAACCAACCTCAGAGGGTTGTTGTGAGGATTAAGAGTGGAGTTAAATCGTTAATAAGTTAAAGAACTGAAACCACCCTAAGCCTAAAGGATAGGGTGGGATAAAAAATATAAATTAATAAACAAAAACAAAACCAGATGTCAGGCCCAACTACATTAAATTAATTGCTTGCCGGAACATGACCTTACATTAAACAACAGATATCAAGGCTTTCAGCTCTTCTCTGCATCATAGGCTTGAACTAGATTTACAAAGTCAAGATGCTTTTGGTTCTGCTTATTATCAGAACATTATCTTCTTGACACAGTGTGTCAAGTTGCTATAGCATTTACTGACAGTAATTACAGAAGAAAGCAGGGGAAAAACTTTCTAGAAGATGTGTGCTGAAATGAAACACTAACACCTTGGTTTGGCCAGCAAGTAAAAGCAGGTTAGTATATTTTGTTCAGTAAGAATTTGGCCCTTAATGCAGCACTGAGCCTGACAGATGTGTGTTTATACAAGCACTACTGATGATCAAGAGAATTCTGCAGGGGGGTGGGAAGACAGCAGCCAGCATGCGATTCTAAACATGGCAGTTATCTGGAATCAAAGTTATGCATTTTAAAAGTGACGTACACATTTTTGGGTGCTATATATGGCAGAAGACTGTGTCTGTGGCCTTGTGATCGACATCTAAAGACTGATAAGAAAAATTATACCCTGTGGTTATATTCCTTCCTGTCGGGGAGGTCTCAGTGGGTGGTGATGGATGATTGCTTTCCTCATGGGGTCTCACAGGGTTCTGTCTCCCCTCGTGTTCAATGTGTATCTGGGGTGAATGGGGGAGATCATCCAGAGGTTTGGAGCAAAATATCATTACTATGACGACACCCAGTTCTACCTCTCTTTTTTATTTGACACAGGGCCTGCAGTCTTGGTGCTTACCCAATGCTTGGCTGCAGCTGGGGGACTGGATAAGGGTGAATCTATTGAAACTGAATCCTGAAAAATGAATCCTGACAAGACTGAAGTGATGATGGTTGGCCGGCCTTGTGACTTGGAGAGGATTAGGACTCCTGTTACTGATTGAGTCTGGCCCCCTTTGGTCAATCAGGTTCTCGGCCATGATATGCTTCTGGATCCTTCACTGAACCTGGATTTACAGGTTGTAGTGATGGTCAGGAGTGCTTTTCACCAACTCCATCTGGCAATGAGGCTGCAGCTTTTTCTGACTCGAATCTGGTCACTGTCATCCATGCTTCCATCAACTCAAGGCTGGATTACTGCAACGTGCTCTATGAGGGCTGCCCTTGATGACTATTTGGAAGCTGCAGCTCTAAAGTCTGCGCTGGCTGCCTATAGTCTTCTGGGCACAATTCAAGGTGCTGGTGTTGACCTTTAAAGCTCTAAATGGTCTGTCCTGCCAGGTTCCATTGCAATCCCTGCCATCAGCTGGGAGTGTCCTCTTGCAGGTTCCATCTGCTACTCTTGTCCATGGGATGGAAGTGCACAGGAGCGTGTTCTCAGTACTGTCCCAGTTCTGTGGAACTCCCTTCCCTCGGAGGATCATGAGCCCAGGCCTAAGCAACTTCCAGAGGCGTTATAGAACTTTTTTTGTTTTAAAAATCAATTGGTGGGGTGGAGGGACAGTGGTTGGTGAGAGAAAGGGCTGTTGAGGAGGAAGTCTCTAGTCTTTCCCCTTGCTCTTACTGTCAGCCCTCCCCTGCTGACTGCTGCTACCGACCACCTTGTAACCAAGCCAAGTACACGCACCTGAGACTTCGCATCCGCCTGAATGTTTGTTTGTCTTCTCCCATGTCTCTCCCGCTGTCCCCTCTCCTTGTCTCCCCCTCCTTGTCTTTTAGATTGTAAGCCACAGGTAGGGACCGCAGCTGATTATATGTTCTGTACAGCGCCAGGTTGTTACTGGCGCTTTATAAATGTTTAATAATAATAATAATAATAATAATAAAGTCTTTTTGTTGTTTTATATGGTTTTTTATGTTTTATAAATCTATGCTGCCCTAAGCCATTTGTGAAGGGTGGGGTAAAATTGAAAAAATAAAATAAATAATACAAATGATATATTAAAATAACTTTATGATTGCAAAGTCAAGCAGTTTGGTCCACTCAGTTCCTACGTTCCCAGTTTCATTCAGGGCATATACATAAGAGTGCTGAGAATTAACTGACCAGTCCAATCCTTAAAGTACTCTGCTGGTAAAAGCCTTGTTTGCTTAATGGGGTGCGTGTCAGTGAGGTGCTTCAATGATTAGTTTGCACATCAGCATTTGCAACTGTAACAGACTAAAAACCACACCTTGTCTAATATTGGGTCATTTTAAAATAAGGGTGATGTTCGCCATTTGATCTTCCCTAGCATGCTGACGGATAGAGACAAAGCCATGTTCAAAAAATTCTGTGTGTCACACACACACATGGTCACAAAGCCTGAGAAAGCTTACACCCTCTTTGCAATACCACCACTATTCTGGGCCCTTTAGTTCAAACTGTCCTACCTGACTAAATCAGTTTCATTTTATGTATTCCTGTGCACCAGCAAACACAATGATATTTTGCTTAGATCATCAAAAAGAAATGCTTTTCAAAGAATTGTATTTTGAAGAAAGGAAAATTGGATCCCTTGCCTTGGGAATTTTCCTTCTTGAAGGACTTCCTAGACAGCAATCAGGAGACTCTGGGGAACTATCCCTACCCCAACCAGCAGGAGCCAACCATCAAATTCTTGGGAGCATGCTCTGTGGGGATCCAACTCTTGCTGCTCCAGTTGTCCAGCAACTTCTGAACAAAGGATTCTAAACCTTGTTCTAACTGCAAAAGCATATCAATTCTTAGGAAAAACTAGCTTCCTCTCAAGAAACAAACTGGGGAAAAAATCACTTAAACCCCACTACTATTCCAAATCCTCAGGGTGGGATTGATTACTGTCTACGGAGCCCTTCAAGAAGAAAAATTCCCAAGGTAAGGGACCCAATTTTCCTTTCTTTTCCATCTCTCTGGATGGCAATCTCCCTTGAGATTCTGGGAATGTACAAAAGCAGTGCCCCACACGTGTTACCTATAGTTAACTCCTAGAGACTACTACAATACCCCCTGCAGTACTTGCTTACGAAAAGCTGCTTCTGCAGAATCCTGTATTTTGTATGTCTAGTGAAGGTATGCAGGGCCATGCAAGTTGCTGCCCTGCAAATATCATCAGGTGCCCAAGACATCACTGCACCCCTTAGAGAATGAGCACAAATAGTTTGTTGAGGTAACAACCCCTCAGCTCTATATGCCCCGGAAATCCACCTTGAAATCACTGCCTTAGAAGCTCTCCTTACAGCACTGTAAGCTGCAAACAAAGCTGAAGATTGTCTAAAGGGAAAAGCTCTATCAATATAGCTCTTCAAAGCCCATGTGAATATCCAAAGAACGCCATAACCTCTCCCGAGGATGAGCCAGCCTAGGGCAAAAGGAGGGGAAAAACAATCTCCTGTGCCCTAGGAGACAAAGTCAAATAAAAGCCAGATCAAATGTAAGCACTATGGATTCCTTGTGGAGCACACAAAAAGGGAGGATCCTTAAAAAGGGCTCCTAGTTCTAAGGCCTCCCTGGTAGAGGTAATAGCTATAAAGAAAGCTACCTTCATGGATGAAAAGTATAACAAGACTTCTCTCAAGGTTCAAATGAAAGTTTGATAAGAGCCCGTAACACTAAACTTAAATTACACGAGGGAAAATTGTGAACCACCAGAGTAGAAATAAGCTGAGCGGTTCTTAAAAATCTTAAGATGTAGGTGTAAGAAGATCCTACAGCCCAAGGAACAACTTCTAACACCATCCAAAGCAGTCACCTGTCTTGATAATGTATTAAGCTTTAGAACTTCCTTATAAGCCCTGTTTGTAAAAATTCTAATACTGACCTAACATGTGCCCTTTGTGGGCACATAATCCCTTTCTGGAAACACCATCCTACAAAAACCCTCCAGGTACTCCAATCAATTCTCTTAGTAGAATTCCTCTTTACTGCTAGTAAGATGTCTAGAAGCGAGTCAGGATAACCTAGACACCCAAGCTCACTGGGCTCTATATTAATGCTGTTAAGTTTGAAGAGACTCAGATGCCCATGAACTATTGGCCCAAGACAGGAGGTCCAGAAGCAGAGATAGATGAAAGGAGGAAGCTGCCTTAAACTCCATCAGATCCAAAAACCAAGACCTCCAGGGTCAAAAAGGGGCCCCCAGTATTAGAGCAGCTCACTTTTTGAGCTTGCTGATGGTTCTGCTGGTGATCAGAAAAGGCGGGGAAGAATATAGGAGACCATGAGGTCACCACTGGGAGAGAGCACAGCAAACTTCTGCTTTCTCCTCTCTGTGACATGACTTCAGTCTCAACACTTTTGTATTCTAGTGTGATGCAAAAAGGTCCGTTATTGGCTCCCTGAATTCGCCCATCATCAACTAGAAGGCCACCACACTGATCAACCATCCCCTTGTATCTGTTTAGCCAATCTGTCCAACAGTTGCCTTTTCCCTTTATGTGGATTGCCCTGATCGAGGGTAGTCTTGGTTCCATCATGGTTTGTCGACAGGGATTTCAATCCTCTGTGGTTGTTTATATAAGTCTTTTCTGTCTTAATGACTGTATACCAGGACACACTGTTCTTGAATTGGAACAAAGTGCTGTAGTGCTCTGCACAGCACCTGTAACTTTCATTTTTGGACCACACTCCTTCAGATGATTTCTGAAGGCGATTTCTGAAGATGAGCAGCTGTACAGACAGCTGTACCAACTTTACAGACTGCTGTCTGATATGTCCACTCTGGGAGGCTCTGATAAGGGGGAGTTCTTGATACAAGTGGTGGCTGATTAGCCACCAATCCAAGAAGCTTTTGACTTGAGGATGCATCATGATCCAAGTGTTGATTTTACTGATTAGCTGATTCTGGAAAGTTCTGAGAAAGGACTGAAGTGCTCCCATTTGAAATCTGGTTCGCTGCAGGTGCTGAATGCATGAGATCAATACTCTGTAGTTGTGCTATAGTCAACAAGTGAGATCTCAAGCTGGGCTGCACATGGTGAGCCAATGGACTTCTCTTGTCTCATTTCTGATGTGCCTCTGGAGCCGAGTACTGAAAAACACTCCCAGATGTTCCAACTTTTAAAATGTAATCCACTGACTTTTGTTCATATTGCTGATGAAGCCATGACACCATAAGTAGCTCACTTGTCCTGCCAAAATCTGAGAATCGTCTTCTAACGGAGATTGGGCAAGAGGATTGTCCAAACAGAGATTAAAATGTATTCCTTCCTTCTGGAGGTTGGCAATCAGAGCTGCCTTTGTGGAAGTTCTCAGAGATGACGACAAGTCTGAAAAGCAAGGCTCAATATTGCCAATGATGCTGAGCATAACAGGATCCGAGCCACTTCCAATGAGATGGTTGAATCAAAACATGACGGTATGCCTCCTTTAAATCTAGACATGCTAACCAGCTACCTTGCGTAATCCCTAGACAACTTGTTTGAGGAGTATCTAACCTTCATGAATTGATTGAGTCTCTTTAGTTCCAGCACTGCTAGTCATTCGCCTAATCTTTTCAGAATGAGTAACAAAATCGCATAAAGTCCAGGGCCCTGTTTCTGCTCGGGAACCAGTCCTATGGATCTTACGCACCGAAGGCAGGCTATTTCATTTGACATAGTCCTGTGTTCTTCTGAGTTTTTTAAAATCAGGCAAACTAAAAAGTAGCCCACAGGAGCCTTACAAAGTTCCAGGATGTAACCAAGGAACACCATCTCCACAACCCATTTGTCCAAGGTAGTCATAGCTCATCTGCTGGCAAATAAATGAAGTCTTCCCTCTATAGGTGGCTCCTCCTCTGGGCTCCATATAGTCAAAAATGAAATCATAGGTAGAGTTGAGGCTTACGCCTATTCTCTCTACAGTGTCTATACCTGGGCCTATAGCAGGCCAGGGATCTTGGATAATGAAAGAAAAGGAAAATCTATACCCTGACTTAAGGCTAAGCTCTGCTCCTGATAGTTCAAAGGCAAAAATCTAGCTGGAGCAGGAGGGGTCAGATTCCCCACAGAGCATGCTCCAAGAATTTGATCTCTGCCTCCTGCTGTTTGGGGTGGTGGTCATTCCCTGGACTCTCCTGACTGCTGTCCAGGGAGACCAAAGAGAACGGTTTATTTCAGAATTTCTAGTTGGTTTAAAGGATTACTGGAAAGCTTGACAGATAGTTAATCAAAGTCCAAGAGCAAATGACTAGCGGCCTTCTTGAAGTCTTGTTACGTGTCTGCTCATTTGGACAGATGGGGAAAATCAAGGCAAAAAAATCTGCTATGAATCATATTTACTTGAAAAAAATTACAGTTTCGGGGTCTGTAATCTATTTCAGTTGATGGCTTTTTAGACAAATTTGCAAATGGTTGATTTATTTTCTGTTTGTGCACACCACTTTACGATTCTATGCAAATAAATGGAAGTATTCAAGTTTAGAGCCACATTTAGACCAGAATTCAATAAGTCCAATGCAGAGCTACATATGGGGCAGGAGATGGGATTCACCTGTAGTACACTGAAGATTACTGCAAATTGAATGAATGATACCTGATTGGGGGGAAAAACCTCCTGGTCTCCATTTGAACTCCTGAAGGTGTGTGCCTGCGTCTCTCCCTGCCTGCCAGTTCCCAGAACCAACATGAGGGGAGGAAGCTTACAAGTGTGGTAGGAGAGTGCAGGATGGAATGGTAACTTCCTCCTGCCTCTCTCTCTTTTTCCTCACTTGCTCTCTATGGTAAAGATGGCCGCGGGAGGACTGGCAGGGCAGGGAAAACGACGCAAGACAATACACATTAACATTTAGCGGGGAGTTTAATTAATATTAAATTGAATGTTTGCCCACATTCAGATCTAACGTTAAATTTAACTCACATTACTGACAGGGCTAGATTTCCCAGCCCTGTCATCTTTGATGAAATTAACATATTTCCCCTGCCAAATGAGAAACGTTGGCATTTCAACGTTACACAATATCAAGTTATGTAAAAATTAAAGTGAGATTATGTAACATGGGGAAGCAGCCTCAGTGGCTTGTGGACGTAGCCTCTTTATTTTCACACTGACAAAACTGAGTTCTAAAGTTCACAGAATGTGCCTGCGATAAATTTAATAGAATCACAGCTGATAGAAATGGAATTGTAATTTCAGATCAGACCTCCTAGACACGTTGTGGTATGGAAATTGGGATTAACAGCCTCTGGGCACTGATGGGTGCTGCTGTAGTATAAATAAACGCTATCAAATACCAGCACGCATAGGATGGTATACAAGATTTGATAGCTACCACTGTAGGCTGCACCAACATAGCTACTGAAAACAAGGGCTTCATGGCTTGTATCTTATATCTAATCCTGGGAAACTGCAATATTACACTGCTGCTACAGTAGATATTTATCCTGCATTAGCTACACTGGCGCAGTTATAATTGCACTGCACGACATCCACCAAGTAGACAAAGTCTACAAGCCAGTAAGAAATAAGAAGTTGCACAGCCACATATGAACACAAGGTGGCAGCAGTGGACTAAGTGAAAAGACAACATTGTTGGAGGCTTCAGGAAATGTGAGAGAGATTAACAAGTCACAAATGTTTACATTCAAAGTTATCAACAAACTGGCCAGTATTAATATATTTGTTAAAAATACAATTCCAATTTCAAAACTATTTAAAGGTTTTCAAATCAAAGCAGCAAAGCATATGCAAATTTTCAAATGCATTTCAAAACACACACGGAGGTATGTTTTTGAACAGGAAAGAAGTGTTAAGAAGAACAAGCCTTACCTGACATATTGGAATGCTCTAGTCTGTGTTCCAGGTCCATACACCTAGAAACAAATTAAAACTAGCATTATTAAGAGATACTGCTGCTATGCCCATTTAACCACGAATGTGGGACACCAAGTCAATTTAATGAGAGTTGGGTGATGCTGCACTACTTTGCCGATTCTTAATTTCACACCCACAAAATAGTCCCTCTCTAATTCTTTTCAAAATAAAATCCAACTCTCTTGAATGCCACGAAGGTCAGCTTCCTTGCCTGTTCTGGCCTGATCCAAACTCCTGCAATTGTTTGCATTCCTACACGGACTCCCGATTTCCAAGCTGTTCATAACAATCCTCAAGGCTTCAGATGATTTTGCTCTCTGTTGCATATGCTTTGTCCCCTGTCCCATCTTCAGCGATATCAGAGGGCGCTTTCAAAAGAGACAATAGCCTGCTGGAGTTTGTGTTTAGTCCATGCATCCACTCACTCAGTCCCCATATTTTAGCGTGTAGAGCCAATATATGGACAGCTCCCAGTGTGCGTTTCATGTACTGGCGGCTGCCACCACCAGTGGTGCCACTCATCACTTTCCCTCCCCCCAGCCCTGGCTCTGATGAAAAGGGGTGTGTGTGTCTCACAGCCAGAGAAGGCTTCTTCCCGAGCTGTGACCCCCCCCCCCCCTTTCCATCAGAAGCAGCGCTCTTGTGCTCTCCCAACCGAGAGGTGGCTGTGAGAGGACCGGGGGTGCAGGAAGGACCTTCTCCAGAGGATCTGCACCTGCACTCCTGTCCCCCTTTGGGAAAGGAACTGAGGGCAGCGCAGGAGCCACATGAATCCTCTGGAGGAGCCTCACCCCTCCCTCGCTCCCCTTGGTTCCTTTCCCAAATGGAGAGAGAAGTGTGGGTGCAGAGCCTCTGAAGATCTTTCCTGCACTCCCTGCCTCGCTCTCTCCTCCTGCCCGCTGCCTGTCAGCTGAGAGCACACAATCACTCTCCCCTTTAGCAGCCAAACTAGGTGCGACTCAGTGGTGCTGTCAGACCTGGACACGGTGCATTAGTGTACACTGACCCGCACAGTGGACCCACTATGCCCTTGGATGACATAAGTGAGGAGCAAGTAGGGGCTGCATGGGTGTGTGCGCGCGCGCGCAGGCTAACATCTGGTAAACACCTAATAAACAAGCAGGTGAACATCCAACTGATGGGTGCTAACGTGGACTATCGTCTTGTTTATTTTCACCCAGAGACTCAATAAGCGTTGAAACTAATGCTCATAGCAAATATAATGCCCAACAAAATTGCCCACTTTGATGCAGACTAAGCAAAGCAAATATGAACTGCTATTTGTTCCCGCTTATTGGATATCAGTTTTGGTTTATTTCAGTTACTGTGTTTTGGCACCATAGTAATGCACATGTGCTTTAGCCAGAACAAAGTAACCCAATACTGCAACAACAAAAGTAACGGAACAGGAATACCTGAATAAGCAGATATACAAATATCAGCTTCAATCACTGATATGATTTGGATATTTGGAGGGCTATCCAGAAATGCAAGCAATATTTGCAAATATCAAAACTGCAAATTCAATTTGTTTCAGTTCTAGTCTCAGGCGGTTTTTAAATGGGCACGGGGGGGGGGGGGGGGGGGGGGGGGGGCAGACCTGTGCACCATGTGGAGCGCCTATGTACGTCTGGTGTTATCACAAGGAAAAGAAACATCATTCCAGTGTAAAAGATTATATTTTTTTAAATGCTGGCTGCCCAGCAATTCTTAAATGTCAGAACTGGTTCAAGCAGAGGTAGAGAAGTGAAGCTGTTAAAGAGCAATTTAAGTCTACTTTAGTCATGTTGTTTATACAGTAATCTTCACTTCCAAGATCTAACTAACTAGCTGGATACAGTGAGAAATATACTGAAGTGATAATCTCAAGTATCTGTATGATTCAAAACCATACTTTCCCCTAACCTGTACTTTCCCCATACATTTTAGCACATACTGGTAGCTTTTCCGTTAGTTACCTTTTCACTGCACTGTATTTGCTTAGTCTGATGCACAAAGTTCTTAGCGTTTTGGATTTGAAAATATTTTTAAGTTACTAAAGTCTCTATGGAAGACAAAATTGGTATTTTAAATTGACTCGGTAAATCCGCCATGCATTTGTATCGCACTGGATATATCCAACACATTTGTAAGATATTAATTACTAAAAACCCACTATGCTGCATTAGTTAAGGCTATGGTCTTGCAAATACAGGCACTACCGGAATCACAATTTTCACCAGTTTGGCACTTTGCCAAATTCTCGGATGGAGAGATGGCTTACTTTGAGCTAGCCACTGGGGTACGTTCCCTTACTAGTTTGGCCAACTCACACCATCTACTTCCTCCTGCCCCCTTCTCCCCCTCCCAAATAGAAGAGCCCTCACACTGCAAGGTCTACATGGTATTTTGTGGGTTTTAAAAGATAATGGCATGTCCTAAAGTGATGAACTCATGCTGAGAAACTCATTTGCATTTAATAAAGTGCATACTTTGCACAATTTAATTTTTGTAACCAATTCTGCTTGCAGAATTCCTGGCCACAGAACTTGAAAGTTATTCTTGCAGAATATGCGGGTCCCAAGTAAGGACAAAGATTAAGAGGAGATCTAGCATTACATGCCTTCTGCTCCTCCACCTAGTCACCTACACCTTTCCACTACAACAGTCACCATATGAAACTATGTGCCAGAGTTTGAATTCTGTCCACGCCCAGCGAGGACTGCAGGCTCCAAAAGCTTCCCACCGCAACACCACGAACTAGACTTCCTGAATTCTCACATAGCTACAGGAGGGTGGAAGCAGAGTTTTGTGCCAATGTGCTTGGAGGGGACTGGGGCAGGTGGGTTGAAAACTGTGGTGTGGAACGAACAGTTACACACCACAGACTGTGAACTGGGTGCGCATCCTCAGCACTGACAGGCTTTCACCCACTCGTGCTCTCCCGGGAGCTCAGCCAGCCAGTGAGAAGATCTGCTGTTGTTAGGGGTAATAGGATTTTTTTTCCCCCGCTACCCCAGGCAGCAAAAGAAACTGTGCCAGAAAGAGGATCTAGCCCATGGGTAAGCTCTCAGCTACATTGAAGGTGGTAACCTGGGAGAGTGAAAGTTGTGGCAAACAGCCAGCATAACAGCTGCATGGACAGTATAGTACCCACAGCAGGCTCCACACTGGTGGTGAATCCTACATGGGTGGCCAGTGTAAGCAAGGTCACAGAGCAACTTTGCACTGGTCAAAATACGCACCCTAACGAACAGCACCCTCCATTTGTGGGTAGTATGTCATTTGTAAACAGCATAATGAGAATAGTGGTTAGAACTTTCAACAATATACTGTGGCTATTTCTTTGCCAAAGGTTTTCTTCAAGATGTCAAAATTATCCTGGATTGGCAAAATACATACCATACGCACTATATTAGTCACCACTACATGGTGTTGCAATTCTATTCCAAGCGGTTCCAAAAGATTTCTGCTTACTGCCTCAATGAAAGGAAGTCTCCCGCATAACACATCCTCCGTTAGCTATAGCAACTGTCCAGCAGGATGACAATACTAATAATTTTATCTTTGTTAATAACCTGAAAAGACCCTCAGATCATACACAACTTATAAACTTAAGAATGCAAAAACATAAGTAGTGCCATGCCGGGGTCAGACCAATGGTCCAACAAGCCCAGCACCTATCTCTGACAGTGGCCAGTCTTAGTTGCTTGGAAGTACACCCAACAGGTCAAAATGGGGAATTCTCTGCCGTTTGCTCCCAGGTCTTGACAGCAAGAGGTTACAGTCCCTAAACCTACCTGGCTAATAGCTGCTAGTGGACCGATCCTCCAGAAACTTGTCCAACCCTTTCTTAAGCCCAGCTAACTAATTTCCAAACTTAATTGTGCATTGAGTGAAAAAAATACTTTATTTTATTTGTTTTAAAACTGCTACCTGTTAGTTTTGTGGAGTGTTCCCTAGTTCTAGTACTATTTGAGAGGGTAAATAACCATTCCCTATGAACTTGTTCCACACCCACTCATGATTTTATAAACTTCTATCATATCCCCTCTCATTCATGTCTTCTCCAAGCTGAAGAGCCCCAGCCTATCCAGCCTCTCTTCATAGAGGAGCTGTTCCATACCCCTTTTACTTTTCTTGTCCTTCTCTGTACACCTTTTCTATTTAAACAAGATCTTTTTTGAGATGGGGTGACCAGAACTGCACATAATATTCAAGGCATGGATGAATCATAGATTTAGCGGGGGGGGGGGGGGAGGGAAACAGCAGGGAATGGATCCCCCATTGTGACCTGTTGGGTGCTTCTCCCAAGTCATCGTGATTGGCCACTGTCGGAGACAGGATGCTGGGCTAGATGGACCATTGGTCTGACCCAGTATGGCACTTCTTATGTTCTTAAGTTACTGTATTCCTGTGTTAGTGCTTTGTGCCATTTATCGTGTTGCTGTGTTATGTTATCCATTCTGCGGTTATCGGCTAGTTCTGTTTAGCCATAACAAATCACCCCGAGCTGCCTGTGTGGCAGGAGGGGTGGGGTAGATATTTTTATTTTTATTTCGATGTCTGTGTATTTTTGTGTGTGTTTTTATACTTTTATATATTGTAAGCCGCCCCGAGCTGCCTTTGGCAGGAGGGATGAGATATCAAATGTTTTAATAAAAATAAAATAAATATAGTGGCATTATGATAGTTTCAGTTTTAGTTTTATTCTCTATTCCTTTATGAATAATTCCTAACATTCTCTTATTCAAACTTCCTAATGATTTTAAGTACTAGGGAACAGATACATTTGTGCAGGTTTCCTACAAAGTTATCTTTGTTACAAACAATTTCTTAAATGAAACTAGCAGCTGAATACATTTTACCCCCTCATATAAAACAATTACAACAGTGAAAAGACCCCAAGATGACCATGTTCATATGGATAGAAACCATCTTTAATGAAGGGATAATATATTTCCATGTGCAGTTTTAGCTCCTACTTTTAAAATGTTAAGCTAGCTTGAACAAAAGCTTTTAATGTTCATAAAGGAAGCTTCATCCAAGATTTTTCTTAAAAAACAAAATCTGTACCTGTTTACAAAAAACTCCTCTAAGAATCAAAGCTATTACTACCGATTTTCTTTCCTCTATTTTATGCTGTCTGTTTATTTTATATCATTGTTGCTTGAACTCAGCAAGACTAACAAGTTTCACTACAATCAATTTCATTTTTGTTGTTGTTGTGTTTGCCATTTATGCAACAGCACAGTAACCTGGAGTCAGCTTATTCTATTTACTTTTGAGTTTAAAATGGTCTGAAATATTAAATACTTCACAACACATGGACTTTTATTTATATCTTCTCCTTCAAAATCCACTCTGTCAGTATGCATACAAAACACTCAACATAGTTGGTGTGCTAAAATTGATATTTGTTATATTAATTCTAATGGTTTCAACTTTGTGCATTCCACATCACCTGCATCCACCTCTTTATTCTGTCTCTGATCTTTAGGGCAAGGATCCTCTTTATGTAACATTTACACACAGCCTAATAACAACAGGTCCCTAATAACCAGTTGTGAGCACTAAACACAACTTTAATAAAAATAATGCTACCAGTAATCATCTAAGGCAACTCTGAAAAGAATCCGTTTGCCCGCACAGCATCCTAGTCAGAGGACAAGGACAGCTTTTAAATCACCATCCTGGCCCCCACTCACAATGTCTCATACTGGAATCAAGCTGCGAGGAATTAAAAGGGAGTCACTCACTGCTGACTGACTGCACTAGAAGCTTATTTGCTCAAATATCTTCACGGCTGCCAGATACAACCACATCTTGGAAAGCAATGGAAGGGGAGGCGTATGTACCAGTCGTGGCTACTTTACCTACCATGCTACATTTTCCTATGCATACCAGGTTCAGACAGGAACTGGTGGGTCAAACCAGGAAGCTTTTAGCTGTCTGCACTAGCACTCCTACTACTATCACCTGGGGAATTTAAGGGGGAAAAGTAGCTAGCATAGCAACACCTCTGTTCTCCCTCCAAACCTTTCTTCCAAGTATTTTCACATACAATATATATAGTTATAATATAACCATAAACGCAGAGAAAGCACACTTGGCAGAGACACGAACTACTAAAGAAAATTTTCCAAAAGCTATTGAGATGGAATATTTATTTAGGACACAATAAGGAGATTATTTCTCCCTCTTTCCTAAAATATATCCTAAATAAATATTCCATCTCAATAGCTTTTGGAAAATTTTCCTTAGTAGTTCGTGTCTCTGTCGAGTGTGCTTTCTCTGTGTTTATCGTTATTGAAGATTTTAAGCTAGTTTGAGAAAGTTTGGAGCTGGAGATGCTAAGATGGACAACAATCTGTATTTAAAGCTGGCTGCCTAGGCCTTGCATTTCCCTCAAGTGTATTAGTATACACATAATACACAGAAAAGTGCTCTAATTTGTTTGCTCTACTGTATTTGCCTATTCTAATGCAAACACCAAAACCACCCCAAAGAAAAATCCCAAATCTCAGTCTAAATCATCCCTCCACATCCTTTTAATGTTTTAAGTCTTTATATGGGATCAGCTGCAGATAACTAGTTGCAACTTTGGTGGTGGACATGAGAAAAGACTTCCTTGAAATAAGCATATAAAGCTACTTTTAAAAAACAAAACACAAAAAAAAAACCATGCCACGTAAGAATATTTTTGGTTGGATGTCTTCTTCCTGCTTTAAAAAACAAGTGATTGTGGGTTTGCTCACGGTCCAGTGCAAATCGGAATGACTACCTACAACACTGTAAAGTCAACAAGGCATTGTGAAGAAAGGAGTAGTTCTTTCCATTCTATAGCCAAAAGACAGCAGTACTTTTCCACAGCTAGTCCACACTAAGTGAAAGAATAAGATGTGTTTAGACACAGTACACTATCTGCCATACTCAAGGGCCTGATGGCTGTTAATTATTTATATGTGCCTAGCACTGAGCGATCATGCACTAAGACAGGTCCCCTGCGCCTTCCACCTTCCCTCTTTTGGAGTACACAGAATGCATGGAAATGCACACACAGTAACTTGGTAACAGTACCACGGTGAGGCAGGCAGTAAACAGGTACAGTTTAGTATCCAACGATTTTGGGATGGTTTAATTTACCGAGATGTTGATGGGTGTGTCCGTACACACAGATACCCGTTTCAGCTCTAGTCACAGATGCATATGCTTGGCTTACAGGAGAAAGAGGATCTTGAATGACAGGATAGTAGAAGGAGCTATATGTGTGGGGTGTATATTAGTTAAGCTATTTACCTCTATTAGTTTAAATAAATGGATTCCTCACTGCCCCCCATGCCTGGAACTCCCTCCCCGCCCACATCCGCCTTGCCCCTCCCACCGCTCCTTCAAATCCCTCCTCAAAACTCACCTCTTCATCACTGCCTTTCCCGACGCTTGCTAGATCTTTCCTCTCAACATTTACTGTCTGCCCTCCCCCTAACTGCAACCAAGCCAAGCACGTGCACCCGAGACTTCGCATCTGCTTGAATGTTTTATCCCTTGTCTCTTCCTATGTCTCCTCTCCTTGTCCCCCCATCCGAGTCTTTTAGATTGTAAGCCATAGGCTGGGCCCGCATTCCTCTCATTGTTCTGAAAAGTGGCAGGTACACAGCTGGCGGTATACAAGTGCTAATAATAATTAATAATAATAGTTCCTATATTTAAGAAAGGAGACTCAGCAAACCTGAGCTGCTACAGGCCAACAAGCTTGTTGTCCGTAATTAGTAAAATATATACAAAACGTTTGCTTAAATATTTGGAAACCTGGGTACAAACTTGTGGCCTGATAGCAGAACAGGCAGATTTTCAACATCATAAGGCCACGGAGGATAATGCTTTTATCCTGGCACACTTGATTAACAAATATATCGTTATAAGGAAAGGGAAACTATTCATTGCCTTTATAGACCTTAAGAAGGCATCTGATTCGGTGAACCGTGGGAAACTGTGGGTAAAGCTCAGGAAGCTAGGTATTAATGCACATTTGCTAGAGATGATTACCCTAGTATATGAGAATACGAGTGCAAGAATGAAACATGGTTCAGAAGGGACATTATCTTCCTCATTTCCTATGACCTCAGGTGTAAGGCAAGGCTGTGTTCTTGCACCATTGCTTTTTAATGTATATATTAATGATGTAGTGCATAAAATGGGCGAAGTAGTGCATTTTCTGCCTAAAGTGAAAGATCGTCCACTATCTATCCTCTTGTATGAGGACATATTGTCTTGCTCTCCCAGTCTAAGAAGGTATTACAAGGACTGTTAACTACCTTTAGTAGCTACTGCAAGGAAAACAACTTGGAAATGAATTATGGAAAGTCCCAAGTGGTGATAGGGAAGAGGCCACGTAATTTTAAGTGGCATCTAGACGGGCACCAGTTAAGACAAGTCAAATCCTAAACCTATTTAGGTGTGACTACTTCTAATAACGGAAAATGACAAAGGCATAGAATGCAAAAGAGCACAAAGCAAAGGCCACTTGTTCTGCTAAAAGTATCTCTAGATTTGCGGCTACATCCAAGCACGTTAAGGTGGCCTCAGTAACGCAAACATATAAAGCCAAATCTCAGAGACAACTTCTGTATGGAGAAGAAATTTTGTCCAGTGTAAGGAATCATGTACTTGAAGCGGTGCAAAATAAGTTCCTAAGAGAACTACTGATGGTACCCAAGAGTGTACCAGGGGCTGTGGTCTGAGCTGAAATGGGGGCAGATTCAGGACATTTATTAGCATCCATTTCAGTTGTGAAGTATTGGATCAAACTGTGTAGCTTGAAATACAGGAGCTTGACGTATTTGTGCCTTACGGAGCAATTGGAACACACTGGCACCACCAGATATATGTGGTTTAAATCAAGTTACCACTATACTAGCTAAGGCAGGATTTTCTTTTCCATATTTATTAGCAAAATCCCCAGCGCAACAAATTAGTCTAATTTGGCAAAGCCTTCCAGATATTGACCGCCAGGAAGATATGGCAAAAGTGAAATTATGGAAGGTCGCTCCCTAAAACCTAAAACAATCCTTTGGTTTCGAATTTTATCTTGCATGGTTATCCAGTAGAAATTTGCGAAGGAGTCCGACTTTGCTGAGGTTTCAGCTACTAGATTCAGCAGTAACTCAGCGGTATTCCATTTAGATGCTGCATATGCCCATGTGATTTGAATAAAATAGAAACTATAGAGCATATTATAGTCCGCTGTCCTTTCTATGAGGAACTAAAAATTCAATGGGTGCTACCGTTAATTGGAAATAAGGCAGGGCTATCATTAGAGAACAAATTAGAGTTATGTCCTACTATGGAGAATGCTGCGAGAGCTGTGGCAACTTTTATTTTTTTAGCTGCACCCAAATGTAAGCTGATGGTTGAATAGTATACTCTGACATGTAATGGTCATTGAATAGAATTATTACTACCTGTAAATAATATGTTACAGTTTGTAGGATGTTGCTACTTGTCTATCAGTCATTATTGAATTTAGGTGATTTGTTTATATTATATTATTCATAGGGCAAAAGCTCAAGTAGTATTGAAATTGGGCTTATTAACAAGGTTTAAATTGCTGAGAAGGGCGAGGTATTTTTTATTCAGGGGTTAACTCTGCCGCTTGTAAGCCCTGAGAAGGGGCAAAGCTGCTGCCGCCAGCAAGCTCCAAGAACAGCTAGCCTCTAAGATCTAGGGGCTAAGCTGTTGCTATTCTCTGGGCTTGCTGGTGGCTCTAAGATCCAGGAACTAAGTTATTTTCACCAGTAAACTCTGAAAAGAGCCAGGCTTTAAGATCCAAGGGCTAAGCTGTTGCCACCAGCAAGCTCTGCCTTGAGATTATGGGGCTACGCTGTTGCTGGCAGCAAAACCAGACTCTACCCCTTAATGGAAGCTTTAGCAGGGTTCAGGACGGTCTGCTTTCAATGCCTGTTGAAGGGCAAAGACAGTGATCCTTGTCCTTTAATTGAATTTCTAGCAGGGCCTGGGACGACTACTCCTTAGTGCCTGCTGAAGGATTAGGCTTGCTCTAGATGTAATGCTGGTTGGCTTTGTGAGGTTTTGTATTTCTCTTCCATATGTAGTGTGTGCGTGCGTGCGGTATGTCTTTTGCTAAGGCTGATGGCTATGCAATAAATTTGAATGTTGAATCTGTGGGGGTGAGGAGCTAGGGAAAGCCTGGTAGAAGAGGTAGGGTTTTTAGAGGGATATAAAAAGGAGAAGTTTTCATAACTAGAGTGATTTTTTGGTGGGTGAAGGAGATAGAGACAAGAAAAAGATCTGTAAGGTGGAGATAATAACCGCCCCCGCCCCCACCACCACCACTCTGGAGAGCAGAGAAAAGAAGAGGGACTGTACATTAGGTATGGTGTACGGCACCTCATTTACTGTTCCCCCTCCCACCCCCCCAGCAATACATGTTGGTGTTTTTTTCCCTTTCTTCCTGTAGCATTAAAGTAGTCTGCAGCTGGAGGTGGAACTGTTGGGACATTTTGAAACCTGGGTACTATATTGTATATCAGGTGCCGTGCTGGTGGGGTCTGCGCACATGCTCAAGGTCTGATTGCTATATTTGGGGTTGGGAAGGAATTTTCCCTCTGGGCGGATTGGCAATTGACTCTCAGGGTTTTACCCCTTCCCCTGTAGCATGGATGTGGTTTGCCTGTTTGGAACATCCGAATCCTCTTTTCCTCAAATCATTTCCTGTTATTTCAGGTATCGGTGTGCTCTGGTTGGTCCCGGTTTCTACTTGTAGCTATTGGTGGGATTTCTCTGTGTGGATGTTTGGGATGTGGCAGATCCTGCAGTGGTGCAGGCGGCTGAACTAGTTGACCCTTGAAGTCCCTTCCAGCCTTGTGACTCTATTGCAGGAAAGACTGCTGTTCCTTCAGCTTGGTAGGGCTGAAAGGGTGGGAGCAGCTAGAAGCTAGGCTGTTTGTGCTCAATACTACCATGAGGGACCAGGTGTGTTTTCATGCTGATACTCCTGGCAGGGAGAGAGAGTTTCTTCTTTGTAGGAAGCAAATCTGTAAAGAAGTCTCACACTGCTGGATCCCAAAGCTGTTACACTGTCCGGGCTTGTCATTCTCCTAAGTGGCAAGCCTAACAGGGACAGACAATGGTGGTGGCAGCACATGGCACAGAGACAGGAGGAGACACGCACATGCTCAGGTTTGGAAAGGGGAGTGCAGAAGTATGCACTTTCAGCCCGTTTCCTCAAATGGGATTCTGCAATTGTAGGGATAATTTCCCAAAGAATTTGTCCCTCTGCCACATTCCATGTAAAATTCCCACGATTGCAGAACTGTGGAAGCCATGGTAACCATGCTTTGCCCTGATCTACAACCACAAAGTTGTAGACAAGTTGGATCTTCACGTTCTTAGGGGGTGGGGGAGAACTTTCTGCTCCTAGGGAATTTAAAAAACAGCTGGATTGCCGAACATTTTCAACTTTTATCTATTTATTTAAATTTATTGCCCTGCCCTTCCCACCAAAGGCGGAAATATTTTAATACAACTCCACTTGATGATAAACACTATTCTCAAGTGCTAAGATACAAACTTTGCTAATATTAAAGCACTTGTTACCTTCCAGCATTCCCAAAAAAACAGCAATAAATCCAGACAAAGTTTTGAATACTTACAGTGAGGGGTTCCCCCTGGAGAGCCTGGAGGATAAAGTTACTGACAACTCTGCCATCGTTCATGTGCATTCGAGGACCAAAGGTATTGAATATCCTAGCAACCCGCACTTCAACACCTTCCTGTGAGAAAAACAAAAAGCTTTTCATTTAATGAATTCCTCTCCCCTGAAAAGTAAAAATTAGAGAGAGAAGCAGTGTTATTTCAGATTTATATTCTGACAATAGAAAATTGGGCTCTTATCTTGTGAATTTTCTTTCTGTATGGGTGCTGGACCGTCACTCTGCTCATTCATCACTCATGGGCAAGGTGGGGTCAGCAGGAGGTAGCACTGATCTCTCTGGCTATATCAAGCTTGGGATCGCCCCCAGAACGCCAGTAGTATCAAGCTTTTAACAAGAATAACGAACACAAACTATAAAAAATACCCTTAAACAATAATTAATGAAGGAAAACAGACAGAATTGAGTATGCAGCCATATGTATATATCATAGTCACAGAATGGGTGGGTTGAGTGACTGTCCAGGACCCGTACAGAAAGAAAATTCACAAGGTAAGAGCCCAATTTTCTATTCTCTATGGATCCTGGACCGTCACTCTGCTCATTCATCACTCATGGGGACGTACAAAAGTAGTGTTCCTGAATGAGCAAAGGGAGGAAGCAGAACAATTCCCCCTCCTGATTACGGACATCACAGGAGCCCCCTTAGCAGGACCCTCCTACCAAATGCAGTCCCAGCAGGTTTGAACACAGCAGTTTTAAAGTGTCTGTTGAAGGTGTGTAGCGAAAACCAAGTATTTGCCCTACACACCTCTCGAATGACGGAAGCCGTAACATAGGCAGCTCTCCTTCATGAACGCGCTGAGATCTGCTGAAGGCGAGGTTGTCCTGTGCTCTATAGGTTTCTGCGGCACAGCAGTAAGTCTCCTAGAAAATGTAGGGTTAGATGTCCCGTGTCCTAATTTACAGGACTCTGAGTAAATGCAGTGGATGCTTCAAAAGGGGGCTGCTTGTTTAAAATGAACTCGCCCATCCTTCTGACGTCCAAGAGGTGACAGAATCCGTCTTGTGTCTGGTCAGGATGTGGGCAAAATAGGAGAAAACTCTTGTGTAGCATGGAAATAGGTATACACATTGGGAATAAACGCTTAATCTAGGTTGAAGACGACAGGGTCCTGGCAAAAATTACACCTATTTTTAGGATCTATTGATAAAGTCCCAAGTGCTGATACCCGTCCGGCTGATGTGATACCTACGAAAAGAGACCCCTTTGCTCTTAAAGGGCATGGTTAAACATAGGGTTCCAAAGGCAAAGGCTTGTAAAAGACAATATTTAGATCCCAGTTGGGAATCAGAGAAATGCTGTTAGTTAATGTAGGTGGGTCGCTCTCAGCAGCTTTCTAATGTGAGGGTGGTCCTGGTCTGAGTCATGGATGGAAAGTGCCATCCAAAACCACCACTAGTCTATCTAGGGTATTGGGGCACAAGCTCCTCTGCAGACCCACCTGTAAGAATATTAAACGTTTTTGATCCCGGGAGAGTAAGGATCAGTTAAGAGAACGGCTCGCTAGATGGCAAACATCTTCCATGAATGTCCATCATATGCCTATTGCATTCGTGTATGCCTGCCCCTTAGGCATGGATTCTCAATCTGGTGCTCGGGAGCATCAGAGTGCTCGGGCGATGAGTGAAAGTATTCCCCAAACCAGCTGACAGTAGTGCTCGGATTGTTTCAGCTTGCTACTTTACCGATTAAAGTCAATGTGAACTGGTATTAATTGATAAATAAGCTCAATTTCCATTGATTTACTTGAAATGCACAGGTGAGACAATCTATGCTTATTCATGCACGTATGCAGCACACCCAATTCGTTACTTACATCACTCCAATGCTCATGACAAAAAGGTTGAAAACCTCTGCATTAAGGTGTCAGTGACAGCCCTTGAGCATCCCAGCTGAATTAGAGATCTCCACTCGATCTCCCCTCTGAGAGAACAAGTATCTGAGGAATTGGATGTTGAACCGGCCCCTGCATTAGTAGAACTTAATTTTCTGGCAGAGGGAGAGAGGGGTGATCTACCAATTGACTAGGTCTGAACACCAACGTTCGTTAGACTGTCGCGTTGTGACTAGACACAGTTGAGGAGCTCTCTCTCATTGCACCTTGGTTACTGTTCTGGCTTGCAGAAGCCTGGGGACCACTCATGTTTGAGAGTATTACCAAAGATGCTTTGGGTGTCAGAGGTGAGACAAGACCATGGTACTTCGTTGTGTTGGTGGAAGCGAGTAGGCTGATCTTCGGTCATCCAGACCTGTGGACTATCAGTCCTATTAAGCGCTTCCCCGAGAGCTACCTATCTCCTGATTCCATCTCCCGCCTGCCTACCCAGTCGGCCTGTACACCGGCAAGACCTGTTGTGAAACGCCTGTATGGGCAGGACAATACCTTCTGTCCACATGGTAAGGAAGGATACCTCTCTGAAAGGGGAGTGGATCTGGATCCCCTTCATTTGTTCCCACACCCTCTGGTAGGGTGTTGTCCACAGGGACCAGGGCATATAGTCCCTGAGATCAGGCGTGAAGTGTCGTAAAGCGAATGGTATCGCCTTTAGCTCTAAATATTTTCCTGTTGCGTGTCCTTTCTGCGTGGGATCCCGTCCTCTGAGCTGAGTTCCCTCTCAAATCGCTCCCCCACAGCACTCAAAAGGCTTTTTCACCTACACCCCATTGTCTGTATTGTCTGTAATCAATGCTAACTAGTCTGGAACTGACAATGGATTCTGCTGAGTTAATTGGTGGGGCATATGCCTCCATTCCAGGGCTGTTATTACCTTTATGGTACCTGTAGGAGAAGAGCTGGCCCTCTCATATCAGGGCTTGGGGATAGCGGAGAAAGCTCTGGAATTCGCACTTCGAACCTTGTCCATGGTACAAGATGAATGCACGACCTCATCTTCTTTATGAGGGCTTCCGTGTCAGGAGGTTCAATTGTGGTCAGATTGCCCGTGGAAGGGTCGTTACTGGTTTGTCTCGTGACTACTGATGTAAAGACACAAAGCTTTATTTCGGGTTCATTAGGGCACCCGGCTGTTCTAGGTACTGCGCGGGTTAAGACAACTCTTTTCTATGATGACTACAAGGTTGTATGGTGTTAGGAAGGACATTGATCCCTCCCATTCTGAGTTTGGCTATCAGTACAGTGAACACTCTGGAGCGCGTTGGAGGCGCTGATTCCAGACTAAACAGCAGGGATTGATAGTGTCACAGGTGAAGATTATATGACAACTTGAGCTATTGCCTGTGGTTTGGGCATATAGGAATGTAGAGAAATGCCTGCCTGGGGTCTATCAGCATCAGCCAATCCCCATGGGAGATGTCCTGCATATATACATTTGTTTCTCCATTCAGAAAGAGGGCCATGTTCACGGATCTGTTCAGAGGCTTGGAACCCAACACGGTACTCCAGCTTCCAGATCTATAGTACACCAATAAATTAATAGAGCTCAAGGGCCTTTCTGACCCCGGTATGGGGTCAATGTTCCTATGCTGAGTCTGAAGTTAGCTCCTCCAAGTGGGGTGTAGGTGAAAAACCCTTTCTTCTAAGGAATCTTCCTATGAGGCGGATTGGTCTAATATAGGGATGAGAATTTCTCTTTGGAGTATTAAATTGCTGGAGTAAGGCTTTTGGATTCATCAGTTGCTTCCTCCAGCATTGCGTCCAGATATACCCCAAATAGTTTGAGTCTCTGGAAGGCCCCTGACATGAGGAAATTCTTAGAAAGGAGGTGTCCAGCAGAAGTCTGGGAGCAGACTTCTGGTTTTCTGTTAGTTAGGTTTGGGACTTGTGCTAATCACATCCATTACAGTAGTGCCCTGGCACCGTATGAAGACATGTTAGCCTTTCTCGGGATCGTGGCAGACGCCTCATAGTTCCGCTTAAGACTAAGCACCATCCCTGTTGTCAGGGTCTGTAGGTTAAAGGTCCCCTTCTGACAGGGGAGACGGATCGCCTTGCCAGGAAGGCTGTGGCAGCGTCCGTTTCAGGGGCTCTGAACCTGTCTGCCTTGGGCGTATCGCTTCCAGACACCTGGATAGCCTGGCTGGCTAGTAATGGTGTGTCCCCTCTGCCCCGAAAAGACTTGTACAGTTTGTCTAAGGGAAACTCCTTGTCTGATTCTGGTGATTTAAAAAAAAAAATTTGAATGAGTTCTGAATGAGGGTTCCTGCCGAAGATGGTGAGTTCCCCATCCTCCTCTCTGTATTCTCTCTTGCAGGTTATGAGCTGGCCGACCTGTAGGGTTTCTCCCGCCTGATCATTGTCATCTCTGCCTGCTTGGGAGGAACATGAAGTCACTCTCTTTTATTCTGCTCGCCCTATGGGGAGCGGCTCCTCCAGTGCCTCTATGCCCTTAACCAGTTCTGAATGATTTCTCTGGGGTGAGGCTTCCCTCTCTGACCCCAGTTCTGAGGGACTGAACAATAGGAATCTGCCCTTTGGGTGGGGCTTTGCCTTTTTCACGCTTCTTTGGGCCTGCCCTACAAGGCCAGTTGCGAGGGGAGAAGGGGGGACACTTTGTTTTGCTTCCCCTTGCTCTCCCTTGTCCTGCCTCACTCCTCCATGGAAAGGCTGTTGTTCGTTTTCCCCAGGGTGAGGAGCCTGTTGTTGAGCACAGATATTGGTGCTGCAATCTGGGGCTCTTGTGGGGCTGGCTCGGGGTGTTTGTCTCCTGGCCAATTCCCTGATAAGGGCATGGGGTTTACCGGTGCTTCTGTTTGTTCCTGGCCTGCTCCCGGTTGGCACCATTCCACAGCGCTTGTGGAGTTTTCCCCTCGAGGGGGTTATCTCCCACTGTCCCCCAGCTGGGGTGGTAGCAGCCTGGGTCCCAGGCAGAAACTGGGTCTGAGGGCCGGGTCCGCCATGGGACCGCTCTTCTCTGTTCCCGCGCTGCTAGGACGGGAGGCAGGAGGCAGAGCCAATCTGGCTTTAGGCTCTTGATGGTATCTGGCGAGACAGTGCCCTGTTTGGGCTCCTAACAGGGTTCAGTAGACTCTGGGCCTAAAAAAAGAAAAGTGGGTACTTTGCTTGCCGCTCCTGCCTGGTCAGAGGCAGCAGACGAACTGGAGTTCTGGGGGCGATCCCACACCTGATCAAGCCAGATAGAAGATCAGTGCTGTCTCCTGCTGGTCACGATGTGGATCTTCCCCATGAGTGATGAATGAGCAGAGTGACTGTCCAGGACCCATAGAGAAAGGCAACTTTAAGCATAGAAGAGTGCCCTAAATACAAACTTATTAAAAACATGCTGTATTTCCAGCTAGTTAGAGCATTTGTGACCCCATATCAACTCCCGTGGGACTTACCAGTGCACATGGCCAGAAACATTTGCCCTAGTTATCTATAAACATAACAAATGGAGGTCATTATTTTAAATACTCCCTATTTAAGCAAGATTAATAGAAGTCTCATACTGCTGTAGCACTTTCTGTCCAGAGATCTTAAAAGAATTTTTGCAAATACCAAAAGAAGTTACAGAAACCTCAGATCAACATAGTGAGGTATCAAATTAGCACTCCTTTCACATGAAAGAAATATGAAAAGGGAGGTTACTCATTTGTAACAACTGCTCTGAGATGGTGCTTCTGTGCATCTAGGGGGGCAGGAAGCTCAGGTAGAGTGTTGCCTGGTGTCAGCTCAATCTGTCCCTTTCGTCACTGCACAGCTGCAACCAAAGGTGCGGTACTAAGAGCTTTACACCAGGAGGCGCAATATCCAGCCTGTACAAAGACTCCTGAAGTAGTTAAATTTTTTTTTCTTTAAGTGGCAAATGATTTTGGGCACCTAAGTTATAATGTGTTTAAAGGAACCAAATTTTCAGAAGTGCCAGTTCCTGGACTTTAATTCAGACTCCTTATTTGAAATACTTTATAATCCGTTAACTTTAAAATCCTAAAAAAAAACAAAAAACAACCCCCCAGACATTTCCACTCTGCTCAATGCTGCTTTGGAGGAAAATAATAAGCAGTATGAGAGAATCTGAGCAGCAAACAGAACCTGAACTATTCCATAGAGGGCATCTGGATCTCAAAGTGAAATAGCAAGACTGTAGACAGCATCAACTGGCATGTTTTGTGCTACACTGAACTCTGTGTAAACAAGAACTGATGCAGCTAAATCATGGACAAAGAAAATATTCAGACATAGCAAGGGCAAGCATAAGCTTGACTTTGAACACTGTGAAATGAAACAATGAAACTGTTAAAGCAAATTTCTTTGGAATGCCAATGGGCAAAGACCAATGAATTTTTAAGCCCCACTGAAATCATGGGAGTTACTCATAAGTTTGTTTAGGACTGCACCCCTTGTCTACACTTACATAATGGTTACATTTAGTTTGCTAGCAGTTTGCCACTAAATTGTGGCTAGAGGCCACAGACTGGAAAAAGTGAAACTTGTAGACATGGTTTTAAAGACCTTGTAGACTTTCCTCTTCATGCCATCTATTACACACATGCTTTCCCCCCCATTTTTTTATTAAAAATAAAAATAAAAATCAGTGCTCATGCTTCTCACTCACGGAATATTCAGACACCATCCTCAAACAGTTTTGACTGCAGTAACCATTTAAAAAAAACCCAACACACCCAACACCACAAACGTTTTAACTCTCATTTCAGGGACCTAAAGTGATGTTTTAGATGGACTGAATAATCTTAATCACACCTCTATGCAGGTGGAATTTATCATGGTCATATGGGAGAAACAGGGACAGAGAGGACTAAAGATGTGCCTGTGTTAGGCAAGACTTGCCCTTTGTTGAAAGTAAGTGTCAGCCGCAGGTGAGCATGATTTAGCTGCAAGTATAAATGAAGTATAAATGCTTAATTTCAGCAAGTGTAGTTAAGGTTTAAACAATGCTGAACACAATCTGTCTGTCTTGCTTGTGACCAAATTATGTTCAGCTGCAGGTTGTCAGCACCAGTTGTCAGCAGTGGGTAATTTTTGTATCAGACAAGTTTTTAGTCACTCACTAAGCCAGTCAGTCACAAAAACTAGGTGTTCAAGACTGACTCCGTAAACAGGAGCGGCAGTGGCGTGATTTTCTGAAGTACTAAGTAATTTAGGAGTGGGACATCAGGCCAAATACCAGGTACCGGGCTGCTTTGCAGGAGGGGCAGGGTATAAATTTATTAAATAAATAAATATTTACAAAAACCGGTTTACCGGATTAATACTGGTTTACTGGTACTGGATCTTTTCCATTGATTTCAATGGGGAACTGTCCCCATTGAAATCAATGGAAAAAATTAAAAAACAAAAACCTCCTCCCTCCCAGTCTGTGCGGGTGGAAGGGGGACATCCCCCCCCAGCCTGGATTTAAACAACAACAAAAAATTCCCCTAAGTCCCCTAGTACGGGCTCCGGGCCACCGCCGGCGACCCAGAGCCCGCAGCAGCACTGCAGCAGCAGGTAAGTGTACCGGTAATTAACTGATCCCTGGGGTGGGGGGAGGTTTAACACCCCCCACCCCCGGGATCACCCTACCTCCCTAATGCCATTGCCTACCTTGAGCTCCAGGTGGCGACGGCGGCGCTCCGGTGGCTTCAGCGCTGGCTGTGGCTACCGCCGGCTTCAGCACGCTACTAGGCCTTTCGGGGAACCCAGAAGTTCCAGGAGGACCCCCCAGCAGAAGGAAAATTCAGACGGTAAGTGCCCAATTTNTCCCCCCACCCCAGGAATCAGTTAAGTACCGGTACACTTACCTGCTGCTGCAGTGCTGATGCTGGCTCTGGGTCGCCGGCGGTGGCCCCGGAGCCAGCACTAGGGGACTTAGGGGAATTTTTTGTTGTTGTTTAAATCCAGGCTGGGCAGGGTGGGTGGGGAGTGTCCCCTCTTCCACCTGTGCAGCCTGGACTCCAGGAGGGAAAGTGTTTGTGTTTTTTTGTGTTTGTTTTTTTTACATTGCGGCCATTCATTTGAATGGCCGCAATGTAAAAAATCCGGTATGGGGGGGAATTCAGTAATTTACCGGGATTACCGGGTTTAATCCGATACTGCCGGTACACCCAATACCGGCAGTATTGGATACCGGTAGATCCGGTAGTCCCACCCCTTCTAAGTATGCTACAACTCTCACTGGCTTCACTCAATGCTGACAAGCACACAGCACTTTTGAAAACAGTGTAGTTATTTAAGTACGTAAGCACAGGTTTAAGGAGCCTCCTCTCCACCACCTCCTTCAACCGTGGGTTTTTTTTCCTTGGCTCCACTAACAGCATGGCATAATATAATAATGTAATCTCCTTTAAAGATTATTTTTGTTTTAAGCCAACACATGCCGTATTTAGGATGAGAGATTAACAGTTTACTTAAACTTTGCTTAAACAGCATAGAATATTCTCCTTTTCTCCATTATTTGGTCTGTCATGTCTCCAAAAATAAGTTAGTATAGAGTACATGTACTTCAACATTTAAAGGTCTCCAAGTGATGGATTTAACTGAAATAGTTCCACTCTATACTAATCAAAACCAGGAGAAGAGATGAGCTGTGCTTGTTAATTAAGTCCATACTACTGACCTGCTAAGCATCATTGGCATCTTTGTGCACAGATGTTGAGTGTAGGGAAAGAGAAGATTTTGAAAAGCATGAACACAGGAAACGAAGAGCAGAAAAATGTCCCAAACAATTGTTATAAAATATTTAAATGTTTGAAATGCTAATTACTTTTTTGTTAACCTCCTCCCAAGTGACTGCTTCCATATGTACCTATCCTGCATTTCCCAGTCTATAATTCTGGTCAATTATACCTCTCTCTTACTAGGGAAGGGGCCCTAAGTGGCCCCAAATACGTGCATACTCTCACCAAAAGAAGTTAGTCTAATAAAACAAGACACACAGACAAAAAAAAACCCCCAACAATCTGAACCACCGTGTCTCCATCTTTTAATAAAATGAGTCAAGTCTGCCAGAGAAAGCCTGGACACACTCGCACAGCTACAGCAGCGAGCATAACAGGGTAATTAATCTTTTTCAGTTGCAATTATTAACATTACTGCCTGCATCCCATGCTTATTGATTTAATATTGTTTCACAGTGGCCGAAATCCTTTTTAACAGCACGCAAGAACTGCCAGCAAATGCAACCCACCCACCCCCCAAAAAAACCCAACCACCCCACTATTGCGACTGGCAGTCAATTACAAAGAATACAAAAGGTTGGTATATGAACCGCACATATTTCTAAAATATAGCCCTTACAATTTTGAGAATAATCATGGTGCAATTATTATCAACCAAGTCGCTTTATAAAAATGTCATTGTGATGGGTTTCAACTAACTCTACCTAATCCTGAATACATAAACATGCAGTCAGAGGAAGCAGACCTCACTGGCTGCCATCAAGAAAGTTGGATTCATTTGTGCTAAAATGTGTAACCCCCTACACATTGAAAGCTGCTTTTCAAACGTGAAATAGAATGAGGAGCAGCAGCAGCTCCACAGGTAAGGCCAGCTTGCATCCTCTGTTTTAAAGCATGAATATTCGATTTACTAGAAAATTGGCACCATTGATCCAATCTATTTAAAATTTGGCAGAGAGGATCACTTGGATGAAGGGTACAAGCTGTCCAAAATTCATGCAAAACGTAAGGAAAAAAGGTTACAGTGGTTTGAAGAAGTCAGAGTAAATCTAGTGTTTATTTCTGAATTTCAGAGGATTTCTTTGTCCCGCCAAGAGTGCATTTTCCACAAATTTTTGCTGACGTGTACTCCTGTTAGGAAATTTAGGATATTCTTCCAGGTACTACTATTTTAAAAAAAATAATAATAATAATTCAAAAACCCTCTCCTGGTTTTAATACCATCTTGAGTATTACGTAAAAAGGAAAATTGGGCACTTACCGTCTGAATTTTCCTTCTGCTGGGGGTCCTCCTGGACGGCCAACCATAACACTAGGGTAGATCCCGCCAACGGCCAGTAGGAGGCAGACACAGTAATTTTTCATCCTTGGCTGCTCAGGGATCTTTCTTTCTCCAGAGTATTTCAGCCTTTTGAACTGTCTAAGAACTTGCTATTAACGACAAATAACTAAATGCCTTGTCAACGTTATTATCTATGAGAATAATATAACCAAATGTAATTTGTAATATTCTTTATGAGAATAATAAACTATCCGTACACCTCTTAACGCCTGGCAGTCTAGGCAATCGGCAATACAAACTCAAAACTCCCGAGT
>QEPC01002769.1:4667612-4682764 GCA_003113815.1 Sphenodon punctatus
CAGCTGGGGCTTGGAGGAGCAGTCAGCGAGTCTGGCAGCGGCTCCTGAGGGACCACGGCCAGGAGGGGCATTGCCCCATACACCCTAGGAGGCGCACCGCCGCTGTTAAAAATCAACCTTAGTACTGCTATACACAATCAAAAATGCACATTTGGAGGGGCAAAGTAATTACAAGGATGCAACTGATGCAGTACTTGTTACACTACTGTGTTTGGCAAACTGGCTTGACGAATTCCAGAGCATTTGACACGCATAGTGCACCAGCTCAACGGCATGCAAGCTGTCTGTGGTACAGACTGTTCTAGCGAAATATCTAGGAATGCACACACTAATAGTTGGTGTTTCGCCATCTACGAAGTTCACAGGTCAAAATTCCGTATCCCACCACAAAGCTATTTAAAAATAAAGAAAGAATACTTGCCAAAAAGATACTCAGCTGCTGAAATATCAGGCTACTGAATTTCTTATTTTGGAACATATCGATACAGACCCAGATTTAGCAAAGCATTTAAGACACATCATTATACTTCACTTTAAAAGCAAGTCCCAATTACAAAGGTCCGTATATGCTTAAACTCTTTGTTCATTTGGGGGCCTTTTTCTTAAGTTGCAAGCAAATATTTACATTAACTAAAATGTCTCATACCTTTTAAAAAAACTGGAGATGTAAAAATTTGATGCCCTCACCCTATCAAAAGTTTGCTTTACTTTTGACATTTCTCCCATAATGAACAATGAAAAATAATATAGTAATTTGACTCCTAGTGCTAGACAGAGCATAAAGATGCAAGTAAAAAGGCTATTGATGATATCCCAGCACCTCCACAGAGGAATTCAGATATGACAGTGGAAGTTTATTTCTTAAAGAATTATTTTCACAGAAACTTTTACATTAAAATTGTTTTAATATGCATAGTTTATTAAAGAACACAAACATTTTAGATCAAGTGCAGGTTTAAGATGGAACAAACTGACAGCAGATTTGAAACAAAGGAAGTATTTTTTCACTCAACACACAGGAGCTGGAAGAAAACCAGAATGGATCGCCCTATTGTGAACTGTTGGTTATTTCTCCCATGCAACCGAGATTGGCCACTGCTGGAGACAGGATGACCCAATATTGCACTTCTTATGTTTGTCTAGACTTTGGCAAACAACTTTCAAAGATGAACTTTCCTGCATACAATCTCTTCCTTCCTTAGTTGCATCATCCCACATTCAATCAGTAGCTGCTTTTGATTAGAATTTGTAAAATGTTCTTGACTTTTGAGAGTTTCACTGGAATGGACTTACATGCTGCACAGCTAGAGAAACTATTTCACATTTGGCCAAGATAAGATAGTCATGCTAAAAACAGGCTGTAGCTTTAAGAATGCACCACTGGTATTATTTTACTGAATGCTCCTGATGTATAGTGAAGTGCTACAGGCCATTAGCAAAACTCCTACTGCGAAACAATATTCCTACAGTTCAAAAGCAAACTGGTTATGTGATCTAATTAAGTACAAAAAAGTAAAAATTCAACTAAACTTTATAACTATGGATATAAGTCTCAAGTGACAGTGAGTATATTTTTTCTAGAGTGCTTTTCATCAGATTTATTGCATTCTTGGGGTAATGAGGAAGAGTTTATGGTGCATTGCATACTACAGATTGCAGGAATGAAATCTGCATAAACCACTTGCTTGTAAAATGCTGAAATCTTTGCATCCTTCCCAAGAGGAAAAAACTCCCCTATAACACACAATCTTCAAAAGCCAGGACGACAGCAATAGCTGTTTCTTGTACTTGAGCCCTTAACTCTAATCAAGGTGGTCAAATTTCACAGCTATTCATAGACTGCTGATTCATGCTGACTCCCCTCCACGGCACAGGAAGCATATTTACTTACCTCTCAAAAATCTTGCAAAGTTTAACAAGATTCTGCAGTGCGCTTGGAAATCCTCAACAAAGCCAACCGGCCCCTAGCGGCTCCGCCTCACTCCCCCAAGAGGGCACCCTCTTTGGGGTCCTTACAGGTAGTCATGTTTGGGGCCCTGCTGGGAGTGGAGAGAAAACAGAGTCCACTGCAGGCCCCCAGCAGTAGAGAAAATAGCAGGACCTGAGGCAGTTGACCTGGGTTGCTCTGAGGTAAAGCCGGCGCTGGACAGGTAAAGATTTAATAGTACTAAATAGTTTCTAGACAGTGCAGAGCACATTTAATTTCAGTTTCTGCTGCTTGAAGACAGCAGTTTCTTTCTTCATGGTCATGCACAGGGTTTGGGGTCGAGCCAACCATCATCCATCTCCACTGCCAGCAAACTCAGAGAAGCTGCATTCTGTTTGCGGCCAGAGATAGGAAAACAAAAGGAGGAGAACACAAATAGTCAAGTGTGTACACAGCACTTGTGATCACTTCTGATATGTTCAAGTAGCTTTTAGGGTACTTTCGCACCCAGAGGAAGTGCATGGAAATGGAAAGCAAGTGAGGTCCTATAGCAAGATTTCATACATGAACCAGGACAAGTGACAGCACCCACTGCTCTGCCTACAGACGCCCCAGGTGGAAAGATACCAGGGATGCTCTTCATGGTCAGGAGGCGGCTGTTGACCCTAGGGATCAAACTTTTCAGCAGCGTGTTTATTTGAACAGCTGATCTGTATGTAAAGCAGCACCATCCTTTTCCCCTTCCCCAATATTCCCAGTTTAAGCATTCACATTGACCCATGTTTATGCTACTAAGTAATCACTCTGCATTATGAAGGAGCTGTTCCCTATGCTTAGGTACAAAGCCAGCCTCATGCTTGTGTTCATGTGAACACTTGGGGCCACAGCTATGTGACTAACAATGTGTGAGAATGCCCTCATATGGATGCTCACAGCATCCACCCCATGCCACCCAATATTTTTTAGTGGGATTAAGCCATGACAAGGACCGACTCATCTGTATCCCCATGTATGGAAAAGCAAAAGCTTTAGAGAAGGTTTTCAGTTTTGTGAGTTTTCCCCCCTTATGTAATAGTACATTTACACATCCATCAATTCAAACCATGTTTCTTGGTAACCAGGATAACACAATAAATCTTGAGGTCCTCAAGTGTTGCACAGATTCCCCGAAAGCACGTTTTCTTACAACCTCCAAGACACTAGAATCATCTAGCCATAAGGCTCCTACTGCAACAAGGTTTTCCTAACTCACCATGCTACATAGTTCTCTCCACGTAGATCTGCTCAATCAGTTCAATACTACTATCATAGTGTCTGCGAAGTCTTATCCGGTGGACCTGTTCCAGGTGGTGATGGACCTGGTTAATCCAGTTTGCCTCCCGGAAATTGCCCACTATGACATTTTTATTAATTACTTTGCAGACAAAAAAAAAATCACTCATGTTCACCATGACTTGGGTGCTGCCACTTTATCTGCAGAATCTGAGCTTGAGGTTATAGCAGCTCAGTCTTGTCCTATTTGGATCGGTTTCAATTGGTGTCACCCACCAATGTGGGGGAAGTACTCGGGGTGATGAGGGCAACCAGTTGCGAATTAGATTCTTGCCCATCCTGGCTGGTGAAAGTCAGCTGGAAGACACTGGAGCCATTGCTGGCTAGGTTTGTCAACACCTCCCTTTGGGAGGGTAGGGTGTCCGATGGCCTTAAAATGGTGGTTGTCTGGCCCCTGTTTAAGAAGTCATCTTTGGACTCTAACTCTCCAGCCAGTTATCAGCTTGTCTCTAGCCTTCCCTTTTTAGGGGGTTACTGAATGGGTGGTTGCCTGACAGCTCCAGGCTCATCTTGATGTCAGTTTCCTAGACCTGGCTTTCATCCTAGATATGGCACTGAGACTGCGCTTGTAGCTTTAGTCGATGGCCTGCACCTGGAGACTGAAAAGGGGAATTCTACCTTGCTGATTGTGTTAGATCTTTCATCAGCCTTTGATACAGTTGATCACGAGGTGTTGTTGACACGACTGCGGGAGCTGGCAGGGGTTCATGGGTCCATTCTTGTGTGGCCTTGCTCCTTCCTGTTGGGAAGGTCTCAGAGAGTGGTGATGGGCGATTGCTTGTCATCCTCTTGGGACCTCCCCCGTGGGGACCTGCAGGGTTCTATTCCGTTTCCCCTCTTGTTCAACTTGTATATGAGGCTTCTGGGTGAGGTCATTCGGAGGTTTGGGGTGAAGTGCCATCAGCATGCTGATGACACTCAGCTCTACCTCTCCTTTTCATCTGACCCAGTCCTTGCAGTCTTGGTGCTTACCCGATGCCTGGCTGCTGTTGGGGACTGAATGAGGATGAGCTAATTGAAACTGAATCCAGACAAGACAGAAGGGGATGATGGTTGACCGGTCTTGTGACCAAGCGGGGAACAGGACTGGAGTTTGGACCCCTCTGGTCAATCAGATTTGCAGACTTTTAGTGCTTCTGAACCCCTTGCTGCGCCTAGATTATCAGGTTGTGGCGGTGGCCAGCGGCACTTTTCACCAACTCCGTCTGATGAGGAGGCTGCAGACTTTTCTTCCGAGTCAGATCTGGCCACCATCATCCATGCTTTCATCACCTCAAGGCTGGGTTATTGTAATGAGCTCTACATGGGGCTGCCCTTGATGCCCGTTTGGAAGCTACGGATGACGCAGAATGCAGCAGCTCACCTCCTTTCAAGGACGAGGCACCGGATCTGCCTATAGCCTTTCAGGCACAATTCAAGGTGCTGGTTTTGACCTTTAAAGCCCTAAATGGTCTGGGCCCCACATATCTGAGACCTCACCTGTCTTTCAATGCCCCACTGCGGCCCCTGCAATCGGCTTGGGGCACCTCCCTGTGGGTACTGTCTGTTAGTCTTGATCATACAAGGACTCGCAGGAGGGCATTCTTGGTTGCTGCTCTATTGCTCTAACACTCCCTTCCCCCAAGGCTTGAGGCCGAGCATCTTCTGGAGGACTTTTTTTGTTTATAAAAGCATTTGGTGGGCAGGGATAGAAATTGGGTGGGAGCTTTTTGGGAGGTTTGGGTGGTTTTGGGAGGAGTGTGGGTGGGTGGGGGTTGTAATGTATTTTAAGATTATTTAGCTGTATTATGTTTTTATTATCGAAATCCCCCGAGCCATTTGGAAAGGGTGAGTTATAAGTTTAAATAAATAAATAAAAGTCAAGTATCACCACCTTGATTTATAAGCATGAAGTTAAAACACAGAACCTAACAATAACAGTGGTGTATCTAGGTATACTCAGATATGGTATACATAAGTACATCAAAACAGATCAAGGAGAATCTTAAGAAAGGCTTGGTTTAACTTATCTTAATTGATGAGAATGGGAGGTAGAAAAAAGACCTAGTAAAAAGCTCACTTAGCAGCACATGATAAAATGTATAGCCAGCATGAAGCAGCATATGCTAGTTAGCAGAAGTTTTTTAGTATTCACACTTATTACTATTCTAGTAATCTGTCCATTTGAGTGGCAAAATTGTTGATAATTCCCCTCAAAATAACATCAGTATAATCAGTCAGAAGAAGGTAACACTGCAGGAACACATTAAGAAAGCTAACAGAGCAAACTGGCCAAGGCATACCTGCGCACAACATAGTGCCAATTAATAAGACTTTAGTCCCGTTATGCCTTCAGCTGCTGAAGCAGATGCTGAAGTAAATTAGGTTGAAACTGAGCTGATGCATTGCTAGGATTAAAAGAGCATGAGCCTGAAGAATTATTTCAGCATAATACGCTTTGATATTGTTAAGAGACCTTCAGAAGAAATGTTTGCTAAATACATTAGCAATAAAAATTTCAAAACAAAAATGAAAACAAGAGCAGAGCAGACAAGGCCACTATTTTCTTGCATGTGTAAATATATAACAGCAAAATGTCAAGGAGAGAAGAGAATGAAAAAAGATTCCACAAGGGACAAAAAAATTGCCTCATCATATGTTGCTTTATTCCAAAGTTATATGCAATTATACTTACATCTGATAATGTACTGTAATTAACTAATACATAAATTTACATCCAAGACCACTATAATGTTCTAGTAGTTACATTAATGAAGATATGCATGCTTTATATAACAATGGGTTTGGGTTTGGGGCTGATTGGGAGACAATTACCTCACTTCCCTACCTCATTGAGGAGGTTAAGATAATAAAGCCATTCATTAGAAGGTGACTAAAACTTGTTGAAAGCTATTTGCCATACAGTGCTGTATCTAAGGCAGGGCATGAGGGCAGTTGCTCAAAGTCTCGCCCAAGGCTTCATAAATAGAAGCTGGTTCAGCGGGTCTGGAGTTTCAGTGCCCCAGCCCAGCACTTTGGCTGCTGTATGTCCCCATATTTTCAGGCAACATCCCTTACTGTTGACATTTTGAACAAGCAATTCTATCCAGCCTGGAAGCCCCTAGCTCTGGACTGATCGTCTGTAGTGCCTTGTATTATGTGATTGGAACCAGTCACCTGAAACCAACCTGGAAGCCCACATCACCTTGTCCTGTGCTACTGGGGTCAGAGGGTGGGGACCTCTTGTCTACTATAGCACAATTGTAAAACCTGGGGGGTTACGGACACATGGATGAGAACCTGTATGCTACAGCAACCAGCTAAACTCCTAATAAGATACGCCTACATGACTACATACAAATCCAATTGCCACATTAAAAAAACACCAATAATGCAGAAATAAGTGTTAATACCAGCATTAGAATTCATGTCATATACTCACCTTCAATGTACAGGGGCTCTACGACATCATGATTTATCAGTTCAAAGTTCTCATGGCCAATCCAGTGTTCTACATTTCTTTTCCTGCCCGTAAAGAAGTTGTCCACAACTGTAACCTCATGGCCATCCATCATTAGTTTGTCAGTAAGATGAGAACCCACAAACCCTGCTCCTCCAGTTATCTGCATTAGGACAGTTTGTATAAATTGTTTTTTCTTTTTACAGAAACACCAGACAAAATCCACAAACATGAAGAGAGAACAGCAATTTTTAAGAACTCAGCTGACTACTGGATTGGGGACAATTCCAATTCCTCTTCCTCCTTTCCCTCCCATTTCAGATTCAATATTTAGGCAGTACAAGGTCTCGGGATATATCCAGCTCACTTAATATCAGATTTTTTTTGAAGTCTAAAAATAATTTTGATTATATATATTCAAATTTATTCTTTTAAAATCTGGCATGCACCTAACATGATGAAGCAGAAACAAAGCAAACACTGGAAAGGTTCCCTTCCATTTCTCCCACCTCCAAAACATGTAGGTCTGAATTTCTAGTTTGCTCCTTATTTCCTTTTACAAAAACACAAGCCTTTGTAATAGCAGGATTGTCAAGTCTCACCTTTGCTGTTCTTGTAACTACAGTAGTTAAGAAAAATAGGAAAGAAACGCACTATATTTAAAAAAACCAGGTACTTGCAAATACCATTTATTGTCAAATGTCTAATATTGTATATTAACTATTTTTACAGCAAAAACGGAGATCTGAAATCTGGTGTTTGAGTGCATAATGGATGTGTTGTATGTGTGTGTTTAAACTTGTCTAGCAACTGAAAGACAACATACTTGACTAATTTTTAACAGCATCTAAGGGATTGGTAATCTTAGCTTTCACCAAGATGCACTAAATTGTTTTACCAAGCAATTCATTTTCATTTGGAACAGTCCGAGTTCTGTTCTCTTCAAGCAGGATCATTTCCTGCTGCTTGTACTCCTATCCAATGTGGTCAGTTAGAGTGAGAACAGTTAATATGTTAGATTGAGCAATACTGTTTTTCCATTTTATGTTTCCCCAGAGTATACCAAGGCCTCCATACAAGGCTAGCAACAATGACAGCACTGAACAGGGGGTTGGACTAGATGATCTCTGAGACTCCTTCCAACTCTATGATTCTACTCTTTTAAGCTACTGCTATCACCATATTAGTAAAAAATTTCCACTACTCTTCACCTCCTCAGTGTCTCTCTAAGTATCTCCAGCAATGTCTAAACAGACAAGATTTGCAGGACATTTGACATATTTGGGCTCGGTTGGATGAAATGGAGGAGGGAAAGGACTAAATTTGAGTGAGGCATCTTTAAATCCAGGAGCTGTCAGCACAGGCAGTCAACTGTTGAGCAAGAATACGATTCTTTGGTGTGGGAGAGTGGGGGGTGAAACAGACCGAGGACATTGTTGTTTCAAGATATAAACTGACAGCAGAGATTCAATTAGTTCATCACAACCCAATTCATAGCCCAAATCTATTATCTGCATGCTGAGCAAGGATTGAGCGTTCACTCCGGAACCTATGTTGCTTGCACCATGTCACAAAGAAGAATTATTGAAATCCCCTGACTTTGGTAATATATAATTAATCCTACGGGCTTAAGTTCCTCACTACTTTTGAATAATGTTTGTTATTTCCTCAGCATGAGCTCTGATAAAATATACTAACTTACCAGAATTCGTTTACGATCCTTTTCCGACAGAAATTTCACTGGTGGATACTTCTGGGTAAAACTATGGAACATTTCAAAACAGAAAGAAGGAAAACTTAGTTGGCAGATGATGGAGTTTCCCTCCAGATGTGTACTTGTGATATCTGACAGAAAAATTACCCCACCAAATGCAATATTGTAAGTCCAACCAAATTCAACATTAATCCCTAAAACTATCGTGTTCAAATAGATTTTAACTTTTTAAAAGCTCCATCAATACTACCACCACCTTTCTAAAGAAAGAAGAAACTTGTCTTCAGTCATTAGAATATAAAATATATGACTTTCAAATCAAAGCTGCAATTCTATGGTCCCGTTATAGAATGTAGAGATAATTTTTGTAAAAAACAAAATAAACAAAGCCTATTTTCCTTGATATCACATTTAAAACATTGGAGTTTCCTACAGGAACGGTGCTGGATAATAGCATTGCAGGAGACTGAAACCCGAGCAATTTAGAAGGAAATGTTTCTAGTAAATTAATGCAAATTCCTGAAAAAAAAGGACTTGAGAGGAAAGTGATCTTTGTTAAATATTCATCTCACATACTACACTTTCTCCCTTTTCTGGTTCATTAAAGCAAGGTTTAAATCCCAAAACTTAAGTTCTGCTTCTACAGCACTACAACAAGCCCTGTACCATGATACAAAAAACACTTCTTCTGAAATCCACAGCGGGACTACTCTAAATGATTTGTGGATCATAGGCCATTTTTAAACGGACCGTGGCCGGTGGGATGAGTGTGTGGTCACGGTGGGTGTACGCCCATTCTCACGGGCGCACACACACCTCCACCCATTCCCACTCACAGAGCATCAGAGCCCATTGCCCCGTGTGTGGGTGATGGGTGTAGATGGGTGTAGCGCACACCCTCCTCCCATCCCCCGTGGCTTTTACATGGGTGCCTCCACCCATCCACATGCAGCGAAACTGCATGGAGCTGGGCGGGGACATCTCATGTGAAAAGGGCCATAGCCATACTGTAGACATACAGGTAAAAATTCAACATATTTCCCACCCTTGACTTCCAAATTTTTTCTACATGTAAATTTTTGTGCTTCTGAACACACAAGATTATTGGAAATATTGGAAAACAAAGATTATTTGTCCACATGCCACTGATATTCACTTTATCCAAAAGGAATTTCTAAAAACCCATAAGCTTACAATTATACCCAAGAATCCATTAGTTTGAATGTATTGTGGACGAATAAATACTTTCAGCAACCCCTACAGCCTCCTGCTGGAGTGCAATCCTGCTGATGCAAAGAAACACAGATTTCTGCAGAGTCCTCAGGATGTTGCATTCTGTGTCGTGGAAACATACCTGGAATTTTCCATTTCATGTTTGAAATAAGTTTCAGATTTCATTTTGTAACGACCAGCAACTAGGATTTCTGATAATCAATGAACTCTAAACACTGGCTTGATTGACCAGCCTGGGTAACTTGCATGCTGTCTCTTTAGTTTGTTGGTACAAAACTATGAGAAAATAAGTTGAGGCCTGTTTTAGGCTAAGAGCCATTACTCATTACTGTTCCATCTGCGTACAGATCAAAGAATCTTTCAATGGGAAATCCTGACACAAAATATTCCCACTTGTTCCAATGGTTCTCTCAAGGCAATAAAACTGCAGAATGTAAGTTTTTTAGCAAGGTAAGGGTTGTTTGCATTACCTAAGTGGTGGTTGGTGGACTTTTGGGTTGGTGGGGCGGAGAGGCGGAGCCACCAGAGGCGGGACAACCATTAAAATTTCACACACACAAAACAAATGGAATTAAATACACATGAATAAAAAAAACCTGCTGTATACTTAGACTTGACTTTCTCATCTTCGTCTTCTTGGGACAAACATAAATCTTTGGTTAAGTTAAGAGTTGCCTGATCGGTGGCCACTATTAAGAGGTTCCATGATGCACTTACAGGAAAATCGGTGGTGGCTGCAATAGCAGCGTTTCAAGCAAAGGTAACTTCCCAGATCATGTACTGAGCAAATTTGGGGCTTTGCCATAGGTGAGACCATAGAGGTTAACGAAAATAAATGTATAAAATCTTTCTTAGGTCTGTCCACCTCACTTCCGGATCCCCTCTTGAGAGCTGAATCAAGAATGGGTGCTCTAACGACAGTCATAACGAAAAGGATGTTGAATCTGACCCTTAGTCCCCCCCCCCCCGTTCTTCCTAAAATGTGCTATTTGGAAGACTTGGAAAGATCTTCCTCTCAGCAGTCACTTTGGTTAATTTAATGGAAGAAATCACTTCCATTTTAAATAGAATAGGGTTTGGTTACTATTTTAGATAGAACATAAGATTTTTTTCCTTTTGGGAAAAGAATGTAGTTTATCAAAGGTTAAATGATATAGCCTTGCAGGAGGATCATGCAAAAATCCATTTTAGTAGGATAGCTCCTCTATGTGTACACTGGAAACAGGAGTGTGGAACGGTGAAATATCTACAGATTGACCTCAAACAAAGGTGTCGTACCCACCTTGCTAAACTTCGCCTAGAACAGATGGATTCAGCTATGGCAGCTGGTTAAAGGTTAGGGATTCCTAAGGATAAAAGAATTTGCCCATGCTCCTTGGGAGTGGTGGAAGATGCAGTCCATTATGTCCTGGAATGCCCCTTATTTGCTAGTATTTGGGAAGCTCTCCTTGTACCTATTTTGACACGTTACCTTCTTTACCAAAAAGAATTTGGTTGTTTCAACAACTGGACTGCGAGGTGATTAATAGGCTTGCTGCCTTTGCTACCAAAGCGAGTATGATATAGAAAAGTGTATCCATTACTCATTCCCACAGGGTGTAAACCATTTGTGTAACTCCCTTATGTCAATTTTTTAATCAAAAGGAGAAGTTATTTTAGTAGTTCCAACAACTGAATTGTGATGTGACTAACTGGTCAGCTGTTTTTGTCACTAGGTATCCAGGAATAACCCACCTATGTAAATTCTTATGTGGTTCTATGCTTTTGTTTATTTGTTTAATGATTTGTGGACTTTGAAATTGTGTATTGTTATCTATTTTGTACTGTTTTTATGGTGGTTGTTAAAAGTTTCTTTTATGTTTTGGCTATGGCATGAGTTGTGCCATAATAAACTGTCGGATTGTCAAAACCAGCTGTGGAAACCGATCTAAAAGCTACACAATGTTGACGACACACAATCGTGAGCAAACTGTAAAGCTCTGTGATCAAATCAAAAAGGGGGAAACAGCAGTTGCTTCTGTAGATCAGATGTTAGAAAAGAAAATTGAAAGGTGAAGGCTTTAAGTCGGTTTCAAATAAGGGGATGGGTGTGATTTTTTTTTTACTTTTAAAAATTGCTACTTCAAAAATAAGAATCCACACAGGAGAAAAACCCTGTACATGCCAGGAGTGCGAGGAAGCTCCATAAGCTAGGGGTACTCAACGTACATCAGAGAATCTACCCAGGAGATGCATCCTCATTGGGAAATGCTACAGGGTGAGCTCAATCAGTACATACCAGTGAATCAACCAAGCAAAAGAGCCCCTATAAATGCCTAACTGGGAGAAAGCTTTGGTGTGAACCTCAGACTTAGTATGCATTAAAAAACAAACAAATGAACAGTTCTTCCATTCCCACCCCCACCTCGGCTGCAATTGCAGTTGGGAGAGATGGGCATTAATATAAGTTCATCTGGGAGGTGGCACGGGGCTGAATACTTTAGGAAAGAACAGAGTACACCTAAAGCTTACCTTCTGAGCCAAACAGGTGCCACATATCTAGTTACTCGCTCAGACCAGCCCATCCCATCTCTGCTCTCCTTCCCGTACACCTCTTTCCCCTAGGAACACAAGCCATTCCCTCACTTCACCCTCTTTACATACTTTGTTCCAAAATGACAACTAAAGTTTTAAACCAGAGGAGTCTTGCCTGCAAGAGCAGGGCTGATTGGCAACTTTGCAGAGGCTGAATAAAAGGTTCTCAGTGCAGTACTGTGTGTTATTCCCCCAAAGCCAGGAGAATTCCAAACAAAGTGGGAGTATCTGGAAACTAAAAGGCAATTAGGGCCAGAATCCCAGGCTATACCAACATGGAAACAATGGAGGATACATTAATATTAATTGTTAAGAAGGGAGACATGTGAGCAACAATATGATTTAATGGACTAACGCAATTCAGAGTAGCTGCATCTCCAATAGGGAATGGGAGTAAGGCAGCGTGTGGGAAACAACAAAAAAGGAGCCAGGGAAAGGGTGAACAACAGGGAGGAGCCTACAGATGGATGGAGTGACAAACTAAGTGGAACAATAAGGACTTGGGAATGGGTGGAATAGGTGAAATGATAGGTAACAGTCTACAGGGATCACGTGCCATGGCAAGAGTGAGTAGAATGATAGGAATTCTCTCCATAGTCCCCGTGTCATTATTATTTAAATAGCACCAGCAATGTACCTGGCATTGTACAATCCAGAGTTAGAGAGAGATCCCAACCCCTAAGGGGCTTACAACCTGAGAGACAAGGGAGGGGGATACGAGGGGGAGGTAAACATCAGGAAGGACAAGAGTACATTTATGAGGTTGAGAAGTTACAGGCTCACGTGCTTCGCTTAGTTCCAGGGAATTTGGTTCAAAGTGAAGGGGAAAGGATGCAGTATCATTCATGACAAGCTAGGGAAGGCCTGACGGAAGAGGTAGGTTTTCAGGAGGGATTTGAAAGTTGGGAGGGAGAAGAGTGAATGTATCCAGGGAGGGAGTTCCAGGCATGAGGGGCAGCAAGGGAGAAGGGGTGAAGACGTTTAGAGGAGCAAGGGGTTCGCGAGAAGACAAAGGTGGGGGCAGAGGAGTGAAGTTCCTGGGCAGGAGCGTGGCAGGATACAAGAGCGGAGAGATATGGGGGAGCAAGCCCAGGAGCCTAGGTGAATACCAGGAGCTTGTTCTGAATGTGTTTCAACAGAGGGAGACAGTGCAGGGTGGAGCGGAGGGGCTGTACATGGTCAAAACGATGGGCAAGGTGGATGATTTTGGCTGCGGAGCATTGAATGGAGCTGAGGGGCGGGGGTGGGCAAATCAGAGCAAGGGAGGCCAGTAAGGAGGAAGCTGCAGTAGTCAAGGCGAGAGATGACTAGAGCATGGACTAGGGGTTTTGCAGCAGCAACGGTAAGGCAAGGCCAGATTTTAGCAATACTGTATAGAGCAAAGTGACAGGATGGAGGCTTAAAGAAGAGGGAGGAGTCAAAGATGAATCCCAGGCTACAGGTCTGAGGAATCGGCTGGATGGAGACTCCCTCAATGGAAAGTGAGACACAAGTAGGAGGGGAGCATTTTGGGGGGGAAATGAGGTTCAGTCTTGGCCATTTTAAGCTTGAGTTGATGACAAGACATCCAGGCAGAGATGTCAGCAAGACAGTCAGCAATACAAGTCTGGATGGAGAAGACCGTGGGAGTGGAGAGAGAGAGAGTTGCGTGTCATCAGCATACAGGTGATTCCTCCCGATCACTTATTTCAGCCCAAACCTTGTCATTCCATCTGCTTGTTATGGCTCCCCCCACCATATACCATTCTGCTCAAAATCGTTCAATCAACACCTCTCCCTGTTGTTCCAGACTCTTATCCTGCAGGTTTCAGCTGGGTCCCACTTTTCTGTGGGATCGCCTCATCCCTTGTGTCCTGGATTGGCCCCTGCGGGTTCCCTGGGTGGAGATGTCTGGGAGGGCCAGCCAAGGCTGTGGAACTTTCTCCCGGCAGCGATACGCCACTCTCCAGTTCTCCCCTCCTTCCACAAATGCTGTAAAACCTGGCTGTTTCATCAGGCGTTTGGCAAGGGGGATGGGTAGTGGGTGGGGGTTGGTTTGGGGGGAGAGGTGAAGTATTTTATGTGGGCCTCAGAAATGTAGCTTTTATAATTTTGATATTTTATATGTTTTATATATTTTTTTTAATCTATGTTTTTATTAGATTGTTTGCCGCACCGAGCTACCATTGGGCAGGAGGGGGGGTAGGGCAAAAGCTCTGAAAATAAATAAAGAAATAATTCTGCTGACTCTCCCTGGCACTTTACTTATGATTCCAAATCCACTTGATCCCCACTCACAAAGATACAGTTCCACTGTATTACATTGTGTGGTGAGCCGCCCCGAGCTGCTATGGCAGGAGGGAGCGGCTATAGAAATCAAATGAAATAAATAAATTGGTACGAATTGGTATTCCCATTGCTTCCATTGTTTCCGATGGGCATTCGCTTCACAGTACATCCCCAGAATCCTTATTAAATAGTTTTATTTATTCATTTATTTGATGCATTTGTAGCCCGCTCCCTCCTGCTCACAATAGCAGCTCAGGGCAGCTCACAACATATTCAAAATACTCTTCCTAAGATTCAATCCCAGCTGCTATACGGGGCAGTGACATGGGCTATAGTGAGACCGTATAATTTAGATATTATACAAATGGATTTCCTCTGGAAAATTCTTCAAACCCCGATTGGTATACCATCGGCGGCACTGAGACTTGAACTTGCCCAGATAAGCTGGAATAAGGTTGCCCTGAAATTTGCAGCTCATCTTGGGTTGAGACTGGAGGTCCCCGAGACTTCGAGACTCTTTGGGCACCTGAGGCAAGATCCCTTTAAATCGGAATGGCAGGTGGCAATGATGCGTCACATCCACCAGCTGGGCTTCTCTCTGCCTTATTGTTAGTTGAAGGGCCTAAAGGCAGTTAGACTGGAACTGTCAGCAAGAGTGAGTGATA
>QEPC01002769.1:4705738-4721290 GCA_003113815.1 Sphenodon punctatus
AAAACAAGAAAATATTTTTTCACTCAGTGTATAATTGGGTTGTGGAATCTACTGCCAGAGGCTGTGGTAAGGGCCAGTACTATAGCTGAGTTTAAAAAAGGCTTGGACAAGTTTCTGGAAGACAGCTCCATTAGCAGCTATTAGCCAGACAGGATCAGGGAACATGACGGGAGCTGAGGGAAAAACAACAGGGAATGATCACCCATTGTGACCTGTTGGGTGCTTCTCCCAAGCCACCGTGATTGGCCACTGTCGGAGACAGGATGCTGGGCTAGATGGATCACTGGTTTGACCCAGTATGGCACTTATGTTCTTACCTCTTCCCAGAACCAAGAACTCATCATCTGTGTGGTCGGCTCTGCACTTTAGTGTGGTCTGACAACTTGTAAACGTGCCCTAGGTATAGAGGCATATTTTGTGCTCCTACATAACAAGCAGCAGCCCACTGACTGTGGCTATGCTACACAACAATGCATCTCGTAGTGAGCGGAGGATCTAGTGCCCATGCAAGTCTAGCCCAGCATTAGGGAACACAACATGCATGCATGCATGCAACTTTCTCCCACACCTTGATGAATAAGGATTGCACCCACTGAAGGTAGTTTAGTGTTATATCACACAAACATCTAATCCTTACCTTGCCCAACCTGTCCTGCAAGGTAATCATAGTGAAAGTTGAGGATGACCTTTACCAGTCTCTAGAAGACCTTTAAAACTAGTTATTGCTAGTGGTTAGTCCCGAGCTAGCCAAACACTTTACAGACAACAGACTTGACAGCAGATTCCCCACTGTCTTGAACTTAGTTGACAATGGAGTGCACAAAGTCAGAAACACAGTCTTTCCCTCTCATTTGAACAAGCATTGCTTAAGATGCAAGGCAGTGAAGACTCATGTCCAAATTTACGTAGCATGCTATGCTTGAGTATGTTTAGAACCTCACTAATTTCATACAGATTTGAACACCTACAGCAAGTCACCAAAGCTTTAAATTTACTGAGTAAATAAGCCACAAGCAAGAATAATTAATTTTTAAAATGTACTTTGACAATATTTTGACAAATGTTTACTTCTGATTTATAATTCTTCACAGTAAATATGCCGAGGGTAATGAAATCACAGTACTAGCAAACCTCTCTACAGTACCTTACCATTAAATCTTTAGAAGTGGAGTGAGACCACAGACAATTTCCTGAAATTTATTGTAGTTTGCTGGGAATATAATTCTTACCTCTTAAGAAAAAGAATTTAAAGCGTCTATTTCCACTTTGTCAAGGTAAAACATCTCTAGATGATTTGCAAGAATACCCTGACTAAAATCATTCATCAGACGGAGCTGCAGAGATAGACAATTTAAAAATAATGCCCAATGTTTTTGGAAGTTGGACCCCTAAATCAACATTTTGGTAACTAAAGCTCCAGTCCTGTAAAGGCTTATACCAGGAGTGAGCAAACTGTGGCTCTAGAGCCAGATGTGGCTCTTTGGCCCCCCTGTGGTAAATGGATTAGAACTGTGCCCACCTCTGGTTTATACTGTAATCCTATTGACAGGAACCTTTATTCCAGACATACTTTATAACTCTACAATATCCAGATACCTCTAATCCAGACAAAAAGTATTCCCCTACCCCAAGTGGAATAGAGTTCTCTTGTATACGTAAAATTAAGCTAATTGTAAGTCTTTGTGAGGTGCTTAAATATGAACGCCCAATTCAGAGACATCTTTATATGACTTGGCCTACATCGTGTAAAAATATTCACTCATATCAGTAACATGAGATTTTTTAAAACAGTGAAATCATTTTAAAAATCCATTTTACTTAATTAAGCTGTTTGCTAAGTGCATTCGTCTCACCTTGAACAGTGAAAATAAATTAGGTGTCTCACTTTTGTTTATAACCACTTTTATATTTTTCACGCTACAATGTTTGAGTTTCAGACACTGTACGAACATGGTTTCAGCTATGTTTTCTTGCACAGAAATATTGCTGTTGAACATTTTTAGAATTTGAATTTTAGACCATTTTAATTTCATTGTGTTCCTTTAAGACAGTTAAAATTACAATGCCTTTGGTGTACATTTGGTGGCAAGCTAGGGCATTTCTGTTGCTCCTAGACAATAAGCTTTTTAAGAAAAGTGTGGTGTTACTATGGGCCTGGCTGCCCCATGTTTGTGTAATTCTCAGTGTAATCAAAGCGAGTTCCAAAAAGGGAGCAATTATACAATCTGGCCCTGAAGAGCACTGTACTGAAGATTCAATATGACTTTTGTTGGTTTGGGTAGCACACTGTAAGGATCCATCAATCTCAAAAGAGGAAGCTCAGTCCCATTAGCTTAGAACTTTGCAAGCAAGACAGAATGTCTTTTCTACTTTCAGAAACAACACTGAACCCTCTACTCCAAGAATAGTTTCTTCCTGGCATTAGCAGAATTTTAACAGAAATCCCAGCTCAGATACCATAGTATGTTACTGGAGTTCATATTCCCTGCTTTATGCAAATAGCATTTAGAGTACTTGTTCAGCATGTCTTATATTCAGCTTTAATACTTCAGTGTACTGCAGATGGGTGATTCAAAACACAAGAACAGTCAACTCCACTAATGGGAATGCATGGGGAGAGGGGGAGTAAAAGCAGCCCATAGCCTTCAAATGCTAAATCATTTTAAAAAACAGTACAGGAAAATGGTGCCAGCACCTACAGTGCACAAGTGGTTCAAAGTTCTCAAAGACCAAACTACTAAAGAACGCTATCTGTGGTGATTCAATAGTTACTTTAAAAATACTTTCTGCAGCAGAGAATGGGATGGAAACTACAGCAAAGGTAACACTAGAATTTTAGTTTTGCAGGAATTGTCAGATCATTGCAGTCTGGGACGATCATAACTCATCAAGGTTGGCAGATCAACCCACCAGTTGAAACCACACTAAACCACCACACTAAAAAAAAAAAAAAAAAAAAAAAATGCTGGCTGAAACCAGGTTCTATCTGTTTTACAAGAAAAAGCACCTTTTTTGCTAACCCAGTAACTACTGATTTAGTCAAAAGATTTTATAAGCCCATCCACCAGCCATGAAATGTTAAATAAGCATGATCCCCTGAACTGCCTACAGGACTACTCATCTATTTTATTCTAGACTTGGGGATCTTTCACACAAAATGGTTACCTCAGAATATCAAGGAAAACCTGCCACCTAACCTGGGGTGTTCATGTGCTACATGGGCATTTAAGGGAGAAAAGATCAAAACACAACTACACCTTATGTTGGAGTGAAATGCTCCCATCAGGATATAAGGCAGGGGCCCACATACTCTAACATATGCATGTTCACACAAACTCCTTTGAGAGCACTGTGTAGTAGAGGTACCCCACAGCTGCCCCTGGAACCATGGAGCTGTGATAACATTCACGGTTATTCTGAGGTTGCCCTAGGGCACTTTACTCTGTAAACTTTTGATGAAAAGGAACTTGAGTGTTACGAGTGAGCCCCTAGCAACATAGCAAACTGGAGTGTCTGTCTGCTTCTTTTTCTCATCTGTTTCCAAAAGAACTGTTAGAAATAATAAAGGAAGCACTTTGTCCTATAAGCAGAGGCAGGAAATCTTCACCCCCACTATGGCAGTAGTACGATTTAATTGTGAGGCCAGAAAGTATACATGAGCTGCACTCTAAGAGAAGCAACAATTATTTTACCCATGACCAGCACTGTATGCATAATGTGGCCACACATTTTGTTGTAAATTGTGGATTACTTCTGCACTATCAGAAGTAATTGTACTCCAGACACTAAACGTCCTTCAGAATTGTTATCATGAGGAAAAGCTTAATGTTAAGTGTTAGGAGTGCATCTCTTAGTGTTAAGAGATGCATTAGCGGCCACCCAAATCTACAGTAGGCAACCTGAAATAACTCAGCAAGTGATAAACTACTCTGGAGTCTAATTATATTTGTTGACACATGAGTTACTTCAATGAACACTGACAGCGACATCAACCAAATGTCTTGTTATACCCAAACAGCTGTAGCTACTGAGGCAGAGTAGGGCACCACTACTTACTCTTAACTGTTGGCATAGGGATACTCTAACTTCAAGGCTTGTTTCACCTCAAATTTAAAGTTACCTCTGTTGATAAGGTAAAGAGGACATGCAGCCTCTTGACAAATACCAAAAGCCTCAACTCCCTAATGGAAACAAACAAAAAACCACCCTAATTAAAACACACCCATTCAGTTAGCTCCAAACTAAAACAGCTATGCACTGCTCATAGAAAAATGTGCACCAACAAAAGCTTAACTTGTAAAACTACAGGCTATAATACAAATCAAGTTTATTATATAAACAGTGTGCAAAGAATATCACAATGAACAGAGTGGACAATACTGGAGAAGAGAGCTTAGAAAGGCCTCACAGCTTTGCAACTCCCTGTTTATTTTTAAGTCTAAAGACACACAGGTTCCCGTCAATATTAATTCCCTATCTATTCTTGTTTGTTTCGCTCCCCTGCTCTCAGTGATAGACAAAACACAAGATTAGCATATCTATAAAACAAGAGAAATTAGGCACAGTATGGAAAGAAAGGAAGCAATGGCCACTGTCAAGAAGAGACTGCCTACAGCTTTACACCATTCCATTGCTAATTTGGGTCTTAAAGTATGTTTTAAACAGCACCAAGTACACAAACAGCTCAGTACTCATGTACAACAGTCCTAAGTGTCATTGAGGAAAGGAAGATTCACTTGCACCACTGAAGTTAACAATTCAGCTCAGGACTAGTAAAATGAACTCCAGTCTCCTGTGACAGGGAGGGGAGTTTACAGTACTATTATGAGGGTGCCCATTTATTTTCAAACATATGGCTGGTGATTACAAGCATTGATATTAGGAGACTGAGACAGTGAGTACTAGCAACTGCCTGGCTACAGGGAGGGCTGGGGCTTCCTCCTCCTTGGGGGGGGGGGGGGGGGGCAAACCGCCAGAATATCTATCCTAGAAATTTCAGGTGCTGAGCAATTTGTCGGTAGTGTAAACAGCCAGCACTCTCTTACTAACTACCCCACTGTGCTTAATCCTGTTTCAGGAACGCTTGGGAGCGTACTGGGTTAGTCACCCCCAGATCCTGCTCTAGAGTCGCAAAGAGCCAGGGCAGTGACACCCATGGGCTTCCCATGGCCATGGGGCTGAGGGGGGAAACCTCGCCTCGTTCGACTGAAACAGCCCCAGCTACGTGGCCCCAGCCCCCTAGCACACCCAGGGATCCCAGTGTGCATGCGGCTGCCGGCGCCCATCCACCCAAGGCCTAATCTGGCACTCTGTGAAGTTTCAGTGGGGAAGAGGAGAGGGGGGACAAGGCGGGGTGTGTGCAACTGAGCTAGCCTCTTGCTAGGGGGCCGATATGGGGGATTTTTATCAGCCACTCCCCTCCCACAGGCTCCCATGGGTGTTATTTTACACACACACACACCCGCATCTCCTCAGCAGCTGCTGCTGTGCTTGCAAGAGGCGGCAAAACCACCTCCCCACCCCAGCAAGGGGAGAACTGAGGGGCGCCCCTCACTACTAGCCCCGGGGCGGGGAATGACCGAGCCTCTCTCTGCCCCACTCACAGGCGACATAAGCGACGAGGGCGAGTCCCATGAGCAGCTTCATCCTCCTCCTGTTGATGGCAGTCAGCAGGCGCAGCAGCGGCCCCTTACTCACCATCCCCGGCCGGCAGCTCTGCACCGCAGGGCGCCCGCCTCTTGCTGCTACTGCTGCTGCTGCAACCCGCCGCCGGAGTCACATTAATCACACTCCGCCAACAGCGGCAGCACCCGCCACCCAGTTCCTGGCCGGGACGCCCCCGCCGCGCATGCGCAAGACCGGCGCGTGCTCCGAAGCCCCCGCGGTTGGGAATGTGTCACACTTGCCCAATGCGCATGCGCAGCGCTGACATCTAGGCGACTCAACAGTGAGAGAGCGAGACGGCTGGGATGTTTTGTATCCCCCAGTCTCTAGTAGAAAACGTGCGCCGCTTTTTCTGCTACTACACATCCGTGCAATACAAACGTTGGGCCCGGTGCTTCCCACTGCAACAGCTGCACGTATCAAGCAAAGCTTGCGGCAAGTCCCACTTACCTCTAGGACAGGGAAGGTGCTCAATTTAAAATGTTGGGTGGACCGACACTGCCCGGGATCCTCGGACCCTGACCTGTATTTAATTTGATTGCATTTAAACTTAGCTAACTCACTTAGTTAGGCTGAAAGACTAGGTGATGAACTGATGCGTTAATATCTAGGATAAATTATTCAATGCTATGATAGAGGCATGTTAATAACATTTTACGGATGCGGAAACAAAGATCCCGCTCTTCAGAAAATACCTTTATACACATCCAATGTGAATAAAGTTAAGCATGAAGTCTTTGTGGGACCAGAGCAATAGCCACCCGTGTGTGTGTGTGTGTGTGTGTGTGTGCAGTATGCTGAGGTTGCCTGATCTTGGTTTAATGCACCTTGAATGCAGTGGTGGTACTGGGAATACAATTCTATTCATTTAGTCTAACGAAAACCATCAAACTCGGGCTCAAAGCAATTAAGTGGCATGCCTGCCAGTCAACAGGAAACCTGTGGTGAAGTCAGAGAATCTGCATTTCCTAACGGTGTCTTGTGCATTAGAGATAAGACTATTCTTCCCTGCTGCTTTTAGTTTCCCTTATTCAGAATCGGTGTTTGAGATATTTGTTGAATGTTTATTGCCTCATTCTTGATTGTTTCACATGACGCAGAAGGAAACAAACAATAAGGGAAAACAAAACCTGGATATTAATGATTAATTCCAGCATAACCAAAAGACCACGGATCCGGGAAATGAGGTGCTGCCACCACTTTAGGCACATATACTCCCTTGGAACTTAGTTTCCCAACCAAAACAAAAAAATTGTGAAATTGGTCCTCCCCACCCCCAGCCTCCACCCCTGCTGCCACACACATTTTTTCCCTTTCCAAAAAAGAGTTGTAAGTGACAAAATATATGACCATCTCTAATTAATAACAATAATACTTATGGAACAGGGCGAGGGGAAGGGTTGGTGTAACAGGGAGGTGCTGGGTGCCCCTGTTCCAAATAGTCAGCAAGGGCTGGCCCTTTAAGGGAGCGGCAGGGAGCGGCTCTATAGGCGGCACGGGCTTTAAACCCATTGCCTGAAACCGGCAATCAGCAGCTGAGGCTGCTGAGAGGAAGTGATCAGAACGTGGAATTGGGTCGGCATGCCAATGACAAGAGAAAGAGGCAGAGCCCTGAAGTCCGGTGTTGTGAGGACTAAAATACGTGTTGTGGGCTGGGCTGGGAGCCCTAGGAGCCCAAGTAAGGAGAACTGCTCAGAGCCCTGTGAGGGTTGGTGGGATAACTAAAGAAGGGTTCAGAGCCCTGCGAGGCTCAAGAGTATAGCCTGGTGTGGCTGAATTAAGGGGTAATTAAATAAAACTAAGAGTATGTGGTCCATGCCTAGGGTTGCTGAGGAACCCCAAAGCCCCGAAATGGGTCCAGGAGGTAGCGGGATACATCTCCCACTGCCACAAATGGTGAAGAATGTGGGCATTTCAGGGGGCTCTACCGTGAACTGCAGATTGGTGACAAGGGCCACTCAGACCCGGGTGTGGGACTGGAGGGGTTTGGAACTGGTACAGATGCCCCGACATATTGGAGAACCCCGGGTAAGGCACCAGGCCACACAAACTGATATAGAGGTCTGGTTGAGAGAGCTGGATATCCAGATTGAGTCGCCCTTAGTGGAAGAAGTGGCGAGACCAATCGGGATGTCCCTGAGCTTATTACTAATATCTATATGTCTCCTCCTAGTTGAGGTAGAGCTGTGGACTAAAGGATATGATTGGAAGTCCGGTTGCAAGACATGGGCCCGGTTGTAGGGGAGTCAGGAGACCAGGGACCCCACCTGGCAGGGTGGTAGACCTGCCTGGTTGGGTGACTGGGTTGAAGATAACCCGGGAAGAATAATTAGGAATGTATTGCTGAGGATAGCCTGGTCAGAAGGTTCGCAGGCTACTCAGAATAGTGGATGGGTTAATTTCCTAATAAACGGGTTGAAGGAAACTCTGAATTGGTAACTAGGTATAGCCTGGTCAGAGGAGGCTCACAGGCTGAATTAAATGTGAGAGTCATAGCCTGGCAGGAGAGACCCATAGGCTACAACTGAAGTGAAGGGCTGAAGGGAGCTCAAGTGAAGGAACGGGTGAGACCTGGGAGAATGGGTTGAAGGTAGCCCTGAAATATTAATTCAAGTAGGAAGCCTCAGTAGTAGAGTGATTTGGGATTGAATGACTGGTATGTGTTCATCCCCAGAACGTGAGCCGGGTGGAGGAGGACCGCCCCGGTGAGGATGTTTAAAGGGAGTTGACTCCTACAGGTCAACTCAGTCAATGGGGGAGGTGTGTAACAGGGAAGCACTGGGTGCCCCTGTTCCAAATAGCCAGCAAGGGCTGGCCCTTTAAGGGAGCGGCTGGCAGCGGCTCTACTGCTGGCGCGGGCTTTAAACCCGTCATCTGAAAATGACAAGCAGCAACTGAGGCTACTGAGAGGAGGCGGTCAGAACCTGGAAGTGGGTCAGCATGCCGGTGACAAGAGAAAGAGGCAGAGCCCTGAAGTCCAGAGTTGTGAGGACTAAAAGACAATGAGTTGTGGGCAGGGCTAGGAGCCCTAGGAGCCCAAGTAAGGAGAACTACTCAGAGTCCTACAAGGCCTGGTGGGGTGACTAAAGAAGGGTTCAGAGTCCTGCAAGGCTCAAGAGTATAGCCTGGTGTGGCAGAATTAAGGTGTTATTAAATAAAACTAAGAGCATGTGGTCCACGCCTAGGGTTGCTGAGGAGCCCGAAAGCATCCGGGAGGTAGTGGGGTACATCCCCCGCTGCCACAGTTGGGTTTAGTGGATAGCACACTGGAATTACAACTGGGAGGTCTGGCGTTGAAATCCCAAGATGGCCTTGATCAAATCAGTGTCTCTTAACCTCAGTTCCTCAACTGTAAAATGGAAATAATAATAATGACCTGCCTCACAAGGATGTTGTTGCGTGGATTAACAATTAACGTCTGTGATCCAAAATGTGCTTGCATCAGTATAGCCCCACAGAAATCAGTGGCTCTTTGCTAGCACAAGACAATTTATTATCATAGCACAGAAGTGGGCAAACTGTGGTTTAGGAGCCACACGTAGCTCTTGAGCAGCTCAAGTGTAGCTCTTGGCCAGAGACAGTCCCAGGCCGTGCTCTTCCTTATTGGTCCTATGTCGTAATTCACTGCACATTAGTCGCAGTGGCAGAATTACAGCTGCTCTTCAAAGGGTGTTTTTAAATGAGAGTGGTGGAAGGGGGTGGGGTCTGTGGTCAGTGCATGGGGCAGCAGCAGGGTCCCCACACATGTAAGATGCGTGGGGAAGGCTTCAAACTAGCAGCCCCAAGCATGGTTGCCCTGTCCATGGAGGCGGCCACCCTAGCCCGCATGAGGTACTCTGGATTTTTCAGGAGTGCTTTGTGCGTGGCCATGGGTGGCCAGTAAGTGGGTCATGGGAGCACGCTCCCCAGGCACCAACTTCAAGCAAGCGGTTGCATGCGTGGGCAATGGGGGGGCCATGCATAGATGCATCTTGGTTAAAAAAAACCAGAATCTCAGCAGGCAGGACCACAGAGCACCAGCTCCATCAGCCAATCAAGAAGCAGGAGAGGCTCAATGTAGGAGATACTTCAAAGGGGCATGTGTTTGTGTCTTGGCCTGTCAGCCATGTTAAGATTTTGGCATGTGGCCCTTGGGGTTGGGAATTTTGCCCACCCGGCACCCCTGTCATAGCCAATGACAATAACACGCTGATCCTCCATCGGATAATGTGTGCGCTATTAGCATTAGGGGTAGGAATTTGGATTCTGATTAAATAAGTATAACTGCATGGAACAGGCTGTTTTGGATTAATCTGAACCAGAACAGTACGTTTTGTTCTGATTCTAAAATAATAATAATAATTTTAAAATTACTGCATGTACACAAAATGGCCACTAGACCATTCTGAGCATGCACTCCTGTTCCCAAAATGGTGGTGACAGCCATTCTGCACGTGTGTGGTGGCCATTTTGTGCATGCATAGATTAGCTGCCCTTTTCCAAAATGGCAGCGATGGTGCCGCTGCCATTTTGGAAAAGGTCACACATGCACAGAATGATCCAATGGCTATTTGCGCATGCAATTTTTTTTCAAAATTATTTTTTATTTTTAAATTGATTTAAGTACAGATCCATAATATGAATCTGTATTTAAATCTGATAACTCTGAGAAGCAAAATTAAACTAAACTAAAACAAATTTGCATCCAGTTAAAATGTGCATAAGTCCTGTTGAAATGACTAGGATTCATGTGCACAATCACCAGTAGCACGTACATTATCTGCTGGTGGAATAAGCCCTAGGGGCAGGGACCGTGTCTATTTTATTACTTTGTAAAGTGCCATGTACACTGCTTGCGCTATATAAATGTTTGTTAATAATAATAATAATATTTTTATCCACTACACTTATTCTAAGCATTCTGTCAGTGCAACCCCTTATTTACTCCTGTTGAGCTAGCACCAACAGAGTACTTTAAAACTCAAGCTGTCCAACTTCAGTGATAAATATTACTATTACATGTCACGTATGGAGCTTGAGCCAAAGCCCATTAACATCAACACGAGTATTCCCATTTCAAATCACACCATAAAAGTATTCTTTTACTTTAAAAACTGTATTTATGATGATAAAAGGTTGTGTTTAGGCTGCTATGTGCCTGCCTTCTACTCTACGATGAGTACTTCGGTATTACCTGCACACTATTTTGCACCAGTACAACTATGTCAATTTAGAAACCAATGTAGTTGAACCAGAGCAAAAATATAGCTCTTCCAGCATATATTTCTTTCTACCAGTATAGCAGGTTCCTGTAAATTTGTAAGAGCTCTCTTTGTAGAACTGAACCCATGGACCATACCCCTAACCAAAACGGTTCTTTCGGTGAAAAATTGTGCATAGACGAGGCCTTATATAGCAGTTCTCATTTGTGCTGATGGCAATCCTATTGACCTAGTGTGATTAACAAGCTGTTACTTCAGAATCACAGAAGATGATCGTCTCCTTACACAATTCATGAGGCCTCTCCATACCTGTGAAGGAGGAAGCATGACGTCTCCTGTGACTTCTTCATGCCCTCTCTTGGGCGAGAGATTCTGACACTGAGGGAGATTACACTGCACTGCTAAACTGGGAAATGGGCAACTAGTGCAGAGGTTCCCAAACCAAGGGTCAGGACCTCAACTAGGGTTACACCATTTATGGATAGGGTTGTGACATCATTGATATTTGATATACTTTGCATGTCTTTATTGCTGACTGGGGCTACCACAGAGTTGGCTGATCTACTGTCCTGATAATGGAGATGGCAAGCAAGTAATAAACACACATTTTATTCATACAATTATACCTGACACAGTAAGCACAATTTAACGTCAAGAAATTGGTAAGTTCCCCACCCATAGGCAGAAATTATTTATTTTTTAGATTTGAACAACCATGCTGGAAAAATCTAGCCATGTGATCAAATAGTATAGTTGAGGTCCAGTTGGTTTTATCCAGGATTTGAGAACAACTCTTTATAAATGAAGGTGCTGGTAACTAGGAAGATACTAGAAATAACTGAGTCCCAGCCTCTCCTTAGAAGTCCAGAGCATAGCTGCCTTCATAGCATCCGCAAGGTGCTCCAGCTGAGCTTTTCCAGGTGGTGCTGGAGCTGGTCAGTCTGGCCTCTCTCTGCCTGGAACGGGAATTTTCCAGTGCCCGCTGTGACATGTTTCTTGAATACTTTGGGGATAAAATTGCTTGTATTCACCACAACTTTGATGCTACTCTTATTACGATGGGAGGACCAGAGGTAATGGAAACCCCACCTTGTCCTGTTTCATGGGATCAGTTTCAGTGGGTGTTGCCCACTGATGATCTTGGGGCTGTTAGAGCTCCCTCTTGCGAACTAAACCCATGTCAAGGACAGCAGGGAGATGCTGGGGCCATTGCTGGCGGAAGTGGTTAACACCTCCCTGTAGGAGGGTGGAGTGCTGAGCTGCCTCAAAGAGGTGGCACTACGGCCTCTGCTAAAGAAGCCATCACTTGACATTGGCCTTTATTACACGGACGGCGCAGCAGCGCCGACGGGTGGAGATGATGGGTGTGGATGGGTGGGTGAGCACACCCAACGAACACCTAGCAGCGCCGAGCAGGGAGACAGTGCCACGGGGGGTTGTGGAAGAAAAGAGGAGGGGCCCACAAACACCCAGCGCTCAAACACACATCCTGGGGAACACCCAGCAAACACCCGTGCAGGTATATGGACAGCCAGGACTGGCGGGGAAGCCCCGCCCGGCACAGTGATGGCACAACATGGCCGACTGAGGGCAAATGAAGCCGTGCAATGCGGCCCCGCCCCCCCACCCAGCAGGACCCGTGCGGGTGGGATGAAAGGGAGACGGGATGACAGCCGCTACAAAGGAGCCCCACGCAGCCCCATCACAGAGCCCAGACCACCCGGTGCCAGACTCCCCCTCTCCTACACACACACACAGCAGAGCCGCACACACACCGCAGGCAGCAGAAGCACACAGGGACAGGAACACAGCCCAGGGGGGCAAGGAGGGGGGAAGGCACCCGCACAACACAGGCAACACCCCCACACACCCCGCAGAGGCACCCACACAAGTGGAGAGGTCACAGCAAAGCACAACATGGACACACCAGGAAAGGAACACAAAAGCCTTTATGGGGAACATGGGGAACCAACAACAGGGGGCAACAACCACAAGGCAGGGAGGGGGATGGGGCAACAGAAGGGAAGGAACAGCACCAGCAGAGGCAGGCCTGGGACAGAACCCCGGCCAATAGGGGCAGCGACCCCGCACCTGGCACCAGCGCTCAGCCTGGGCATGGTCCAGCTGGTGCAGCCAGTCCAGGACGTGCAGGAGGAGCTCCAACAACGTCCCCTGCTCCCGGGTCCACTCTACAATCATTGCCTGCACTGTATGGGACAGAGGTAGAGGAGACAGCCATCAGAGTCGGCCCTGGGCAGTGGGCACCCAGGAAGGAACAGAACCCCCCATGAAGGGACACAGGCACAGGGCCCAGCAAACAGGCAGCACACTCACGGATGCCATCGAACAGCTGCCCTGCTGCCCGCATGTCCCCCGCTCCAGCTGCTGCACCATCATGCCCAGGTGCAAGATCGCCAGCAGCACGACAACAGTAGCTGCAGGAGAGAAGGGACAGGGCCATGGGGAACACGCGTACCAATGGGCCCTGGGAGGGCTGGGGGCAGCGACACCACCAGGGGCCCACCCCACACACAGACAGCCACCACCACCCCAAGGAGCACCCCAGCCTCTGCATGAAGGGGGATCAGTTGGGCCACAGGCTGGGTCCACATCAACCCCTACTCACGCTCAGTCACCCAGCATCCATGGTGTCGCCGCCCATCCATCGCCACCACCACAGATGGCCTGCACCAACAGGGGGTGACAGCTGAGGGGAGCGGAGGGGAGGGGCAGGGCCACACCAACACACAGGTGAGACCAGGGGGTGCCTGGCCGACCGCCCACTGCCAATACCACCCCTCAAATGACTCCAGGCAGCAGCACCCAGCAGGGAAACAGCCAGGGGAATACACACCTCACTGCCGGTGCCCACCCCACAGGCCCAAAGCCCCCAAGTATACACCAAGCACACCCCCGCACACAACCACACAGATGGGGGCAGGAGGGCCGCCACAGGGGAAGGGGCAACCAGACACCACAGCAGCAACAGAGGCAAGGCAGAATAGAACATCACAGAACAGAATTTTATTGGAACTGGGGGAATGCGAGCCACCAAGCACAGAGAGGCAGAGCAGCTGGGCATGAGAGGCACAACAGGAGGGCACAGGAGCACCCGCTCAGGGCGGGTGAGGGCACCCAGCCAGCCCCAGCAGTCACACAGAGGGGGCAATGGAGTCCAGGGACTCCAGGTGGCAGACAGCAGCGAAGCCATCCTGTAAACAGAATGGAATATCAAAATGTTACAGCTGGAAATGTATTTTCAGGTTAATGTCTTATACCCTTGGGACTCTTTATCCACTCTTTCTGAAAATTGGCAGAAGTATTAAGCATATGGAGGGACATAATATGCACAAGTTTCATGAACATTGGATGAAAGATAAAGAAGTTGTAGCCATGAATGTTTATGGAGTTTTTCCTAAAATCACAACATTCAATTGCTTCTGAAATCGATTTTCTTTATCTAATCATTCCCAATTTTGGTACACATAGTGCCCTCCATCGGGGGTACAATATCCCCAACCTTCACCAAAATTGAATAAGAAACAAAAATGTTATAGCCAGAAATATGTTTTTCAGTTTTTTCCCTTTATTTCCAAAACAAAATGTCATTTTCAGTTCCTGATTGCACCAAACTAAAGACCGAACCGAGCTCGACTCAACCAAATACCGAATCCAAACTGAAATTTCTACCCAAACCACAAAAACGGCCGAACATCCAAACCTGGTTCTGTTCACACATCCCTACGTGACACCAGGGGAGAGTGGGTTGTCAGCACAGGCCAGACAACAGAGTGCTCCACGCTCATGGCACATGCCATCAGTGTGTGGCATGGAGTAGGAAGCAGCAGAACCATGCTGCCGGGGGATGAGGACCCGCTGCCCAGGGCCGTGCTGCTGCACCTCCTCGGCGCGGGTCTCCATTGCTGCGCATGCTGCTCTGTCAGATTACCATGCTCCACCTGCAGGGTTGCCAGTCTGCCCTCCTGGGGGCACGGTGGCAGAGGGCAGCAAACCTCAGGAGGGCAGCGCTCGTGCGATGGGCGAGGCAGGCGTCTGTCTGACGCCATGCCCTGCTGGGCTCCGCGCTGTCCCTGCACTGGTGCCCTGGGCCGGGCCAGTGCCCCTGTACCAACGTGCCTAGGGAGAGGCAGCCCTGCACAGCTCTGAGGGGAACAGGGATGGCATCTGCCACCACATGGCCTTTTTGTTTTCAGGTAGCTTTGTGAGTGTCCATGTCTTATTTTTATTAAGAGACTCAACTTCTTCCTTGGCAGCATCTCTCCACTTGCGCGCCTCACTGGTTGGCATTTTTTGAATGTCTTGCCAAGTTGAGGTCTCCTGCAGTTCCTCCACTTTTGCCACATAGGAGAGTCTCACTGCTGGTACTCCTTTGTTGGGTCTTCCAGAATGTCTCACTTCTGGGTCTGCTTCGGCTTCAGTATCAGTGTCAGCATCAGAGCCCCCTTCTGGTTCTGGTTGATCGAACATGGTCAAATCAAGTGTAGCTTCCTTCTTTATCTGCAGTTCTGTGGTCTTTTTCTGTCTTGATGAGCTTGTCCTCATTAGGTCTGGTATTTGATCAGTGCTTTCCTTTTCTTTTTCGTCAAAATAGACCACACTGCTTATTTTCACATTTCCAGTATCAGTGTCCATTATTCTGTATCCCTTGCATCCTTGTGCATAGCCA
>QEPC01002769.1:4734063-4789591 GCA_003113815.1 Sphenodon punctatus
GTGTGTGTGTGTGTGTGCCCGGGCGTGTGGTCGTGCATTGTGCCCCGCTGCGGGTCCGCTGTGTGTGCCGGCTGTCAGCCTGTTCTCGCTCTTCCCCCCTCCCTTCCTGTTTCCCTTGTGTGGGCGTTCCCTTGTGTGCCTTGTGGCTTCGTTTGCCCTCAGGCGGCCCTGTCTGTGTCCCGCCCCTGCCCGTTGCCTTGTGGGGGTTTAGCGCCCGGCGGGGGTTCGGCTACACGTCTGTTGTGCTGCTGCGGCCCACAATGGTGCGGCCCGGTTCTGGCCCGTGGTCCCATTCCCGGCACGTCTGTTTGGGTCATTTTCCCACCCCCGGCCGTGGTTGCGCTGTTCACCCCCCCTGGTGGTTCACTGTGGTGAACCGGCCACCCGTAACATCTGAAAATACCCATTGTCATCAGTGTTACACAGGTAATGTCTATTGATTTTTATGGTGCTGCTTCTGATTTACACCAATACGAGTAAGAGAAAATTCAGGCCAACAGTGAAAAAGGGTGTCTGAAACTAGCCTTTAAGATTGTATGTACTCACCCTATGTGAACTGTAGATTGAAAACATCCTTTTGGTCAGATTCAGTTAGACAAGTTTAAATAGAGAGTAGCTTGACTGAGACTTGGTTCATTATGCATCTGCTAAGAGTTGAGTGGGAGATGATGACAGGATATTACAAGAAGAGGAGCCAGATGTCCTTCATAAGTGCTTTCTGCATTTGCCTTTGCATCAGTGTAATTGAGATCAAAATTTGGCTTCTTCTCTTCTTGACTGGGCCTGGAACTACCCATGCAGTTGATGTATATTTCAATATTGATTAGTGGTGTGGATATTCTGAAATGTAGTCTGAACAGTAAACACTGAGCTACTAAACTATAAAACCATAATTGCTGCTTTGTAACAGTTTATAAAGCTGTTCTCCTCTACAGAGTGATTTTGATAAAATATTTGTACAGTGCCAAAAGGGTTGTCGTGGCGACTCAAGGAGAAAGAGAAGCAGTGAAAAAAAGCATATGGTTGACTTCTGTTGGGGTCTCACAGAGTTTTACTCCTTTGATATGATCTTAAATAAATGTTTCCCCAGCTCCTTATCTTCTTCTTCTTTTTTTCTTTTCAAAATAGGATCTTGAATAGGTAGTTGGTGGAGCTGTTCCAGCTCCCCTAAGTCTATCAGAAAGATTGTTCAAGGCTTCAAAGAGTGATTGTTTACATAACGCTGGATAGCAAAGGCATAGCAAGTGCTGGAGGCATGACCAATAGAATGCAAGTCTCTCCCGCATTCTTTTTACAAGCAAAAATATCTGTATGTTTTAGAGATCGATATGTGCAATGTGCTTTCCACTGCCATTTCCCCATCAAAAAGACAGGGCAGTGAGCTCCACATAACTGGATCTGAGACCACTGTCACTGAGGCCACATCCCTCTGGGGTATAAAAGGTTCATGAGCTCTGGAAGCCGGGCAGTCTGTGGCTGGGACCTGAACAGAGCAGACCTGGACTGAGGAGGCTCCCCCACTCTGTGGTGGCCAGGGTGCTGATGCCAGGACTAGGGGGAGTAGTGAGGAGTAGCAGATGAAGGAAAGTGGGAGGCAGAGAAGTCTGAACTGCAGGATCAGGAGCACAAGCGCTGACATCTGGTAGCGGGTCTGTGGTACCTTATGTGAAGCTTGGTAGATGCAGTTGTTTGGGAGCACAGCATCAAGACTGTAAGCTGACTGGAGATTGAGTGTATCTGGTGTGGGAAGAAGGGGTGGGGGTAACACCTTTGTTATGGGACAGTGATTTGCAGGAAAGGTAGAGAATAAAAACCTCTAAATAAACAGAGAACCCCCGTGCTGTGACCCCTGAATCACAAAGGGGCCCAGGTCCTGAAAATACTTATCGTTGGAAGAGGGACCCTCTTTTAAAAAAAAATAAAATACAATAACCAGATAATACAAATGTATTGGTTATTAAATTCAATAGATTTTACAATTGGGGCTGGCAGCTTGCAAGACAGTAGGGATGTGTGAAGTTCGGAAGTTCAGGGTTCGGCCCAAACTTGGGGTGTTCGGACCATTCATGAACACCCTGAATCTGAACCGCCCCCCGCTCGAACTGGCTGAACAAAGTTCGGGTTTCAAACCAGTTTGGGCAGGGGACAGGGAGGAACCTGGTTTTCCCTCCCCCCTCCAGGCTGCACGGGTGGAAGGGGTGCCAGGGAGCACCTCTCCCCCAACCCTGCCCAGCCTCGTAATTTTTTTTTAACCCCCCCACCCCAGGGATCGCCCTACCTGGTGGTGCCGGGGCTCTGGCCCCAGGTCTGGCGGTGGCGAGTCTGGAGGCAGTAGCGCTCCGGAGCACTTCTGGTTTGACCCAGAAGGCCTAGTAAAGGCCTGAAGCACTCCAGAGCACCGTCGCCACTGGACCTGCCGGACCCGCCACTGCTGCCAGACCTGGAGCCCAACCTACCTGGTGGTGCCAGGGCTCTGGCCCCAGGTCTGGCAGTGGCAGCACTCCGGAGCACTTTAGGCCACTACTAGGCCTTCCAATTTGACCCAGAAAGCCTTGTAGTGGCATGAAGCGCTCTGGAGTGCCACCACTGCTGGACCCGCCACTGCCGGGGCTGGAGCCCCAGCACCACCAGGTAGGGTGATCCCTGGGGTGGGGGGTTTAAAAAAAAAAAAAGAGGCTAGGCAGGAGGGGGAGGTGCTCCCCAGTGCCCCTTCCACCCACGCAGCCTGGAGGGGGGAGGGAAAACTGGGACCGCTCTCCGTCCGAATGGGTTCATCCCCCCAAACCCATTCGGGCTGAACATGCCGAACCCCGAACGGACTGAACACCGAACCCCCTGGTGTTCGCACATCCCTACAAGACAGGCAGAAGTTGCTCCTGTTTCCTGCTGTTCATCCGAGCAGCAGAGAACACAATTTGTTCTTTCTATGTTTTTATTTTTTATCATTTTCTATAGCCTGTAGTTGTATGGAGTATGCATATGGAGTATTTACAGTGGTAGTGTAATGTAATTCTATTCTTAAAAAAACATAAGAAACTAAATCATTGGGTGAGTTCAGACGTGACGCGGTTAAATTCACCACAGTGAATTCCACCCCGGTGTGAATGGCTTCACTGTGGACCGTGGTGAGACGCGCGGCCCCAACAGATGTGACAGGGGCGGCCCCACCACCCAGGGCCAACTGGAGAGAACACGGGCCGGGGGAACCCAACAGACGTGATGCGGTGGCAAGAACCGAGGTGGAAGCCCCACAAGGCACCGGGGTCACGGGGATGAAAACATGGCTGCCTGAGGGCAAACGAAGCCAAGGACGGTGGAGGGCCCCGCCCAGGGAAGGGAAACATGAAGGGAGGGGGTGGAGGGAGCTGCAGCATGAGCAGCGATCGCAAACAGCGGCCACACGGAAGGCGCCCAGACTTCAAAATGAGAAGCGCACACAACACAGGTACTTTTAGTATTGTTAGTTGTTAGTTGTTAAATTAGGTTGTGTTAAATGATTGGATGTTTTTAATTTACCGTATGGTTCTTTTTCTATCGCCAATAACTTTTAAGTTGTGGCAATAAACTTATTATTCATTCATTCATTCATTCATTCAAATGAAGCAGCACACACACACACAACACAGGGGAACAGAGCATGGGGGCAGAGGGAGGCACACACAAGGGGGGGACAGGGAACCCCCCGGCTGGTCGGATGCACAGGAGGAGTGGTGGTGGTGGTGAGGGGCCGGCACGGGCAGTCCACCAGGAGGGGGAGGGGGCAGGAGCCCAGCGGGCAAGGGGAAAGGGGACCCAGCAGCCCAAGGAGACAGGAGGCAGCACAAGGCACAGTGAAGCACAACAGGTGTTTATTGAGGACACACGTGGCACCGGCCAGGTGCAGAGGCATACAGCGCGGAAGTGAATGGAGACAGGGCGTGGAAGAAGGGGCAGGAGCAAGGGGGGCACGGGACTCAGTCCGAGAGGGGGGGAACCCACACAATGGTCCACCACGGTGCCAGGGTCCAATGGAGACTCACACCCAGTGCACGAGGGGAGACACCGGACAAAGCCACAGAAAGCCCCCCACCTGCACGGGGGAGGAAGGGCATGGGGGCCCCCCAGTCACACTCTCCAAAGCAGCCGGGGGCCCAGTTGAAGGCTGGGACACAGCCAAGGGCCACCAAAGCAGGGGAGCAGCTCCACCCCATGGAACAGGGGCCCTCAGGCCAGGTGCAGGAGAGCGGGGTGCAGGGTGCAGGGGTGCAGGGGTGGGGGAGGCAGCTCACAGAGACAGAGGTCTGTCAACGACATGGCCATGGGGGCAGCATGGGATGCGTGGCTGGGGGGCTGGACAGGCAGACAGGGGCTGCCAAGGCCGATGGATAATGGCAAGATGGGAACAATGGGGCTGCTGTGGAGGGATGCGAAGGGAGTGGGCAGTGCACAGCTGCCGGCATGCAAGGCTGGACAGCCCCACGCATACACACCTGCAAGAGGAGATAGAAATGACAGTACATGCATGCACAGGGAGAAGCAGCGGCCACAGAGGGTTCCCCCTATGAGGGACCAAAGCCAGCACTGGAGGGAGCACAGCGGGGCCCTAGGGCACACACACCCACCCCTTGCAACCACCACCAGCCGACACCCCATGCAGGAGACGGTGCTCCTGGCCTGATAGCCCAATGGACAGGGGGTGTGTGGTCACCGGTGCTCACCCTTAAACCAATGGGGGAGGAGAAGCATGCACATATGTGGCACAGGTGCGTGTTCAGGGGCGGAAGCGAGCGCACGTGTCCACAGCCTCGACCCCGACCAACGGAGCGACCACACCCGCAGGGATGGATCACGTCCAGATGGGAGCTTGCATAGCCCTGCTACAGGTGGTTGTGGAGTGGTTCCGGGAGCATGTGGCACTTCTGAGGCTCATCACAGAGGAGCTGGACGGGATGCACGTGGAGCAGTGATACATGGCCAGGGTGGGGGCGAGCACCCGTCACACAGCTAGCAGGGCCCGATGGCTCCTAGCCCTGGGGATGGCACGGTGGCTCGGACTGGCCTACAGCAGGCCACTGCTACGAGCCAACAACCTACCAGCTGGCATCAGGGGTCTGCTGTCCAGGAGTGCATGGGAGAGGGCTGCCAGGTACCTAGCACTGCAGCTTGCCATGCCCATCCAGAGGCACACATGGGTCATGCCAAGGGCTCATCAGTGGTGGCAGAGGGTGCTAGCATGGTGGGATGATGTCTCCTGGGTCAGACACTTCTGAATGGACAGGTACACCCTCATGCGCCTGGCAGAGTGGCTGCTGGAGTGGCTTTTGCTCCTGAGGACCGATATGAGGGAACCCATCCCCATGCCACAGAGGGTCATCATCGCTGTGTGGGCCTTGGCCACCCCGGACTCCTGCCGGTCCATTGCCCAGCACTTTGGGGTGGGGCTCACAACTGTGGCGTGCCTGGTGTGGGACTTCTGTGAGGCTGTGGAGGGGGTGCTCATGGAGCGCGTTATTCAGCTGGTTGATCAGGAGTCAGACACTGTTATGGTGGGTTTCCAGGACCTGGGCTTCCCCAATTGCCTGGGGGCGATGGATGGCACCCATATAGCGATCCAGTGGCTCCCAGACGACGATGCGGCCGAGTACATAACCTGGCATGGGTACCACTCACTACAGCTCCAGGGCCTGGTAGACCATCGGGGGCACTTCATGGACATATTCACTGGGCACTCGGGCCGCAGCCATGACGCACGCATCCTCACCATCTCCCTGCTGTTTGCCTGCATGTACAGGGGGGACTTCGCAGACATGCGAAGGACCCGGATAGAGGGGGTGATGATGCCCCCATGCATCACTGGTGACCCGCCATATCCCCTGAAGCGATGGCTGATGAAGGCATTCCCAGTGCCCATCACCCCAGCTCAGCAGCGGTACAATGCCTGCCTCAGCACAGCTCGCACCGTGGTCGAGAGGTCCTTCGGTGCCTTTAAGCAGCATTGGCGATGTCTATCTGGCCGGCTGGAGTATACGGTGGAGACCTCCTCACTTGGCATTGGAGCCTGCTGTGTCCTCCACAACATATGCGAGTCAGATGGGGCCGCTCTGGAGAACCCCCCTCCTGCTGCCTGCCTGGCCCGGTACCGCTGTATGCTGATGTGGCTAACCCCCGTGAGTACCGCTATGCCAAGCGCATCAGGGCAGTGCTGGCTCATCACATTGAGCGCCTGGCCCATCCCTGAGGCCCCTGCTGACCAGACTCTCCCAACTGGACCTGCACCATGACCGCAGCCACACCGATGCTGCTGTAGCCCTGTACCTGCATGAAATAAAGCACTCGGACAGATGTAGGTGTGCCAACAAAGTTTTATTGTGCTCCCCCATTCCTGCCCATTACCCCGGTACACCCATGTGCCCTTGTGCCCATCCCCCCTCCCACCCCCTCAGTGGTGCCGGCTTCCCCCTCCCTTCCCCATCCCTTATGCTGCCCTGCCCCTGCCCATCCCCCTTCCCCTGGTGCCCCTTGGCCGTCCCCTCTCCCAGGCAACCGGGATGACCGAGGCTACCGAACCCCCCTCGTCCAAGGTGGAGGAGGAGGTGCTGTCAGCCGCCTGGGCCGGGAGGCCTGCCCCTCCCCCCTGTCCAATGCCCCTGAGGGGCCCCTGCCCCTCCCCCTCCTGCACCACCTGCTGTTGTGTTGGGGCCTGACGGATCAGCTGCTGCCTTTGCAGATGTGGGGGAACAGGTCCCCGGATCCGCGGTTCCTGATGCTGTTGGGGTGGCAGGGGTTGTGGCGCTGGCAGGGCCTGTGGTGCGGCTGGTGGGGGTGGAGGGGGCATGTGTCCGGGCGCTGGCACGGCACCCGGTGGGGCTGCTGCCATGATGAAGGTACTCAGGGCCCCTGCCTGCAGGAGGAGGGATGTGCCCTGCTCGAGCGAGCGGTCCAGCTTCCGCCCAAGCTTCACAGCCCAGCGGTCCTGCTAGTCCGAGTGGGCCTGGAGTGTCTCCAGCTGCAGATTCATGTCCCGCCTCAGCAGCCACCGGTCCTTCCTCATCCACCCGGTCCCTCCCCTCCACGTGTTGCAGTGCCCTCATTGTCCCCTCCTCCAGCCGGTTGACAACCGCCAGCATCTCCTCTGTCTGGTGTGTGCTGGTTGCCACTAGCTCCTGCGCGAGGTCTTCCCTCCGCCTGCGCGCCCGTGCTCGGTGCTCCCACCTTCTCTGGACCGGCGGAACCGGCAGCCCCAGGCCACGGCCCTCCCATGCTCTATGTGGCTCTGTGGAGCGATATAGGGTTCAGTTCATCGTGTGGGGTGCTGTTCCCCAGCCACCCCTCCCGTCTCTGTGCTCGGTGTGCTCCTCCCCTCCGGCATGGGCACCACCCGCCTCCTGTGCCACTCCCTCTGTCCGTGCCCCATCACTGTCTTTGGGGCTGTGGGGGATGGACGGCTCCCATCCCCTTCCACTGCCTTGTCCCCCCTCCCCCTGGGGTCCATGTGTGTGCCCTGCCCTTACCTGCTCCCTTGGTGTCCATTCCCTCCCAGGCTGGGCGGTCGCTGGGGCTGCTGTCTGCCTGGTCACCGGGTCGGCAGGCCATGAGGTTCAGGGTGATGGTCTCCTCCTCCCCCTCCCCCCCCTCGGAGTCCGCTGGGGCATGTGTGCCCTTGCCGGAGGTAGGCCAGGGGGTGCGTCGGCCGCGTGTGCCCAAGGTCCCTGGCATCTCCTCTGTGTAGTCCGTGCCCTGTGCCGGGGCTTGCTCGGGGATCTCCGGCTTCAGGGAGGGGGCCTCCTCCTCCACGGGCCGCTCCTCCCGGGTGCCCCCTCCTACTGGGCGCTGGGCCACTATGGAGCCCTTGTGATGCAGCACCCGGCTCAGCACGTCCATGTAGGGGGAGGCCCGTGTCGTCCGCCCAGAGTGCCAGTTGTTATCCACTATGTCTTTGTACCCCATTTTCAGTTCTTTTTTTTTTGTCCAGCACTGTGTGGGCGTTCTGTCATATCCGGCCTTCCCCATCTCCGTGGCTATCTGGGCGAACACCTGTTCATTGCTGGTGTTGGCTGCCAGCTCGCCCTGCATCTCGGGTGTGCCAAGATGGCAATGAAGTCGTGGGTCTCCTGGAGCCCCCACTGACCCCCCTTTGGTACCACCTGGGTGCCGGCCCCTCCGCTGCCTCTTCCTCCTCCATGGCCGCCGCCTGGCCCTGGCTCCCTCCGGCCTTGGCTTCCTCCGGGTTGCGTGGCCTCTTGCTGGTCTGTTTGGGGGACAAATGGGGGCTGCTGGGTGGGCCCCTGGCGGCTGTGGTCCCTCCCTTCCGTGCCCCTCATCTCCCCTGCTCCAACCAACCTGCTCCCAGCTGCATCCCCTACCTTCTTCTGGGGTGGCCTCGTGTGCTGCTGGGTGTCCCCCGCTGGGCCAGGTTCCCCCTCCTCCTCCTGCTGCTGCTGCACCTCCTCCTCGCCCTCTCGCTCCATCCTCTGCTCTGTTTCCTCCACCCTCCTCTCCATTGACTGCTCTGCCACGTTCCCCTACTGCTGCCTGTCCTTTAAATATCCCTCCATGTGCCACTTGTCGGTTGCCTAGCAGCAACGCTGTGTGCTGTCACCACGGCCTGTGGTCATTTCCTTCCACCGCAGCCGGGGTTTTCCCTTCAGACGTTACTTTTCATTCACCCCTGCTGTGGTGGGCATTCACCACACTTCTCGACCTCCTCCCGCCCCGACCTCACGAAGCGTGGTTCGGTTCACCCCGGCCCGTGTTTGACTGTGGTGAACATCTGGATGCAGGCCAACAGATGTGCACGGCTCTTTCACCACCGCCCACGTTTGACTGAGGTTGACTGTGGTGAATGCCAGAAACGTAACGTCTGAAATCCCCATTATTTCCACAAATTATTCCCCTCTCTTTCCCCAAAATGAAAGATTGTTCTCCATGGACTGAAGATAAGAGCACACCATCTATTTATGGATCATCCTGACTCCTCTCCCAGTGGGATGAGAAGGCAATACACTCAAAGGCACTTCGGTAGCTAATACAACCATTCCACTAATGAGAACACATGATTAATTTTTTTAAAAAAAATTCTCAACCCATTTATTTAAAAAAGAGCTTTTAAATTTCAGTGTTTAGAATGGAAAGTGGTCCTGCCTTTATCTAGCCCAGTATACATGGTCTACTAGAACTTTCATTAGTACTGAACTGGCCATAAGGATTTGTACAGCTTTACTGGGTTGGATCATACTTTACCATTCTTTTCAACAGGCAATAATTCTTTTAGGGGCTTTGATCTAGTCACATTTTAAACATTTCACTTCCCTCCAGTAAATAATGAATTACATTTTAGAAGTGTAATAAAAATTAAAAGATTGAACTCTCTATCCTATTGTTCTCAGTTACGTTTAATCTATTAAGCTGTGTTTTTTGGAATGAAATTCCTTCAGTAGTAAATTGTTTATCTATCCTATATTTAAAAAGACAAACAATCCCAACAGAAGAATACAGCAGCACACGGCCATCTCTTTAACTGTATAGGGGCCTCATTCCTGTAGTATCTTAAGCATCTTTGCATAATATTACATATTTTCAGCGCAATTGTAGAATACTTTCCAGCATTTTAGCAATACAAAAACAAAATCTAAAATACAGATGCTAATTGGACTGCCCAAACAGAAATAATGCCAGTCCCAGCAATTCCCAATATAAAATTAATCGCATCCTCCATTTCTCCAAAATAATGGACTCTGCAGACTGGAGGAGGTGTAAAAAGCAGGGCTTGGGTGGAGAAAGATAACTCTTCCCTAAGTCGGGGCACCGGGGACAGTTAGAATTGCCACCTTTCCAGAAGCTTTGACCTGAAATAGGGTGGGACCACATCAGAGGGACTCTCTCACCCCTTTCCAACATGGCCATGCTTCTTTAGAACATCATGGCATTATGGTGCTCTGCAGGAGACAAGAGAGGCTTTTTGCTTATCTGTCTTTTGTCATGGTCTCCCCACACACCACCTTCCCACGAAAATATTCTGCTGGTGCCCCAGGATAACCCTGGGGGAAAATATGAGCGTCACCTCATATTTGATCCCAGAGGTGATGTGTAAAACCATGGAGACTCTGAGTCAAGCTCCGAGGGGTGACACTGATAGGGACAATTGCACCTTTTTTATTTCGGCTCCTTAGCTTCAGGGAGTAAGGTTTAGAATGGTCAAGGGGGCAAATCTCTATCCCCCAGCACACACACTTCGCTAGTGCAGTAGGACCAGATTAGAGTGTAATTTCCATTCCCTATCACTGAGCCTTTTACCTGCTAGACTGTGAACCAAAGATGGACACTGTTCTTTCTTGACAGGAGGAGTATAAACCCAAGTGGTATTTATTGCTTTCCTGCGTTGTATTCCAAGACAAGATCATTGCCTTCAAAAGCACAGCAGCTCCCTCACCCCTTCCTTCCTCAGACTCTTTTCATGCTCTGAACGTGACAGCAATGTGGTGATGGAGAGGAAATGAGTGGATATTGAGCCAATCCACAGAAGTTGCTGAGTTTGAATGTCATGTCTACAATCCTGAGACTGCTGGAGCAGTCCCATTGAAACCAACTAGGATAAATGGTTTGAGGCTTGCAGCCTATGTCTGCTAAGCTATCTTTCTCTGGAAAACATCTCTTATGCTTCCTCACGTACATACCACTGTACCCTTTACCACTTCATCTCCTAGTGAGACTCTGGCAGAGCAGTTTGAATTCACTCACTAGAGTGACATACTCCATGGGGATTTTTTATTGTTTCATAAGCATAGTAGCTACAAGTTTGACTCACATGAAAAGAAAAACCTCCTGGCTTTCAGAAGAGCATTGTGCCATCCAGATGAAAGCGAGGCAAGTCATTGGGAAGATTTATACAGGCTTTTGAAAGGATTGCCGGAGGTGTTGTTAGACTTCACTGATTTAATTGTCTGCCCAGGCTCCTGATGATCTGTTGATCTTTATTGGAATGGAAGAGTTGAGCCTCCTCTGGTAATAATGGCACATGCTGCACACAGAATAAGAAAAGGGAACTTAATATCTTCCCAGACAATTTTTTTCTTTTTTAAAAAAGAAAGTTTTTGTTTAAAATCTCTTTGATCAACAAATAAGCTCACAACAGAGCTTGTATAAGTCTACTTTTCTCCACTTTATCTTGGAAAAAATAAGTTGCCTATCCTGATCTCTCTGCTTAAAAGCTGATTCAGATTTCTATAATTCCCTTGTATTCCCAACATTTTCCCTTGTACTTGTCAGCCAGGCCCTTATCCTACAGGATGGGATCAATGCAATGGGTTTTTTTTAGACAGACAGGCTGCCCCCGGTGCTGGTCACGCCAGCCTGCTTCACCACCAGGTGGCTCATCCGTTGAAAGGCACCACGCTAGATGTGCAGGTGGAGCAAGCTGCCCATGCTCCAGGGAAGCCCTGCTGCTGGTGCTCCAGAACACCCCAGAGTGCCAGTAGTGAAGCAGGCCAGCCAAACCTGTGGCATCGGCCCAAAGTGGAGCAGCGGTATCTTTAATGCATGGACCCACACTGCTGCTATGTTTCCAGGTGACTGTTGCCCTGGGTAACACCATAGCATTGCAGACCCTCAAGTCTGCAGCTCTGTTGTGTGTGTAGGGGTCACCACGTGGGCAGACCGCAGGCTGGGAAACCTGCTGGGTCCATCTGATCCCAGTGGGGCTGGGAGTGGGTAAATGTGGGAGTGCACCCCCAGAGCAGCTCTGGGTATGGGTAGCCCTGTGTCCATCTGAAAGCACCCAATGAGGGTTCAGGTGCTCTACATTTTTGTTCTTTGCCCACACATGCACTGCAACTCTTTTCACTGTTGATTTTGTTACAATTAAAAGTCATCTCAAATCATTGCGTGTCAGAGTTGGGTCTTGTGATTACCAGAGAGTGGTGATGTACAATTGTACAACTCCGAGGTACGGATTGTGGGGGTGCTCCTTGATTCGCAACTCTGCCTGGATGTTCAGATGGAGGCTGTGGCAAGGAGTGCTTTTCACCAATTACATCTGGTGCGAAGGCTTCCACCGTATGTTTCACCCTCTGACCTGGCCACTGTCATCCATGCTTTCATCACCTCTAGGCTGAACTACTGCAACACGCTCTACGTGGGGCTACCCATGGTGATGGTTCAGAGACTGCAGCTGGTGTAGAACGCAGTGGCCCATCTCCTGGTGGGATTGGGTTGCTGGGAACATATTATAATGGTTCTTTGATTGCTGCAAGTAAGATGGAAGAATTAGAGTGTATGGCACTAAATGAAGATCTAGACATTATAGGCATCACAGAGACATGGTGGAACGAGGATAACCAATGGGACACTAATACCAGGGTACAAAATATATCAGAATAACAGAGTAGATAGAGTTGGTGGTAGGGTGGCTCTATATGTAAAAGACAACATTGAGTCAAGTACAATTAAAATTTTAAAGGATGCAAACTGTTCCCTAGAATCTTTATGGATAGAAATTCCAGGTATTAAAGGGGAAGATTATCGCAGTAGGGCCATACTATCATCCCCCTGACCAGAATGGAGAGACTGATAAAGCAATGCTAAAAGAGATTAGACAGGCTACTAAAGTTGGCAACATAATAATAATGGGTGACTTCAAATTACCCTAATATTGATTGGGTGAATGTTTCCTCGGGGCGGGATGTGGAGGTCAATTTTCTGGATGCCGTAAATGACTGCTTCCTAGAACAGCTGGTTCTGGAACCAACAAGAGGAGGAGCTATTCTAGATCTAGTCCTGAGTGGCACACAGGACCTGGTGCAAAGAGTAACTGTGGCAGAGTCACTAAGCAATAGCGATCTTAATAAAATAAAATAAAATAAATAAAATGATCAAATTTGACATAATTTCTGGAGGGAGAAAGACAAACAAAAGTACAGCAGTAGCATTTAGCTTTAAAAAGGGAGAATGACAAAATGAGGAAACGAGTTAAAGAGAAACTAAAAAGCACAGTTGCAAGGGCTACAAGTTTGCAAGAGACGTGGAGGCTGTTTAAAAGCAGCCTTCTGGAAGCCCAGATTAAATGCATCCCACAAGTTAAAAAAGGAAGCAGGAAGACCAAAAGTCTTCTGCTGTGGCTAAATGGGGAGGTGAAGGAGACTATTAGAGCCCAAAAGGCATCCTTTAAGAAATGAAAGGCTAGTCCCAATGAAAATAATATGAAAGGGCATAAACACTGGCAACATAAATGTGAAAAGTGTCAATAAGGCAGGCTAAGAGAGATTTTGAAGGGAGATTTGCTAAAGAGGCAAAAACAAGCAACAAAAACGTTTTCAAATACATCAGAAGCAAGAAGCCTGCTAGGGAGTCAGTTGGGCCATTAGATGACAAGGGGTGCTCAGGGAGGATAAGGATATTGCGGAGAAGCTGAATGAGTTCCTTGAGTCGGTCTTCTTCACTGCGGAGGATTTTAGGGAGGTACCCATGCTGTATCCTTGCTTTGTGGGCAAGGAATTGGAAGAGCTGTTACAAATCATCTGTGGCCCCACACATGAGGAGGGACATACATTGGATTTGGTTTTCTGCATCGGCCTTGAGACGGGAGGTCAGTTAGTAGGAGTCAGGGGGTGGAGCCTTTGTCATGTCTGACCATTGCCTCCTTAAGGCATGCATTCTGGCACATGTCAGCCCCCAACAGGGTGCAGAACCTATTAGATTGGTCCTCCCCCAGAGACTTATGGACCCAGATCGGTCCGGAATGGTCTGGGGGAGTTTCCCCTGGACCTTGACACCCGCTCTGTCAATGATCTCGTAGCCTTCTGGAACATCTTGTTGGTTGAGACCATTGACAGAGTGGCTCCCAGGCATCCGCTGCCCTCCCGAGTCTCCTGTGGGTCTCCTTGGTTTACTGAGGGCCTGCGGTGTTTGAAGCGGGAGAGCAGGCAGTTAGAGCGACGGTGGCACCGGACTCGCAACGAGTATGATCAATCGCAGCATAAGAGCAGTTTAAAGGCCCATGCTGTGGCAGTGCAGGCAGCAAAAAAGTAGTTCTTTGCTGCTCTTATTGCATCTGCAAAGTCACGTCCAGCGGAGCTTTTCTGGGTGGTGAAAGGCTTGGTCAGTTCTGCCTGCCTCCACTTAGACCTGGAGCAATCCAATGACCACTGTGACTGGTTTATTGAGTACTTTGTAGATAAGATCACTCGCATCCGCCACAATTTTGGTATCACAGTTATTGCAGAGGATCATCTTGGGGCTATGGATGCCCCATCCTGTCCTGTGGGATTGGTTTCAGATGGTGTCGCCTGCTGATGTGGAGTCCTTGTTGGGATCTGTTTGTGCCACCACTTGTGAACAGGATCCATGCCTGTCCTGGTTGGTGAAAGTCAGCCAGGAGACGTTATGGCCATTGCTGGCTGGGGTGGTTAGTGCCTCCCTTCGGGAGGGCAGAGTGCCTGACTGCCTGAAGGAGGCTGTGGTTAGGCCCCTGGTCAAGAAACCATCTCTTGACGCTGATGCTCCTGCCAGTTATCGGCCAGTCTCTAACCTTCCCTTTTTAGGGAAGATTATTGAATGGGCTGTGGCACAGCAGCTCCAGGAACATCTGGATCTCACTGATTTCCTTGACCCCTTTCAGTCTGGTTTTCAGCCTGGGTATGGTATGGAGACTGCATTGGTGGCTTTGGTTGATGATTTTTGTCTGGGATTGAACCAGGTTCATCAGACCTTACTGGTCCTGCTAGACCTTTTGGCTGCATTCAACACAGTCGACTATGAGGTGTTGGTGACTTGCGTGCAGGACCATTCCGGGATTGGCGGAATGGTCTTGAACTGGTTTCGTTCATTCCTGGCCGGGAGAACTCACTGGGTGGTCTTGGGGGAGTGTACGTCTTCCCCCGGGACCACACGTGTGGAGTCCCACAGGGTGCCATTCTGTCAACCCTCTTGTTTAACATCTATATGCAGCCTTTAGGGGAGATTGTGAGAGGGTTTCAGGGTGTGCAATGTCATCAGTATGCTGATGACACTCAGCTCTACCTCTCCTTTTCCATCGACCCAGGTCACACAGTCTCCCTATTTTCCCAGTGCCTGTCAGCTTGTACTGGGGGCTGGGCAAGGGGTTCACCCACACTCGCACACTGCCAAGGTTTGCCCGGTTCAGGGTAGGGATCAAGCGTGGTCAAATGCCTGTCAGGATAGTGTGGTGGTCCTCACCTCTAATTAAAGAGAATGGACCTCTATCATCATAGGGTGCCACTGATCAGAGGAACCAAGGCCTGCCCCAAGATGCACTCGCTCACACGTGCCGGGGAAGCAAGGTAGGGATTGGGTAGTGGGGCCACCGGGGAAAGGGATGCATGGGGGCCCCACAGGAGAGGTCAATGGGGCACTCACAATAGGCAGAGAGGATCTAACTGAACGAGAAGGGGGAGGAGGGGAACGCACGCTTGACACAGTCGCTCTCAGATACGCTCACAGACTCACACTTGGAAAGAGGTTGCGCAGGGAAGGCTCACGCTCATGGGGCAGTGGGGATGCATTCTCCACAGCTACTCAGGGGGTGCTTCAGTCACACAAATGGGCTCAAACGATAGGGGGGCCGGTTTCTGAAAATCAACAGTACTGCTTCCCCGGCAGCACTGGTCTTTATCCTGCATGCTCCACCCCCGTGCATGCCTGCAGATGCTCCGAGCACCTCAGCGGGGGCAGGGGAAGCCCCACACGCCGCGTCAAGGTGGGGTGTGTGGCCTCAGGCCATGGCTCTGCCGCGGGCATCGGGAGTGCCGGCAGAGGCGGGGAAAGTGCCGGTAGGGGCTGCGCAAAGATTGCCAGGGCTCGGGGTTCATGAGGTGGTTCCGGGGCACCCCTCGGGGGCGGAACCCTCCACCGCCGCCCACCGCTGACAGTAACCCCCCCTCGAGGCCGCCGACCGCCAGTCCAGGAGGGGCCGGACTGAAGGGGATGGTGAAGGTCCGGACAAGGTGGGGGGCGGAGATATGGGACACGGGCTCCCAGTAGTGTTCAGTGGGGCCATAGCCAACCCAGTCCACTAAATAGTGTAGGCGCCCCCGTATGACCTTGGAATCGAGTATAGCCTGGACCTCGAACTCCCGGCTGGCGGTCGTAATTTCCGTAGGTCCAGGAGGAGGGTTCGAGTCATGCATATGGGAGGGGCTAGCCTTTTTTAGTAAGGAGATGTGGAAGGTGGGGTGTATGCGGAGGTGTGATGGAAGCTGCACTGTGTAGGTCATGTCATTGACTTGACGGAGGATTGGAAAGGATCCAATATACTGGGCATCTAACTTTGGAGATGGGTGAATGGACGGATAATGGCGGCGGTCGACCCACACCAAGTCCCCAGGGTGCAGTAGCGGGGCCTCCTGGCAATGCGTATCCACTTGCAACTTGTAGCACAGGCGAGCTTGTTGCAGGACTTGACGCGCCGTGACTTCGGCCTCTTGGATTTGCTGAGCGAGTGCTCCTGCAGCTGGGACGACTGTAGAAGGTGTCTCTATGGTACTGATGCGGGGATGAAATCCGTATGTCACGAAGAATTGGGAGATTCCAAGGGATGTGTTTGGGGCATTATTGTAGGTGAATTCGGCCAGGGGGAGCCACGTGTACCAGTCATCTTGCAAATAGTTCATGTAACATCGCAGGTACTGCTCCATATTCTGGTTTACACGCTCCACCTGGCCGTTGGCTTGTGGATAGTAGGCCATTGTGGGCTTCAGGTCCACATGTAAAGAGCGGAACAAGGCTTTCCAGAACCGTGAGGTGAACTGAGTTCCTCGGTCACTAAAGATCTCGAGAGGGCAACCATGGAGCTTGAGAATATGACGAATAAAAAGAAGCGCCGTCCATTTTGCCGAAGGTAGTCCCTTACAGGTGATGAAGTTGACTATCTTAGTGAAATGATCCACGATGACTAAAACGGTGGTATATTGCCGTGAGGGTGGCAACTCCACAACAAAGTCAAGCCTGATCCATTGCCAGGGCCCACATGGTAGTGGGAGGACTTGAAGAAACCCCATAGGGGCGTGGCACGGGACTTTCGTTCGTGCACAGGTGGCGCAACTGGATACGTGGTGCCGGACATCCTGATGTAAAGTGGGCCACCAAAAGGAGCGTTGGATCAGTTGCTGAGTTCTTTCACTTCCTGGGTGTCCAGCACTGGGGGCCTCATGATGAGCCCACAAGACATGAGGGCGGCACGAGAGGGGCACTACTATGCGCGCATTTCCCCCCACCCCCCGCAGCCAGAATATGAGCATGGGGGTGGGGGAAGTTCTGAAAGCGGCCTAAATTTCTATACCCCATTTGCCTCACTGAAATTTGAGACATAATTCAATTCCACTTAGTCTGAGACCTGCTATTCGGACTTTGATAGATTATCATTTCAACTATATCCTTCCTTTGCTTGTGTATGTTATGTTTGGTTTAAGTTGTTGCTGTAAGGTTGTTATTGCGTTATCTCTGTTCATGTATATTCATGACGTTTACTTCAAAGGATTTGGCTGTATTGTTAAGACTACCCAATAAAAAAATTAAACAAACAAAAAAACGACCTAACATACTCGCAGCTGCATCCAACCTGCCGTTTGAAAGTCCAGCAGCAGTCACGATAATAGCTAAAGTGATCTCAGCTTTTTCTTGTCTCTAGTTCTGAAACCAAACCTAGACAATGTGACCTTGAACTCAATAAAGTCAGTGGCAAAATTCCCATTGACTTACTGCAGCGAGAAAGCAGTAAAATAAAGTTGTACTCTACTCTTTAAGGCAGAGCATGGGGGACGGGGGAGTTTTTGGTCAGTTTCACTTGAATAATAAAAAGGCTCAAAATCTGTTGTTAGACAGCAGCAGCCACAACTCTGTTTCTCTTCTATTCCCTCGCTCCCCAGACAGTGTTTGTGCTGGAGTTTAAAATGGGACCCTTGTGTAAACAGCCATAAGAACTAACCAATCACTTTTGTAACGTGCCTTTCCCTTCAGCAAGATATTTGTCAGCCCGCTGCAGCCTTACCAACTGGATACTGTACTGTATGTTTGTCAGCTGCACAGTTCTGCTGGACTATGGGCAGTCCCTGACTACAGCAGTAAAGAAATGAAGAACAAGGTTATATAAATGACATGTCTTAAATTTCCTGTTTGAATTATGAATAGACATGCTGCTTCCAGAGCAGGGAAATGGAGTGGTTGCTGTGGAACAGTCAGAATTCACCCACTCTTACCTTATACCAGTGTCTGAGGTTAGCAGAGCTTCAACCTGCACTTAAAATAGAAGGTATCCATGGTACCTCACCAGCTAATGGTGTGGACTTTTTAATGATCTGTAATGTGCTTTTTAAGGACCCACCTCCAAATGTCAGAGTTGAGCCCATTATCCTTCATTTCTCAAACCCTTTTCTTACAAACAAAAAATGAGGAGACTAAAGGGAAACAAAAAGGTTACCTTACACTGATATCAATACAGACAAGTAACATTTAGACCACTGTTGTATTTAGCGAGTTGCTAAACCACGCAACCTGCTCCAGCTACAAATCTGAAAAAGTGAATCTTTCTCTTTTTGAGCTATAACTGATGGGAGAGTATTAACACTTGAGCAAAGACTGCTGCATAGTCATTATTTCTTACTTTATCTTCCCCACTCAAACACATGGGAAGCTGGTGCTTAATCATAATAGGTACTCTAAGATGCTGAGTGACAGGAGAAAACAAAAGGCCATCATTCATCTTGTTGACATAACGTCTTTGTCATTCTGTCTGATTTTTAATGCTGTATTTCAAGCCTCTTGGTTGTAATGTGCTTAGTACCTTCCAGTTAAATATGAAGTATTTTAAATGCACATTTTTACTTTAAAGCTATAAACAGGCAAGGTTGATTACACAAATTAAACCAGGGATTTTAAAACAGGTAATTTCCTAATAGCATTACAGCTGTCACCAGTAGCAGCCATTAGAGTTAATGTTACAATATAATTTCTATCATAAATCCTCTGTTCTAACAAACTCGTAACTGTTCAAAACATTTCCTGCTTGGGCTGATATTATCCCATGCACAATTTCTTCATGATGGTGATTTTTTTTAAAAGTGTTTAAGCAAAATTCCTTCAGTTATAATGATAATTTGTATATAGCGCCCCCCCCCCCCCCTAGCCATGGCACTCAGAGTGCTTTACATATCACTAATAAACACAACTTTTTAATCCTTGCAACAACCCTGTGAGGTAGGTTAGGCTGGGAGGATATTGTGACTGGCCCAAAGTCACCCAGTGAGTTTCTGGCTAAGACGAGACTTGAACTGGGGTTTCCCCTTCATCTCCCAATCCAAATACTCTTCCCTTGTGAGCAAATTCTAAAAGTCCTGTTGCAAAAAACAGGTTGAAACTGGAAACTTGAAACATGGCATGTGTGTAGCCCAGCTACTCATTGTATACTAACAACTTTGCTTGGTCAAGAAGAACAATTTCTGAGGTTGCACACAGAACATACATAGACTACAAGCAGACTCTTAATCGTAAATGCTGCACAGATGCAGCTATAGCTAGATAACAGCTCAATTCTGCAATTCTTAGTGAGGTGAAAAATTGTTTGTAGAATTGGATCCTAGTACCATGATCCTGCAAACACATATGTACAGGTGTAGGGATCTGTCTATAACTACTGATTGTACAGTGCCAGTTACATTGCTGATGCTATAATAATAACAATAATACAATACAATACATGCTTAAATAAATCTATGCTGTGTTTAGTCCAGTTGAAGGAGTGAGTGTGATCTGTTGATTAGGAAACAGGACTTAGGGTGGGGGTGAGGTGCTTTGGGTCCATCCTGATTTGATCCAGCTTGGGCAGCTTATGGCTCAGTTCCCCTCCTGAAAAATGGGAATGAGACCTGGAAAAGAATGGGCATCACTGCACTAAAAAGTCTATCTCCTGAAATGTCCTAGTCAGCGTGTGCATTGCTTGAAACTCCAGTGGTGGGTGACTGCTGCCAAGCTGCGTGCAACTACATAGAGTAGATGATGGTGTAGAGGGGGTGTTGTGTTTGGCTGAGGCTAGAGGAGGGGAGAGCCACAAGTGGAGGACTGCCCTGCCACTCAAGCCTGAATCCCTCCCTCCCACAGGTAATCAAGGCAAGGCGGGGCCCGGAGGGCGCTGTGTAGAGGGGGTGTCGTGTTTGGCTGAGGCTAGAGGAGGGGAGAGCCACCAGTGGAGGATTGCCCTGCCACTCAAGCCTGCATCCCTCCCTCCCACAGGTAATCAAGGCAAGGCGGGGCCTGGAGGGCAACAGCCCTTGGGCGACACCCAAAGGGTGTCGGCCATTGGTCGGGCCATTCGTCAGGCATCGTGGCTATGGCCAGGGACTCTGTCGGAGAAGAAGCAAGGCCTGGAAGAGTCATCTCTAAAGGGCGGCACATTTGTGGAACTTGTGGAAGTGAAACCATTGCTGAGACTGCAGCCTTGGGTGACAAGGGCTGTGCTGGCGGATTTCCCCGCCCCTAGGACCACAAGAGGCGGAGCCATGGCCTTAGGTGCCGGTGAGGCATAGGGGCGCCCGGCTGCTGGCCTCTGTCTTTCTCACTAGGGGTTTGGGTGTTCTGGGGAGCCAGCTGGCCTCTGGTGCCAGAGTGACAGGTCGGAGGCGCCGAGGGGCAGCTGGAGGGGGCATGGCCATCTAACACGCTGTACCTTGGCTCCTGAAAATGCCGCAGAGACTCTGGCGTGCCGAGGCAGCGTGCCTGAGAGCTGTGCATGCAAGGGTGCGCCTTGTGTGTGCGGCCTTAGGCGGGGCATAGGGGTGCCTCACGGAGGTTTTTCTTTATACATATATCTACCTGGCATGGCGTGGAAAGCAACTGCAAAGACTTCTAGGAAGCAGCTGCAAAGTATATTAGCTCCTGGTAGTACTCAAGTCCCAATCCCTCCTATGTAGAGGTTTGGAAACTTCTTCTGCTCTACCATCTTTATTGGGCCGCCAGATCTACCAGGGCTGGATGACCCAAGGGCGGACCTAGGGCTTCCACCCTTGGGATTGACTTCTTTGGACCCTTTTGTAACCCAGGAGGTGGACTTGTCCATGTCAAGCAGCGATTGCTCAACAGTCTTGGGCCCTTCTCTTTACGATTTGATTGGCAAACAATCTCAGATGATGGGGGAACAGTCCAGGGATTTGCTTATGAAATTGGAAGAGATTGTGGTCCTCCTGAAAGATCAGCAAAAAGTATTATCATGCATATCTGACTTAATTGCAGGATGCAAGCTATTTAACTCCAAGTTAGCCCCAGGGGATTCCCCCAGTACAGCACAGGTTACCACGATCGAGGGGCAATTACTTGGCCTTAGTAAAGGGGTAAATCAGGTCAATAATAACCCTATAGTTCAGGTCACTATACCTGAGACTCGGCAGTTTGCCAAGTTGGTCCCTGTCATTGGTGCTGTGGCTTTTAGAATTCGGCCCTTACCAAATGGAGTTTTTCCCCTATGGAATTCCAAGTGGGCTATAGTATGCCACTTGGAATCCATTTTGGGCTGGATTCCCCAAGGTGTCATTAATTCATTTCAAGTCCTTCCATCCTACAGGCTTTTGCAAAGCCTTGTTGTTTATTTTTCTATGCCCTATTTTGCCAATGTGATTTTATCGCAGGCCTATCTATTTTCTACCTGGGGCATTGGCGTAGGGGAAGTTTTAAAGGACTTAAATGTTCAGCCCTTGGTTCCTGCATTAAATACTCCTTAATTGGCTCCCTCTTCTCCACCGCAATCCCAACTAGGTAATGTTAGTAATCCCAGGACATTAACTAACCCCAAAGTAGCTGACCACCAGACAGAATCAATTCATCGGACGCAGTCTATTCAAGAAAGGTTGTTGAAGCTTGCAGGGGGTCTTGATAGGAGTGTGGACCTTATATTGGAAACATTAACCCCTGAGTCCTTGGATTTCAGGACCTCTCCACCCCAAAACAAACCCTGTGTAGTGCCCTTTAACCAGGATCCCAATATTTAATAGATTCCTCTTTAATAGATTCCTCTCTAATTTCGTTAAATGTATCCCATCCTCGGTTGTCATCAGCATATTTGCAACAGCCACTAGTTCAGCAACCAGGAGACCCGGATAAATCTTCTCACTCTCCCATGTCATCTAGTCAGGTTACATCTTCCCTGCAACAAAATTCTTCCTGACCAGGAAATTCTTCCTGATTATGTGGCCTATAATATAGCTTCATGGAACATTGCAAGTTGGAGTACAAGGCTAAGGGATCCAGATTTTATCCAACATCTTGGGAATTTTCAAATTTTATGCCTCCAGGAAACTTGGGCCAATTATCCCCTTGACCTCCCCATGGAATTATCTCAATTTACTTCCTTTGTTCTCCCAGCAGTTTCCCTAGCTACTAGGGGACATTTATGCGGTGGCTTGGCCTGTCTAGTATGCAAGGGTCTGCAAGGAACTATAATTAAAGTTTTAGAACATCCACCTTTTCTCCCGGGGTTGGTCATGGGTTGCAATGGATGGACATGTATTATTCTAAATATTTATAATCCCCCACAGAATACTAAACTATATGATTCCTTAGTGTGGCCTACCTTAGAATTAATAATTGAGAATTTGGGTAAGACATACCCTTGCAGTTTTTTGATAGTCCTTGGAGACTTCAATGCCAGACTTGGATCTTGTGATCAAAACCTGCAGGTCTACTGCCCTGCATTCCAGCCTCCAATATTGCCCTCTCTTACTCCTAGGAATTCTAAGGACAAAATTATTAATAGGACAGGGATAAAATTAGCTAATTTGATAGCCCAGTGTAATCTAAGTATTCTGAATGGATCATGTTATAGGGACACTCAGGGAGATTTCACTTTTTTGGGACCTAATAGCTCAAGTGTTCTTGATTTTGCTATGGTCACCCCTGATACCCTGCCCTTCCTCCATGATTTTGTGGTTGGCCAGGTACTCTCTAGCAACCATCTTCCCTTACAACTTACATGTCATTTCCCTGGACCATCAGGACCTCTACCATATGTGCAGGCCCCTATTCTATTGCATGGCACAGTGCAACATTTTTGTGCCCCCAGTTGCGGGCAGCTCGTTCTTCCTGTAATTGATAGCTGGATGGGTGAGGAGGAAGTTGTTAGCCTAAAAACAGCAGTAACGACTAGGGGGTGGGGACACGGGGTGAGCGAGGCCTTAGAAGCTCTTATGCAACACTTCTTTCAGATTATCCTCATCGAGCTTCCTTGTGCCTCTAAACAAAAGCCTCCATCAAACCAAGTGTGGTATGACGGGGAGTGTTCCAGAGCTAAAGGACTAATTAAATCAGCCTACAGAGCTTATCGTCAGGGCCAGTACTCCCACTTACCTTTACATTATTTCCAGGCCAAACGTGAATATCAGGCACTTATAGTGAGGAAAAAACAGGAATATTTTCAAGCCAGATGGGATTCTGTGTTGGAGACTGCTCATACAGGGAATTCTTGTTTATTTTGGAGGTTATTGAATGCTGGCACTAAGGCACCTATTAGTAGGACCCCTTCCCCTATTTCTGCTCAGGTCTGGGTTAATTATTTTAACTAATTGTATACACCTCCTGTGACAACTGCTTCTACAGAATTAACAAGTGGAACAACTCTTGTTCTTCTGGATTGGCCTCCGGTATCAGACCAGGAGGTAGCTGATTTAATAGACTCATGTAGGAGCAATAGGGCTCCAGGCAGAGATTTAATTTCAGCAGACCTACTAAAGCATTATAAAGAATGGTGGGTACCCATGCTCGCAGTTCTTTTTTCCTCCGTAAATCAAACAGGGCTTGTGCCACCTTCATGGAAACTTGCTATAGTGGTTCCCATTTATAAAAAGGATCGTCATCCAAGTCTGACAATTACAGGTCTATTAGTCTATTGTATGTTGTAAGTAAAATCTACGCCAAATATCTGTTGGGCAAATTAATATCTTGGATGGGGGCATCCAAGATAATTCATCTGGAGCAGGCAGACTTTCAAGCAACTAGATCAGTCATAGACCATTATATTGTTCTCTCGTATGTAATGGAGAAATATAGGAATGCAAATAGACTTTTTTTGTTGCCTTCGTTTATCTCAGGATGGCTTTTGACCTGATCGATAGGACTCTTCTCTGGAGTAAATTAGGTAGCTCTTCAATCGACCACCAATTGTCATTCTTAATTTGGTCCCTTTACTCAGACTCCAAGTTAGCAGTAAAACTAGGCCCATGTGGCCATGTTTCAGACAAGGTCGATGTCCATCGGGGTGTAAGGCAGGGGTGCGTATTGGCCTCTGAGCTTTTTAATATTTTCTTCAATGATGCTTTCCACTCATGGCACAGTCTTCCTTTTTCCCTCCCCACCTTGCTAATCATTTTGTTGGGTGTCTATTGTTTGCGGATGATTTGGTTCTTACGTCGCAAACTCGGGTGGGACTAAAGAGGCAACTGGAGGCAATGTCACGTTACTGCCTAGCAAACAATCTAGAAATAAACTACTTGAAATCCAAAGTAATGGTTTGCGCTAAAACCCTTAGGAATAACCAATTTTTATGGTCTATTGGAAAGAATTCGATTGAGCAGGTCAAGGAGTTCAGGTATTAGTGCATTTTGTTCTACTATACAGGGAGATGGGAACCCAATATCCAGAATGCATGCTTAAAAGCCAAAAGTTCTGCCTTTGCTGTTGGGAAATTTTTTGCCCAATCTGGGAAGACTGCCTTCCAAATGGCATTACGCTCATTCAACAGTAAATCCTCAGCGCAACTTCTTTTGGGGGCCGAATTATGGGCACCTTTTTCAGATTTTGAGATTGATAAAGTGCAATCTATTTTTTCGAGGAATTTACTTAGAGCTCCAGGGGGTACCCCAAGTGCGGCTATTCATATCGAACTAGGCCAGTGGCGATGGTTGGCTAGGGCCTGGGGAATGGCTCACAGAACATGGATTAAAATGCAGAGTCATGACCCTAGGTGTCTTTTTCCTTTCCTCCTGGATGACCCATTTAAAAGTAAGTGGTCATTGATGATAGAGTCCCATTTGACTCATATGGGACTATCTGGGCCTTATCTGCTGTCTAAAGGTATTCTTCCTGCACTGGCAGAAGCTAGAACATGGTGGCAGGATATGGATCTCCAGGAGGAGTGGGGTAAGGTACATCTTTTGACCCATTTGAGTCAGTATTCCAGCTCGGCTCCCGCAAATGATACCTTGGCCCAATATCTTATAGCTGAGATCACGGCAAGAGGTAAATGGCTAATTATGGCAGCTAGATTTAATGCTTTGCCAATGAAACTTTTGGAAGGATGCTTCAATAAAACCCCTTTAGCTTGGAGGCTATGGCCATATGACCAACAGGAATGCAAGTCTACAAGTCATATACTCTTTAGGTGCCATCTTTATGATAGGCTCCGGGCTGGATTTTTGCAATCATTTTTGGATTGTCACCAGGGTTGGACTGATGATTTTATGAGGGACAAACTTCTAGGGGATCGGAGTCCAGATCTGACCCAAGTAGTTGCCAAATTCCTGATTGCTGCATTTGCAGAACATAAGCGGTTTTTTGAAAATACCTTGGGTTCATTCTCCATTGTGAACTAGTTATACTAGCTGTTGACACTATTACTCCAGGGCATTTAAGGTGGTAATGGGTCAACCTGCCTTTCTTGACTATAGTTTGATGGCTGTATTGGTCCTGGATTTAGGATTGAACACTTGTGAAACAGGTTTAATTGGTGGCTGCCTTATTATTTTATTTTTGTGTGTGTTATGTGTACTGCTTTTGATGTATGGCTATGGCTTTGTACCAATCTAATAAATTAATTACTACTACTACTACTAGAGTAGGTGATCAGTGCCAAAGTCTTGATTCCTCCATGATGGGTTCGGTGATGGCATCTGGATGAATGTAGTCAAGTTGAAGTCACTGTACTTACCTATTCCAAGAAAGTTAAGCACATGAGTAAATGTTTACAGGATTGAAGTAGTAGACTGCATTCACATGAGTCAATTAGTATGTGGAAAAACCCTTCCCCCTGCTTTATTTTTAAATGTGTGAAAGGGTTAGGTTGCAGAATGCACCAGGTGCAATGAGCATTAATTCTCAAAAAGTTAAGCCGGAAAGCAAGGTTTAACAGTTGTACAGTGCCAGGAACACTGTTGGTGTACTCGTGTTTTAACTACTTTGAATAACTTGGTGTCATCTGCAAATTTGATCACCTCACTCTTAACGTCCTTTTCCAGATCATTAATGAATAGATACATTAACCAGCACTGGTCCCAATACAGATCCCTGGGGCACACCATTTTTTACATCTCTCCATTGTGAAAACTGGCCATTTAATCCTACTCTTTGCTTCCTATCCTTTAACCAGTTACCGATCCATATTAAGACACTACCTCCTATCCCATGACTTTTTAATTTTCTCAAGAGTCTTTTATGTGGGACCTTATCAAATGTTTTCTGGAAATCCAGGTACATTATATCTACTGGCTCTACCTTGTCCACAGGCTTATTTACACCCTCAAAGAATTCCAACAGATTAGTGAGGTATAACTTAACTTTGCTAAATCTGTGTCGACAACATGTTTATCAACATGCCCAGCGATTCTGTTCTTAATGATAGTTTCCAGCTAGGGGTGGGACACCGTGGAGAATACCGGATGTACTGGTATCAGATCTCCCTGGTACCGGATTTACTGGTATCGGCATACTGGATTTTTAACATTGGCCGTGGTACTGGATTTTTTACATTGCGGCTATTGACTTCAATGGCCGCAATGTAAAAAATCCGGTACCATGGCCAATGTTAAAAATCCAGTATGCTGGTACAGGTAAATATCGGATTTATCGGATTAAGCTGATACACCCAAATACCGGCAATATCGGATCTCGGGAGAACTGGAATTCCCACCCCTAGTTTCCACCATTTTGCCTGGCACAGACATCAAGCTTACTTGTCTGTAGTTTCCAGGATTACCTCTGGATCCCTTTTTAAGATGAGGAAATTTTCTGCTAACTAGATAAATACTTACCTGCACTAATTATTACTGAGTCTGTATTTGCCATCTGCTTTTATTTCATTATTTTAGTTGTTTTCCATCTGCACTCCATGAAGCTAATATTTTATTATCTTATAGCTATATAATTAAATGTTAAATATAATATTAAATGCTGAAACTTGAAGCCCTTGTATGAAAGCTTCAACAGTAGTTACTTCTGTGGTTCTCTAAAAGCGTCCTGTTAAGCAAGCAAGTGCAAGCTTATTGCATTCTTTTCTTGCTTTAGTTTGCCTATACTTGTGTAAGGATTGTCCGTCCCTGGAAAAAATCCTTTCACTTAAAATAATATTTTCTATGCCCTCTCATCCGTTCATTCAGATGCAGGGCGTGATCTCCCTCTCAGCCACTAGGAGGCAGCAAGCAACTTTCAACTGGGCATGCATACGGAGATCATGCCCTCGCTTCCCCAGTTGAAAGTCTGCCTCTGGACCAAGAGGATCTGCGCTCACCACGAGGAGAACCAGAGTTTCTCAGCAGTAGAGGAGGAGGAGGAGGAGGAGGAGGAAGCAGCCTCATTTGCCTCCCTGCAAGTAAGAGGGTCCCCTTCCATAGATCCCTTCGAAAAGCTACAGCTTGATGCCCTAAAATCAATGATGGGAGTGCTTGCATGCATAGAGGGGAACCAAACCCGGGCACGGCACTCCTGCAAGCGACCCTGCCCCCCGTCCCCCCACTCCAAAGCCCCATTTAAGGGAGCATCCAAGGCTGCGGGGAAGGGCAAACAGAAAGGCAAACGTAAGCCTTCCAAGAAGTGATCCTCGGAGCCTCCTCGGAGAAAGACAAGGCAATCTCCCCCCTCAGTGAAGAAGGTGAGTTGCCACCTGAGAAGGAGTCTGAACCCGACTCACCCCCCAGGATGCACAGCAGAGCTGGTAAAACTAGATTCCTCCAAGTACGAGAGGTTACTTCAGAGGAGAATTTGGCATCTGCAACTTCCAATCCCTCCGTTCAGTTCTCATAGGGCAAGCCCCAGGAATGGGAAGATCTGCTGTCTAAGGGTGGCAGGGAATTGGGCAGGGAATTACCCTTGGACCAGGGTCCAAAGTTCCTCAGGAGGGCGGAAAGTGTCCTCAAGATCACCCCAAGCCCCTAAGAAAAAAGACTCCTCCTCCTCCTCAGAGGATGATGATGATTCTGACAGAGATTATATCCCTAAGATGGACCACAGTTCTAGAGGCGCCACCTTAGACAGGGCATTTGAAAAAATCATAAGGGTGCAATGGAAACATCCCACCAAGTCTTCCAAATTATCCAGAGTCCAGCAGTCCCTTTATTCATTTACCAAGCAAAGCAACCTGATTTTTGGACTACCCCAGGTTGATTCTGCCACTGCCTCTCTTGCCCAACAGTCTGTGTTCCCCAATCAAGGGTACCTCCTTCCCAAGGAGCCCACTGACAAGGGCATAGAGGTGGGCCTCAGGAAAAGTTACGAGGCTCTGACTAATGTACTGCGGATGGCCACCACTGCCTCCTACGTATCTAGAGCAATTATGAAGAGGTTTAAACTGGGTAAGGACCCCAGCATCTCCTTTGCTTTCTCTCATAAGCTAGCCACCAACATCACCATGGCCCATGCATTCTTAATAGACTCATCCATGGACATGGTTACCTGGGCTGCCAAGGGCATGTCAGCCAATGTGGCAGCCAGATGCAGGCTGTGGCTCCGCTCCTGGTTGGCAGACCCTCACGCAAAAAATCTCCTGGTCAATAGACAAGGGGGGTAAGGTATTCGGATCCGCATTGCATAAGGCCCTTGCTGAGGCATCCAACAAGGAAAAGAAACATTCTCTGAACCAGGTGCAGACATTCAAAAGTTTTTTTCGTCCCTTCCACCATTTTTCTCAGGGACCCTGACGTGGACAGGCCTCAGGCAACACCTGGAACCCTCAGGCATGCTACAGAAGTCAGAGAGGACGTGGAGCAAAACCCAACAGGTTCCCTTCTCAACAATAATTCCATCGGCGGTCAGGGTCCCCCTCTCACAAGCAGGACTCATGACTATTCTGGATTTTCCTTCCCAACCTCTACCCGACTTGGCGCACGGCTACTGCAGTTCGCCCCCAGGTGGGTACAATCAACCACAGATGCCTGGGTACTGCAAACAGTGTTGAGGGGTTACTCGATAAAGTTCAAACGCAGTCCAAGAGAATTCTTTCGAGTATCTCCTCGCTCCCGCATTGCCTCCAAACACACGGTGATGCTTGCAGAACTGAACAAACTCCAACAGATGAGGGCCATAGAAAGGGTACCATGGCACAAAAGGGGAAGGGGGCTCAACACCATTCTCTTCCTCATCCAGAAGAAAACAGGATACTGGAGAGGAGTCCTCAACTTGAAGCGCTTGAACAGGACACTCCGCACACAACACTTCAAGATGAAAACATTGGCATCCATCTCACTATCCCTTTCAAAGAATGACTGGCTGGCATCTTTGGACCTCAAGGATGCCTACCTCCATGTACCCATCCTACCAGCCCACAGACAATGACTACGTTGCTGCTACGAGGGCAGCCACTGGCAATACCGAGCCCTCCCCTACGGACTAGGCTCAGCTCCACGGACATTCACCAAGGTCCTGATTTCCCTCATAGCGAACCTACACCTAGAGGGGATAGCCATCTTCCCTTACCTTGATGACCTGCTCATCAGGGTTCCATCTCAACAACTCACCCAGGCCCACCTGCACCGCTCCATCAACTACCTAGAATATCACGGGTTCCTAATCAACTGGGACAAGAGTCACCTCACACCCACACAATGGCTAAAGCACCTAGGAATGATCATCAATATGGTCCTGGACAGGGTGTTCATCCCACCACAATGACGGCACAAAATCAGAAAGCTGATCAAGCTGCTACGGACACAGCCTTGTTCTTGTATCTAAAGCTCGCATCCCTGCTAGGTCTGATGGTCTCCTGCACCCGTCACCTTCAATGGGCCCGCTTCCACTCACGGAATCTTCAGAGCCTGCTCCACCCGTGGCAGACGGTCATCATCAACAGCTCGCTTGTGACTGTCACTGTCACCCCAGAGACCCTCCTATCGCTCTCTTGGTGGGAGGACCCTCACAGATTCAACCGGGGAGTTGCTATGACAGAACCAATGAAGGTGATGATAACAATGGACGCCAGTCTGACAGGTTGGGGAGCCCACCTATGGATGGAAACAGCACAGGGCCTCTGGTCTGCCCGAGATCACGGGCACAGCATCAATTGGCTAGAACTCAAGGCATTCAGACTCGCCCTGAGGCACTTCACCCATCATGTGCGAGGGAAACACGTCCTAGTCCTCATGGACAACATTACTGCCCTAGCCTACATCAGCAACCAGGGAGGCTCACGGTCCCAGACCCTCCACATGGAAGTCACACGTCTGCTACTCTGGGTGGAAGCCTATCTCCTCTCACTCACTGCACCTCACATCCCAGGGGCGGACAACGTGGAGGCGGACTGGCTGAGCCGCCAATCAGTAGACCCGGGGGAATGGTCCCTCGGTCCAGCAGCCTTCAGGCTGATAGTCCACAGGTTTGGCCCCCCAATACTGAACCTGTTTGCCTCCCCATCCAATACCAAGACAAACCGATTCTTCAGTATGGGCCCACACCCTGATGCAGAAGCCCACGATGCCATCAATCAACAATGGCCCCCGAACCTCCTTTATGCCTTTCCACCATTTCCTCTACTAAGTCAAACAATTCACAAAGTCAAGAAACTACAGGCCACAGTCATCCTGGTGGCCCCCTTCTGGCCTCGCAGGCTGTGGTTACCCGACCTGATCACTCTCTCTGCAGGGGATCACCTGGAGCTCCCAGTTACACTGGACCTGTTAACCCAGGGCCCCCTGTTCTACAACCAGCCGAGTTTCCTGAAATTAACAGCCTGGCTCTTGAAACCACAGCCCTGCTGAGGTTAGGCTATTCCGACTCCGTTGTTCAGACACTCCTGACGTCTAGACGCAAATCGACTCGCCGCATTTACCAGTGCTCCTGGGGGATATTTGTCAAATGGTGCCATTCCCATCAGGCCCCATCCCGTTCCCCTAGTGTAGCCCAAGTTCTTCTATTCCTCCAGGAGGGATTGGACAAGGGCTTATGGCTTAACACCCTGACTAGACAGTTGGCAGCCCTGGACAGCACTCTATGGGCTTCCACGGGACAACGCCTTATGGGTCACCCCCATATCAAACAGTTTTTGAAGGCCGCCCGCTGCATCTCCCCTCTGGTTGTCCACAGATTTCCCAACTGGAACCTCAACGTAGTACTCCGGGCCCTTACTGGGGCTCCGTTTGAACCTCTCAATGAGGTTTCTCTCTACTTCCTTTCCATCAAAGTAGCATTCCTTGTTGCCATCACGTCAGCCAGGAGAGTATCAGAGATTGGGGCCCTTTCCATGGATCTGTCTCTATGCACCTTCCATAAGGAATAGGTAGTCCTACAGCTGGACCCTGCCTTCCTTCCTAAGGTATCCTCTCTCTTCCACCTCTCCCAGGAGGTGGTCCTCCCTTCCTTCTGTCCTTGACCCCATCACAGGCTAGAAAGGTTGTGGCATACCTTAGACGTGAGACGCACTCTCAAAATTTACCTTGAGCACACCCAGGCCTTTCGATGCTCTTCCTGTCTCCTGGTCAATTACCATCCCCACTCGAAGGACCCAAGGGAGTCCAAAGCAATCATTGTCAAGTGGATCTCGGCCTGTATTGCGGATGCATACAGAGCTGTGGATCTAGTGCCCCCTGCTAGGACACTTCCTCACTCCACCCGGGGGGGCGCAGCTAACTGGGCATTTAGGTCCCGGGCTCCGCTAGGTGAAATTTGTAAGTCTGCCATCTGGAAAAGCCTTCACACTTCCACAAAGCACTACAAAATTGATCTGCTTGAATCAGTCAAAGCTGCCTTCGGCAGGCGGGTGCTTCGGGGGGTCCTGACCTCTCCTTAGGCACTCTGCCCCTCTCTTGCCGAATTCTCTCTACTGCTTTGTTACCTCCCTGCATCTGAATGAATGGATGAGAGGGTATAGAAAGGGCAATTGGGTTACTTACCTTGGGAATTGCCCTTCTCTGTCCCTCGAGGGAGGTCATTCGGCCCACCCAGATATGTTACCTGGGCGCCTTCAGAATCCCTGGGGGTTGTAGTCTTTACCTTACCAGTGGGTAGTTGTTATGTGAGTTCCTCCCTGTAGTGCGAGAGAGGTTGTGTTTGTGTTTTGTTTCAGATAAGTTGGTTTCCGGTTCCTGCGGCTGTGGTACACCTGGGGAAGCGAGGGTGCGATCTCCCTACGCATGCCCAGTTGAAAGTTGTTTGCTGCCTTCTAGTGGTCGAGAGGGAGATCACTCCCTGCGTCTGAATGACCTCCCTCAAGGGACATAGAAGGGTAATTCCCAAGGTAAGTAACCCAATTGCCCTTTCTGGAATTTTTGAATTAGCCTAGCACACAGTTCCAGTTTGTTTTGTTTGAAAGTTTCTATTGTTCTGTTTGTATCCATGATACATTTTCTCCATTAGAAATCTATTCTAGGATTGATCTGATTTCTGCTGCCCTTGTAGAGTCTCTTAAAATCTCTTAGCTCCATGCCTCCCTCCTTGAATGGCCATTCTGTTTTGATTTTTGGTTTGTGGTTTCATCATAGAAATATGAGTAGCTTTATTAAATATCTTGGAGAAATATTTGAAGGTTTTAATGGAGTCATAGAAAATAGGATACAGGACCCTGGATGAAGACATTCATTTCAAGCACCTAGTTTCTGCCTATGTCAAGTAAATTTATTGCAAAGCCGAAGGCCATCACAATACAATACAAATAATTCCTCATCTTCCCTCCCAATCCTTCCTCTCCCTCTCCATTCTCCCTGTCCCCCAAGCCCGCAGCTTGGGCTTCATCTTTGACTCGCACCTCACCTTCAAACCCTATATTGACTTTGTGGCGAAATCCTGCCTCTTTTCCCTCCACAACATTGCCAAGATCCGCCCTTTTCTGTCTGTCTCTGCCAAAACTCTCATCTACACCCTAGTCATCTCACACCTCAACTATTGTAACCTTCTCCTTGCTGGCCTTCCCTGCTCTTACCTTTCTTCCCTTATCTCTGTTCAAAACTCTGCTGTCAGGATCATCCACCTAGCCCATCGCTCTGACCATGTGCAGCCTCTCCTCTCCTCTCTCTACTGGCTCCCTCTTCCAGAGCACATTCTGCACAAGCTCCTTGTATTCACCTACAAAGCCCTTCACAACCTCGCTCCCCCTACCTCTCTGTCTTGACCTCCCTCCGAACCCCTGCTCGAACCCTCCGCTCCTCCTCCATCCCCTCCCTCACCCTCCCACACCTCCCCTGCTCCCAAAACCGCCTTCGTCCCTTCTCCCTCACTGCCCTGCATGCCTGGAACTCACTCCCTGCCCTCATCCGCCTGGCTCCCACCCTCCACGCCTTCAAGTCCCTCCCCAAAACTCACCTCTTCCGCTCTGCCCTTCCTAACTCCTGCTAATCATACCCACCCAAGATTATCCCCCACCTGTTATCTGTATACTCCCAATTTACTGTAACCAAGCCAAGAACGTGTACCTGAGTTCTCACATCCTCATGAATGTCACATCCCTTGTCTCTCCCTCTGTTCCCCCTTCTCTGTCTCCCCTCCCCCTGTCTTTAGATTGTAAGCCCCCTGGCAGGGACCGTGTCTCTCTTATTCTTTGTAAAGCACCAAGTACATTGCTTGTGCTATATAAATGCCTATATAATAACAATTAACAATTAATATTTAATATTTAATAATTAATAGTTGATATAAAACTAAAATAACAAAATAACACCATCATCAACAACTATTATTCTAAATCCCTCAACATATTACTTGCAATGTGGGTTGGGATTAATCTGTCTATCAGTTTGCTTCAATTGCTGCAGAAGAGGATAGAAGTGATTTCCCCTTCAGGTGATGAATCCTCCATTGCCTGGCTGGTTGGGTCAATATATTGACAATCCATGTCCACTCACCAACTGCAGCAGAATGGGATACCTGTTAGCATTAGCAGCTATGCCAGTAAGCATGGTAACTGAGTAGGGTACAGGATGCACCAGTTCAGCTTCTGGGGCTTGTTAAAGGTCAATTTAAATGAGAAATATGTTAATGGTGGGGTCTGCTTCCTCCGAATGACTTTTCAGATTATCACTTTTTATATATTTTCATTTTGGGTTTGTACTTAAATGTAAATGTTTCAAATGTTTTTTTGTTCTCCTGTATTGTTCTTTTTTTCTTTTTTTCTTTACAATGGCCATTGGCTAAGTAAATAAATATTATTAATTATTATTATTATTATTATTAAGAATGCAGCAATAAAGCAGCATATTCTTTACCCTTCAGTGACTGTGAGTACACTGAAAGTTCTTGCTGGTGTTCAAAGTGACCCTTATGCAATACCTACCCTCTGCAGCATACAAGCTTTTAGTCTTCAGTTACGATATGACCTCTTCTGCCCCCATTGGGTAAAAGCAGACATGTGGGTGGGCAGCCCCTCCTCCCCAAACCCAGTGCCCTGCTCCCACCATGACAGACGCAGCCATGGTGACCAGCCAAGGGATGATGGGGCTGAACAAACATGCTAGCCTGTGCTGGCCCTCATGGGTGGCCCTTGGCCCGGGCTACGTACTCCAAGATTTTCCATGGACACATCCCAGACTAGCTGCCTACCCAGCTCAGGGCAGTCCTGGGCTAAAGAAGGCCAAAGTGGGCCACAGTGAGCCACCGTCACATTGTTTTTACACATTGTCTTAGCGACACCATGCTTGCTCTTCTCAATACACACCTGCAGTACTTAAAGGCTACATAACCCTAGGTCTATAAAGACTGTAAAGTTGTTTCTCTTTGTTACAATTTATCTCACTTCTGATCTCCCTTCAGTGAGGTGCACAGTCTTAATTCAAATATGCTCAGGAGCTTCTGTGCAGCACAATGTGTGTCTTTAGACGCAACAGCGATCAGGTGCTTAAGACGTTTGCCACGTGGCTGTGTCTTGTGTCTAAGCACCATCACTATTTTTGGCCACTGGTCTGCCCCCTGTTAGCCTCCCGTTAACACCTCATTGATTGCACAGCAGTCTCGGATGCAGCAATTGAGTGTTTCCCCTGTCCCCGTTCCTAACGTTGTGTCTAAATACATCATGTGGTGTGTTCACAGCCATTTCCAGTCCGTCTGCCTCCGATCCTCCACTCCATGCCTCTGCCAAACAGTTAGTTCCTTGATGCACACTCTCTCTGCACTCTCCCAAAGCACTGGGGGGGGGGGGCAGAGGAGCAGTGAAAAATCAGTTGTTTAGCTGCAGTGCAGAGCAGCGGATCGAGCACTAAACCGTTCTCCCAGTTGGACTACAAGTCCCATAATTGCATGGCAGTGCTTCTGCCAGGAGAGCTTCCAGCAAAAGTGGCAGGCAGGACCCTGATTAACCCCTGTACATGGAAAAAAGGGGCTAATCATGGGCAAATGTGGGTCAGAGAATGATATCAACTAGGGCTGAATTGAGTAGTCAGAAAACTATTTGTGAGTATTCGGCCGAGTTCCGAGGACCGGCCCAAGCATGGACCCTTGGCCAAATACTCAGAGTAGTTTCCGAGGGTGGGGGCTGAGGAGGGGTCCAGAGGTGAGGGATCCTGGGGGGGGGAGGAAATAGACTAGGGAAGAGGGCATGGGGGCCTAATGGGGACAGAGGGGATAGAGTATTCACCCTCCAGAGAAGTCCAGTGATGCTTGACTCCTCCAAACTGGGTAAGTTTTTTTTTTTGTTTTTTTTTTAAAAGCTGGGCATGCTCAGACGGTCTGGATGCTCAGACCTTTCCAACATGGTGCCTGCAGCTTACTGACACTGCCAGCGCCATCTTGGAAAGATCTGAGCATGCTCAGAAGGGGCCATCCGGCCCTTCTGAGCGTGCCCAGCTTTTTACCCAGTACGGAGAAGTCATGCATCGCTGGAGCCTGTCCAATGGGTGAGTACACTGCCCCTCAGCCCCCAGTAGGGTCCCACCCCCTTACCACCCCACCCCTGAGACCCTGATAGCCCCCTCCCCTTTCCTGGCCCTCACTGGCCTATTTTCTCCCTGGTCAGCGAGGACCAGGGAAGGGGGAGCAGGGACCTAGCACCAGCCTCCAGCCTCCTTCCCTATACTCAGCCAAGGATTTCCTGAGTTCCAAAGTTTTGGGGGCCATTCCTTGAAACTTCAGAACTTGGAAACTCGAATTGAGTACAATGAAACTGGGTTTTCTGAAGAAAACTGGGGACCAAGTTTCAGCCCTAGTATCTGTTGGACTGTGCAACAGTCACAAGTAAAAGCCAATTGCAAGCCCTACAAACTCAATATGGGGCTTGTTCAGTAGGGGGAGGGTCAGGGGATGAAACAGTTTTCCCCCCCACTCCTTGTCTCCTCTCTTCTTCTCTCTCTGTCCTCCATCTTGTCCCATGCAGTCTGTACAGTATGGAAGCATGTCTTCTGAGCTCTTAGTACAGTTCTGTTTTGAAGAAACTTCTGCTGTGTGTTATTCAACAGAAAGCTAACTCTACAATAGGTTAAGGGCCCAGGACATCTTCAAGGCAATTTTGAAGACTAGAAGCAGCCCAGAAGGAGTGCAGACTGTGAAAGAAAACTCCCAGACAGACAGGCCTACTGACTGTGAGTAAGAAGGCCTAAATCCCAGAAGGGGAAAGGGAGGGAAGCAAGTATGGCAAGCAGCTCAGAGCTCAGACTTTCAGTAGGAAAGCTGAACAATGTAAACTACCAATTGTGGAAGTTTAAAGTGGAAATGCTGCTGTCTAAAGATGATCTATGGGAGGTGATTACCACGAACAGACCAGCAGCAAATCACGAGGAATGGGATAAAAAGGACAGGTTAGCAAAGGCTACAATAAGTTTATTGGTAGAAGATGACCAGCTAATCCATATAAGAAGTGAGACCACAGCAAGAGGCATGTGGATTGCATTGCAAAACTTGCATGAGAGAACTAGCCTGAATAGCAAACTGTTTCTACTGAGGAAACTATACAAAATGAGGCTTGGCAAAGAAAGTGAAATGCAGGAGCATATAAATGCCATGTTGGAAGTAGTGGCACAGCTGCGCGGCATTGGAGAAGATATAAAGGACAGCCATGTGGTAGCCCTACTCCTCTGCAGCCTGCCTGAATCTTACAGTGCCCTCATCAATGCCCTGGAGACAAGGCCAGAGGCTGAACTGAAGCTGGAATTTGTTAAAGGTAGACTTGCGGATGAATTCCAGCGCAGAAAGGAGAACCTGCAGAATGATCTAAAGCAGGGTAATGAGACTGCACTGAAAACCTCAGACAAAGCTCCTAAGAGGGAAACCAGAGTATGCTTCAGATGCAAAAAGGAGGGACATTTAAAGAAAGACTGCTATATATGGAAAGCAGAACAGCAGAAACTGTCTCCACGAACACCTAAGCAGAGGGCTAAAGTCACAAACAGCAACACAGTCGCTCAACAATGGAGTGGGTGCTTCAGAGCAACGCAAGACAGCTCATCCCAAAATTGGTGTGTAGACTCCGGGGCAACGAGCCACATGACTAGCGATAAAGGATTCTTCACAGGGCTGGATCTGAGCAGTAAAGAAAGGATCTACCTTGCAGATGGGAGAAGCATCAACGCGGAAGGAATTGGACAAGGATTCCTGTACTGCAACCAGTCACAGGGAGGCACACTGACCATACCCATGAAAGATGTGCTCTATGTGCCCAACTTAGAAGGGGGACTCCTGTCCGTGAGGCGCCTGGCAGCGAGGGGGCTCACCATCCGTTTCCAGGGAGACGAATGCACAATTCAAAGTGGGACAAAAGTACTGGCCAGAGCCACTGCAGATGAGCACCTGTACCGTCTGAGCACAGCGAAAGAACAGGCGAAGCTCACTGCGCACAAGCCACACGATGACTGCATCCACCTGTGGCATAGACGCATGGGACATAGACACCCAGACAGCATCAAGGAAATGCACAGACAGCAGTTGACCAAAGACCTTAAGGTATCAACGTGTCCCGTGATCATGAAATGCGACTGTTGCATCAAAGCCAAAGCCACGAGGGCTACGCTTCCTAAGAAGAGTCAGAATAGAGCCACGAAACCGCTTGATCTTGTACACAGCGACGTCTGCGGCCCAATGAAGGTTCCCACGCCAGGAGGCAACCGGTATATGGTAACTTTCATTGACGACTATTCAAGGTACACGATCACGTACGTCATGAAGAGTAAAGATGAAGTATTCGACAAACTTCAGGACTATGTGACCATGACGAGCAACAAGTTCCAGCGCAGACCAAAGACACTGCGGACTGACAATGGAGGTGAGTTCACAGGAAAGGAAGTAGAGGACTTCCTGAGACTCCATGGAATTGAGCACCAAAAGACAGTGCCATATACACCCGAGCAGAACGGAACAGCTGAAAGGAAAAACAGAACGCTAACCGAAATGGTTAGATGCATGTTAACAGACTCTGGACTACCAGAAAGATACTGGGGCGAAGCAGCAGTTGCTGCTACCTACCTACAAAATCGGCTGTATTCTAGAACAGTGAGGAAAACTCCATATGAACTGTGGCATGGTCAAAAACCTAGTGTGGGCCACATCAGAGTATTTGGAAGTAAGACTTACGTATATATCCCAGAGGAGAAACGTACCAAGCTGCAAAACAGAGCAGTGGAAGGCATCCTCGTAGGATACAGTGAGCATTCCAAAGGCTACAGGATCCTGGATCCACGCACAGACAGAATAACCATTAGTAACAGTGTGACCTTTGTGGAAAACTCAAGCGACAGTGTGATGACTCTCCAAGGTCCAGGCGAAGGAGAACAATCAACCACGGACGAAACCACTGAAAGGGAGCAATCCTCTGAACAAATAGTCGAAATCGGCACAAAGGTAACAGAAGTGCAGGAACAGACACAGCCGGCTGCTGATGCTGAGCCAAGGCAGTCGACGAGGTCTAACAAAGGCATTCCCCCCACTCATCTGTCCTACAAAGTCAGCACCAGTAAATTGTCAGAGCCAGCATCCTGGGAGGACATCTCGCAGATGTCAGAAGGGGAAGCAGAAAAATGGGTAAGAGCGGCTGAAGAAGAAGTAAAGTCCATGCAGGACAACGCGACGTGGACACTTACTCCACTGCCCGCAGGGAGAAAGACTATAGGTTGTAAATGGACATTTAAAATAAAGTACAATGCGCAGGGAAATATTGAACGGTACAAGGCCCGACTTGTCGCGAAAGGATACTCCCAGAAGTACGGAGAAGACTACGATGAAACATTTGCACCTGTAGTTAAGCACGCTACAATCAGAACATTGCTAAGCATAGCTGCCGGAAGAGGAATGCAAGTCAAGCATATGACAGCGGATGTGTGTTCACGAAGCCACTAGCAGGGGAACGCCATCGCAAGCTATTAAGAAGAATTAATTTAGCTGGTTTGACTGGTGACTGTTGAGAAGGGGTGTTGGAATGTACAACAGTCACAAGTAAAAACCTATTGCAAGCCCTGCAAACTTAATATGGGGCTTGTCCAGTAGGGGGAGGGTCAGAGGATGAAACAGGTTTTTTTTCTCCTTGTCTCCTCTCTCTCTGTCCTCCATCTTGTCCCATGCAGTCTGTATAGTATGGAAGCATGTCTTCTGAGCTCTTAGTAAAGTTTTGTTTTGAAGAAACCTCTGCTGTGTGTTATTCAACAGAAAGCTAACTCTACAATAGTATCACACAATCCACCACCCCTTGACCATCCCTTGCTGTTGTGCCTAAAGATGCACAAGGTCTTTAAACCTTTGCATGATAGCTCAGGTTAAGTCTTTCAGACTTCTCGCAACCAGGAAACAACCCCCACCCCCAGCAATGGGTACTTTAATGTGTTACATTAGCTCCATAGTTCACTTTCTAAATGTAAACACACACACACAGGTCTAGTTATGTGCCAAATCTGGAATAGCTTCTTATTAAAAGTTCCAATTACCCATATCCAATGTGAGATGAGAATGTGTCTGCCTCCAGCAGCCTGGGAGAGATGGCTCCTAGGTATGGGAATACTCATGCGTGCCACTCCTTTCCCAGAGAGTCAAAACCAGGGGTGGAGAACCTTAAGTCTGAGGCCCAAATCCATCCCACAGCTGCTTTTTTATTTGTCTCTTTCCAAATTCCTAGATCTGGTCCATGGATGCAGTCTCTCAGGCATTGTAGATATGCACTCACGAGGAATGGAGAAGAGGTGAGAGCGTACACTCCAGTACAGGGTATGGATGGATCCATGGCATGATCTAGATGTCTCTTCCTTTCTCCATCCTGAACACACCCCTTGAGCATCCCTGTCCCCAACTTCTATCTGACCTGTGGAGCTTGTACTCATTTTCAAAGGAGCCCGCAGAAGGAAACAAATTCCCCACCCCTGGAAACTGTCCCCCTGTGCCTTGCTGTCTCTGATAGGGATGTGCAAACGTGGTTCGGAAGTTTGGAGTTCGGACCGAACGCAGTCCGTTTGGATGACCAAATCTGAACTCGAACCCAAACCCGAACCGACTGAACCAAACCCGATACCGAACTCTGAAACGACCAAACAGTTCGGTCGGTTTGGATCGAGTTCGGATGAGTTCGGGCTGCAAAAACATGACTGGAAGGCAAAATGTGACAGGGAGGGGGAGTCGGCTGAGAAGCAGACTTCCAGGCACCAGGGATGGAGAAGCTTGGAGTAGCAACCAGCCTGTCTAATCATGATCCTTTTTCTCCTCAAACCACTGGCCTCGCAGGCTGAGATTGGCCATGAGCTAGGCTGCATGGAGCCAATGGGGCTTGCAGGGAGGCGGGCATAGCAAGTAACAAAACTCATTGCCCTCCCCCCTTCCAACACCTTCTGAGCTAGTCACTGTTCCTGACAGCAGGCGTTTTCAGAAAGCTCCCTCTCCCAGCAGTTTTTTGTTCCTTCCTAATCCATTGCCATCCTCCTCCTATTTCACCCATCCCACATATTTACCTCCATGTTATCATTGATTTAGATGAGATTAGATAGATTTAGGCATTATTTTTATCCCCCCCCCGTGTTCTTCCTCCCCCTTCCATTGAATCCTTTCCCTCTCCCTCTATATATATTCCATCCCTGATTCCCTTCCCCTGTTTTTGGATTTATTTAGAGTAGGATTATTAGATTGATTTAGGTTTCATTTCAGTTTTGTACCCCTCCCTGTGTTCTTTGTGTTCCTCTCCCCATCCCTGTATAATATTGTAGATAGATAGATAGATAGATATAGTTAGTTACTATAGATAGATACATATTTTTAGGAGTTAGCTTAGTTATAGAGATAGATATAGTGTTAGTGTGTATTATTCAGTTTTGATATTTTAGAGTGTGTTTGTAGGACTAGGCATTTAGATATAATATTTACTTACATAGATTTTAGAATAGTTAATACTATAGATAGTTAGTGTACATAATATTAGATACAAATTTTCAAATATATTGTGTGCATTTTGGTTGGAAGACATGGAGAAGGGAAGTAGGAGAGGCCAGTCTGCTGCCCGTAAGGCAGGCAATGGGGCACGTGGCAGAGGTGGTGGTAGGGGCCGTGCCAGAGGAGTGGCAGCTTGCAGCAGCAGCAGCCAGAGCCCATCACCATGCCCCAAGATTCGGAGGAATGATTTTGGGAGACAGGGTTCAGAGACTCCCAGCCGTGGCACTAGTCTGGGGGTGGTTTGGCGGTGCCTCCTGCCAGCATCCTCTAGTGCCACACAGGGCACTGGAAGGCCTGCAGGCCATGAGGCTGCGGCTGTCTCTGCTGCTGCTGGAGCAGGTGCTTTGAATGTTCCTCCAGGGACACCAATGTCCCCTATTGTTGAGGTGATCCCCAACAGTCCAGGGCTGGTGGATACCACCCTGGCTGCTAGAGGCAGGGCCCGATCCCCGGGCAATGGCAGCAGGGAGAGGAGTAGCAGCAGCAGCAGCAGCAGCAGCAGCAGCAGCTCTAGGGGGCACAGGGAGGAGAGTGGCAGTAGCATGGTGGGCAGTCAAGCCTCAGGGTCCCAGTACTTCCCTTCACGGGACATCACAGTAATTGAGGACAGTGAGGCAGAAGAAGACACTAGTCCCGCAGAGGAGATGTATGGAGCTGAGGCGATGGCTGTCCCTCCTCCCAGAGCTGTGTCATTGCCACCAAGTTCTGCCCATCCCAGCAATGCTGGAAGCAGTGTGTCACCCGTGGTGGGCCAGAAGTCAGGAGGGGAAAAAAAATCCTCTGTCTGGGCACATTTGAAGCTGGTGTGGGTGGATAATCCCAGGGAAGTGCAGTGCACTGTGTACAATAAGGTGGTGAAGCGTGGGCAGGTGCTCACCAATCTTGGAACAACTGCCATGGTGAGGCACCTGAAGGCATGCCACAGTACTCTGCTGCTAAGCGGGCAGGCAGAGGCAGTAGATGCTAGCAGATTTTTGACTGCAGCTGCCACGCAGGCCAGTCATCCGCCTCCTTCAGCGGGCAAGCGTCCTGCACCAACTGCTGCCTCTAGCAGCAGGAGCAGTATTCCTGCTAGGAGGGGGAAGAACAGCAGCAGGAGCCTTGCCAGCAGCGTCAGTCCACCATGGAGGAGCTGGGGTGGGGGCAGCTGACAAGGTCATCGGCAGCGGGAGGGCAACATGGCTTTCAAGAGAATGCCAGGTGCCTGTTGGGTGAAATGATTGCCCTGGATGGGCAACCCTTCTCCACTGTAGAGGCCATGGGCTTCGGGCGGATGATTGGGTTCCTGTCCCCCCAGTTTAAGCTGCCATCCCACACCACCCTGAGTCGGAATGTGGTGCCAGCCCTGTACACGGGTTTGAAGGAGCAGGTGAGGGAGCAGATGGCAGGTGCTGGGGGTGCCACTGTCCATATCACCACAAACTTCTGGTCCACCAGGAATGCCCAGCATGCATACCTGGTGGTGATGGCGGCACCATTTGCCAGTGGCAAGAGGGGTCCCGAAGCAGAGTATAGGTGGGCCCTGCTTCAGGCACAAGTAATGGAAAACCTCCACACTGTTAGGGACATCGAGGCATCCCTGACCACCATGGTGAAGGAGTGGGTCACACCAGGCGCATCCTTCACCAAGACTACCTTTTCAAGGTAGTCTTGTGGTCAGAGATGCTCTGGGCTTGGGGGAGAAGGGGATTGGGTTATGCACCCTTAGCTCCCTGATTGAGCGGGAGGAAGTTGTCTGGTTTTTTTAACCAGAGTGTAAAGGGCAGCGAGGTCCTCTGGGCCAAGCAGGCAGAGCAAGGCTTCCCCAGTGCACCAGCTGGTCCAGGAACTCTCCATCAGGTGGAATCCCCCCTTCCTGATGCTCGAGCAGCTTCTTGAGCAGAAAGCCACCCTGCATCAGGTTCAACTGGTGATGGACAGCAGGGTACCTCCAGGGTACGATGGGACAGAATGGGAGATCCTGGCTCACACGGTCTTCATACTCAGAGCGTTCCTGGCCATGACGGATATCGTGAGCAGCTCCACCACCACCCTCAGCCAGGTGACCCCTCCTGTCCAGAGTCTCCACAGGAGGCTGGATGAGATTCTCGGGGTGTGGGATTGTGGCCCTGAGGACAGGAAGCTGGCTGATGAGGCGTTTGACCTGACGCGGCAGCTGAAGGCAGGGCTGAAGGCATGGTTTGACGAGCTCCTGCGGTGGAAGGAATATGTCCTGGAAGCAATGCTGGACCCCAGGGTCAAGGGCAGCATGGCACATCAGACACAGCTCTATGGCCACTGGAAGGGTGACCTGGTGGAGAGGGTCCGGCGGGCAGAGCAGGCTATGCAGCAGGATGCCCCTGGGGATGGTGGGAGTGGGAGCAGCCACCCCTTTCAGTCAGCTGGGTCTATCCCTTCCCCCAGCCCTAGCGGTAGCAGCAGCAGCAGCAGCAGCAGCAGCAGCAGCAGCAGCAGCAGCNTCTGGGTGCTGCCGCTGCTTGTGCCTGACTGGCCACTGGCCAGTGGACACTGGTGCCTGCCCGCAAGCCTGCCCCCCCAGCCTACTCCTCCACACCCACCCACGGATGCCTGCTGAAGCTGCTGAAAGCACCCCTCTGACCACCAGCACCCACTGCCTACTGCCCGGTGCCTGCTGCCAAAGAGCCTCTCTCTCTTTATCTCTGGCACAGTGGCACACCCACATAGACACAAGCCCTGCCCCTCCTGGGGGGCTGTCTGCAAGTTGAGACCCTGCTGGCATACCTTAGGGCTAATATACGCTACATGTGCTGCTGCTGTCAGGTATCGATCTGACAAGCTGTATATATATACACAATGAGATTCTGCCACCTGCCAGAAGAGCAACAGAGGGATAAAAGATTGAACAGGTCAGACAAAGCTGATAAGGTAACAAATTTAACTTTTATAAAAACTTTTAAAACTAACTACAAACAAACAATCAAACATTCAACTCTATAAAACAGAAAGCATACAATACAAACAAAGGGGAAACTAACTTAGGGGTCTGTGGGGGCACGTGGGGAAACATGGGGGAAATGGGTTCGTGGGAGCTAGGGGCGGGCATCAAGTCCTCCTTTGGCTGAAAGCCATGTTGTTTGGCATAGTCCAGGGCCTCCGCCAAGGACTCCTGCCATTTGGAGACCGACTGGCAGTACAGTTCAACATCAGCCACCTCCGAGCAGAAGAACTCGGAGTAAGCCTCCACCTTGCGCTGCTGTGCCTCCAGGTCTCTGAACCGTCCCACCAGCCGGTTCTCCATTGTAAGGGCTTAGACCCGTAGCCCGTCGGCGTATTGTTTCTGGGCCTCCAGAAACTCCTGGGTAGGCCTCTCCACTTGGGCCTGAAAGGCCCTTGCCACTGCAGACTCCTCCTCCTGGGGGGCTGGAGGGTCCTCATTAGAGCTGGAGGGGGAAGGCCTCTGGTGGCGGCGCTTCTGCTGGACCTTCCCCCCTTGCTTCCAGCGATGTTCCTTCTTGCCGGAGTCCCTGCGCCCGGAGCTGGAGACATCCCGCTGCGCCACCTCGATGCCGTGCAGGTTCTCAATGTGGGCGATGAGCCCTGATGTGGTCCCCTGGCTGCCTCTTTTAATTTTTTTGCTGCAGATCTAAAGAACATAAAAAGATAGGAACATAAGATGTGCCATACTGTGTCAGACCAATGGTCTGTCAAGCCCTGCCTGCATTCTATCTCCACAAGTGGTTAGGTGACCAATCTCTCTCTGAAGGGGACTTCCTAACAGGTCATAGGGCAATAATCCAATCCATTCCCTGTTGTTCCAGCCCCTGTGCCTTACCCTTGCAGATGACAAATCCGTCTTTTGTCCTGTCATAGTGCTGCCAGACCGCAGACCTCATCTGCCTGCTTTCTGGCAGTGGCTCTGGCGACCTCTGTCATGCTGGGGTTCTGGTGGTCTGGGCACTGGCAGCGGGGGCGGCATCATCATTACCCTCTCTGAAACAGGAACACATAAACAACACCTAAATAATATCATGCATTTATGATGCCTCTAGTCCTCCCTCCTTGGGTGCTAGGGGATGCTAGGGAATGGGATGGCAAATAGAGAGACCCTTGCTGGCACGTGCAAATCCTGCCCTCCTTGGGGTGCTAGGGGGATGGCAACTGGAAAGACCCTTGCTGGCATGTGCAAATCCTGCCCTTCTTTGGGTGCTAGGGATGGCAAATGGAAAGACCCTTGCTGGCGTGTGCAAATTCTGTCTTCCTTGGGGTGCTAGGGATGGCAAATGGAGAGACCCTGGTTGGCACGTGAAAATCCTGCCCTTCTTTGGGTGCTCGGGATGGCAACTGGAAAGACCCTTGCTGGCATGTGCAAATCCTGCCCTTCTTGGGGTGCTAGGGATGGCAATGGGAGACCCTTGCTAGGGATGGGCTGGCACGTGTTTGGGTGGGTACTACCTTCAGCTCGTGACTGACTGCTGGAAGAGCCCCCCACACCCTCTCTCTCTGTGGCAGACATCCGCTGCCACCTGCTGATGCCCACTGTTTGTGCCTGACTGCCCACCACCCACCCACCCGCACGCCAGTGAGCTCACTCTAAAGGATAGTATTCTTCTTGTCCTCAAAGTAAAAGATTACAAACCTGGCACCACCTCCTGTGCCCGGATCTTGCTCCTCTGATGAGGAGCCGATCTCCACCACCAAAGGTTCAGGGCAGAAACCTCTTCCTCCTCCACTGGCTCCACCACCTTGGCCTTCCTCCAGTCCCCCCTGTTCAGCTTCACCCTCTTCATTTTTTTTTCAAAAACACACAAAACAGTCAAACATAACACCCACGCACCAACTCACCAACCAGCCAAAACAACACAGCCAAACCAACACACAGTCCAACACAGCCAAAACACACCAAACAGCCACAACACACACGCTCTCTCTCCACACAAACTCCGCACGCACTCGAATTTCCAGTTTCTGGTTTCCGACACAATCATGGGACCACACGCACGTGATACCTAGACTGATACCGATACAGATTTCCGAACGACCTAACCGAACTCTACCGAACCGAATGACCGAACCCAAACTTGGTTCCCGGACCAAACGACCGAACCCGAACTCGGCTCCCAAACTGAACGACTGAAGAACCGAACTGTGTTCTCTTTGCACATCCCTAGTTCCCCAATTCCACATCCCATCCTTGCTTATCATTTTCACTAAAAGGCATATATCATTTGCTTCAGCATTGCTGAACAAGATGCGTATTTTGCATGAATTATATTCCAGTGCGTCACATAGTGCATACAAAATGCTATGAGACATTTTAAATGTCTAGTTTATAATAACTTTTAAAGCTTTTTCTGAAAAACATAGTCTAACACTCTAGATAAGCATCTGTTAGAAATGCAAAGGTAATGATTTGACAGCGGGACAACTTTTCCAGAGCTGCATGTTATCTTAATTTCCCTGTAGAGTAAGGGCGCTTTTAAACGAGGGGTGCTGAAGCGCCTCCTGAACAAAGCCTCTGGAAGTGACGTTCTCCCCGTTGCCGGCAGCGGCTGGTGACAAGGGGCTTTGGAGCGGCGCGTTCTTAAGACTTCAATTTTCAGGCTTTCAGAACGCGCTGCTCCAAAGCCCCGTGTCACCAGCCGCCGCCGCCGGCAACGGGGAGAATGTCACTTCCGGCGGCTTTGCTTTAATGTGGCGTTCAGGAGGCGCTTCAGCGCCCCTCGTTTAAAAGTGGTGTAAGTAAGTGGCATTAAGGTCCCAGACAACCTTACTTTTACCTGTGCTACCACTTTTCATTCTTCATCCAGCTCGAAATTTCAATAAATTTTAAACTTCGGCATGGTATAGAGGTGGGAAAAATCAGCAGAGAGAAACCACATGTAGGCTGTCAAATCACAAGGTTAATCATACACTCTGAACAGAACACACGCAAAAAATGATTCCTTAACAAATGTAGGTATCATTAATTAATGCTTAGTCCTTGTGCCCTCTGAATTAAGAGAAAAAGCACGTGTATTAGTGAAGGTGGAGCATGCCTCCCCAAGGTGGGAATTATTGTTCCTCTATTGTGCATCCTGAAGGATGTACCTTTCAGTGGGGGTGTTTGTCCCATTGTGGACTTGGCACATTGTATCATTTGCTATAGATTTTGGCTGTTATTCCTGTTCACTTTGCAATACAAGTCATATTCAGCAACCTAGATTCACTGTGTGTTCCCCATTGCTGCAATGGGGAGAATGTGGTGAACATGGGCCCTGGCCATGTTTCTATGTTTTTGGGTGAGCCAAGACCTTAAGCATTCAGTCAAGTCCACCTGATTATCAAGTGCAGTTCCTAATCAGGAAGAAAAGCCTCAGAGCCATCATATTTATGCTCTCCCATCAGTTCAGATGAACACAGCTTTGAGTTAATATCTCCCATTGCCAGTAGGATACTCATACTTGTTAAAAGTGGTAATTGCCTCCCCTTTTGTCCCACTATGACCTCTCTGCTCATGTGAAGGAAGATGTTACTGCTTCTTATCATTTGCTCATGTGAATATAGAGCTACAGAGTGCCATTGTAGTTCAGAGATTTCTCCCCAAATGGATTTCCTTGTAGGATCTGGGCCTCATAAAGCAGAGACATGTCTTTGACCTCAAAGTGGTGCTAGTGGAAAGGTCTACTAAAGTTTACCCCATTTTGTTCTAATGCTGTAGTATTCATGCACACAGGTTAATCCATATTATTCACTTCTGAGATGATACTCCAGTGGGATAATATGCAGTGCACACACTAGCTCAGGAACAAGAACCACAGACATGAATGGGTTTCATGCATATCGAATCCCTACAGGGATTACTCCATTAATCTCAAAATGTTTCCTTAGGCATCTGTCACTCCTTCCCCTCCTTCTCAGTTACTATTCTATAACATACTTTGTCCATTTATTCTCCTCTCCTTTCACAATACTTGATGTAAGTAGTCATGATTTGAGTCTGATTTGTAAGGTGCATTCAGGGGTGGCTTTGAGCATTTTGCCACCTGTAGGCAAAATGCCAGGGGTGCTCCCTGCCTACACTGCTTGATGGGGGGAGAGGAGAGAAGTACTGTGGTTAAGCACTTTCTTCCCCCACCCTCATGTTAAGCGCTGCAAATAGGGAGGGCTCCAGATTCCCTTCTCTACAACTGATGAGCAGAAGACCGCCTGGTCAACCGCTGTAGATCAGGGTGAGTCCCAGCACTGTCTCTTTCCCTAGCTCTAAAATTGACTAGAACTGCTTTGGCTTGAATTAGTTTCTAGTACATGACTATTCAGTTTTTCCCCTGCCAGCACTAAAGCATTGCCTTCCCTGGGGGATGCTGGGAGGAGGGGGGAGAAGGGATGCTCTTCTGTGAAACCTCTAGGATGGCAAATGTAAGAGGAGCTGGACTGCCCAAGGTGGCTTCCTAGTGATAAAGCCAGTTCTGGGTACTACATTTTTAAAAGATGAATTTGTATCCTAATCACATTTGTTACTGAACACATTTTCAGGATAAATCAAATCCACTTGAAAATAACTTTCCAGGTTGTATTCTAGGAGCATGGAATGATGGTACTTTGGTGACTTATTGCAGTTCTCTGGCAAATTCATTACGTGAGGCTCTTGCAGTTGTTACTTTCGAAACCTTATTTCTCATGCTCTTACCTCAGACACAGCTTTATTTCCAAGTTATTTCCAGGACACTGCATGAGGAATTTTTCCTATTTCATTCAAAAGTCTAAATACAAAAGTCAGTTCAGGAGTTTTCCCACAAAATGCAAAGGATGACATGGTACAATCAGTTTCTTTCTGCCACTGAGGGCAGAATCCTCCACCCATTGATGGCAAAACTCCCATTTATTAAGAGTAGAGGATTGTCCTGTCCATCAAGGGGATGGTCTCCACAATGTTTGGAGCCACATTTTGGCCACTTTGCATAGGTTCTTCCACCCCCAGCTCTGTGAACCCTACATAATATAAGGGTTATGTGAGGAATCAGGTGTTGGAACCAGTGTACTAAGTGTCTCCAGGAGCAGGCTTCACAGCCAGCCCCACATCAGTTTCTTGTCCCAAATATGGGCTAGAGGTTTTCACCTCAGCAACTTTTGCCACTCCTCTACAGCCCCTGATCAGCCATAAAGTGAATACACTAGCCACAGGAAGCTTGGTGGGTCACTTCCTGTGCCTGCGTTGACTCTTTCCTGAGTCAGTCTAAACCTGTGGCTGATCTGACTCTGTCCTGAGTGTTAGGATTAGAATTGGTAGAAGGAGAGCATGACAGTCTAGGGAAATCACTTCTGGAGTTGGGTTAGAGTTGGGGCAGGTCGGATATGTGGCAATAGGTTTAGAGTTGGAAAAGGTAGGGTCTGTAAAGCATACCGTTAGTATGCTGTCCCCCCCCTCCCCCCGCGCTCCATAGAAGCTAACAGAGAGGAGTCACAATGGGTGTTTTTAGATGGACACATATGTGTTCAGCTGAAGCAGGTTCAGACAGAGGTGCCTGCCATGGACTGCAGTCCGTCCATGTGACACTTCCTGCCCCACACCATAGATCTGCAGGCGGATTGCCAGCCATTCTAGACTGTCACCCCCAGCTCTATGGTTGTTTCTGGGGCAACTCCCAGCTGGAAATAGAGGTTCAGTGGCCTGTCTGCGAGTAGATGGACTGCTGCTCCACCCCCAGCTAGTGTTCCTGGTTTGGGTGGTCCACTCTGGATGCAGTGCTCTCGGATGTTTTGGAGTATTGCAAGTGGAGCTACTCGGCCTCACCCTGGGGGGGGGGGAGAGAGGGGGCTGCCTTTACACAGATAGGCCACCCTGGGGGTGTGGAGCAGGGGAGGCTCAGGTGTCCATCTGAAAACACCCACTGATGCAGGGTAGACTAGAACCCAGGCTCCCCAACTAACTGCTACATTGGGTGCTTTTAGACAGACTACTGCTCCATTGATTCACCCTGGGTTAGCCTGCCCGTGTAGAGAGCAAACACCAGATTTGCAAACCAGAACAGGTGCAACATCCAAGCGCATGTAGCAAAGAGCAGGCCAACCAAACTCGGAGTAACGGCCAAAAATGGAGCTGCTTTCTGTCTGTTGGGAGGACCCACAGTGCAGCTCCATGCCCGGCTGGCCATTGCCCCGGTCAGCACCATGGAGTTGTGGCCGCCAGTCTAGAGCATCAGGTGAGTACCTGCAAATTTATAGTGCAGGGGAAGGCACCACGTGGATGTCCATCTAAAGTGGACTCAGGCGGGGCTGGAAGTGGGTGGATGTGGGGGGTACACCTCTGGAGCAGCTCCGCAGGCAGCCTCTGTGGCCATCTGTGTACACTCATTGTTGAACTATCTAGCCACATTGCTACTGCTGGCTTTATGCTGTTAACACTGCCACCCGGGAAACTATTGAAAATGTGTTATCTTGAGGATATGGTGAAACCTACTTCTCGTCAGTCACCGTGATTATTATTCCTTTTTACGATCCTGAATAGATCTGGAATTAATTATGCTATGAACAAGGATGAGACCTTTCACTTGGGAAGAGAAAAGATTAACCTCTTGCAGAGATTAGTTGATATAGCTCGACAAGATGATATTGCGGCTGTACGGTGTAGTAAAATATCTTCCTATTATGTACATTGGATGCCAACCTGTGGCATGGCCAAATATCTTACAGTAGAACTGGATAGCTGTTGCTGGGTCTATTTGACATGATTGCGGGTGTCATTGATGGAATCAGCATAAACGTTGGGTCACGTCTCTGGCATCCCTAAAGAACATAGGAAATCTACATGTGGAATGGAGGTGATGGAGGATGTGATTCATTATACTCTGGAATGTTATTGTTTCATTGATATTAGTGAGAATCACCTTCTGCCTGCATTGAGGGAGGTGCCTTTTTTTACTAAGTGGGAAAAACTGATATGGCTATGCCAACAGGAGAAAATGCATGTAATTACTAATCTGGCAGCCTATGTGAAAAAAGCAGCTGCAATAAGGAAGCATTATCCTATAGTTGCCATAAATTATGTAGGCTGATGGAGTTAGTCAATTGGGCTGACTAGCAGGCTGATTCATACATTTGTTTATTATTGTCTTGTATGTAGGTATTCTCATTGTGGCTGAACTAATAACAGCCAGCCAGCCTTTCCTCCTGTAGCTCTGGTAGCAGGACTGTGAAAATATGATAAACAGATTAGTGATTCAAATATGGATCTTATGATGGGGTAAGGGTGCAAGTTCTTTCATATTTAAGTTTTCTTTTTAGACCAATAACAATGATATAGTGGTTCTATCTCTGGTATGTGCACAACTTTAAAGAAGAAACAGATATCTCAACGAAGGAGAGACAAACAGTGGCTTGCATTTGCATCATTTTAGATGGTTTGAATAGGGCCAATTTGATTGATGCTTGATTCAGCTCTCTATATAAATTATAACTAATGAGTAGTATGGACGCTTCATTTTCCAAAGTAACTCGGGAAAATGTTGTACAGTTATCTCAGTCGAGAATGGAATGATGGGAACTTAAAGCTGATTAGTGGGAAGGCCAAGCAGCATGTATATCCTTGATCTGGGCATAATATGCTCTTACTATGGACCCAATGGAGGAAATGGCAACAGAATTCCATTTTACACATGCAGAAAACAATAATCTGCAAAGAGACGAAGTGGTAAAGGGTGTCCAAGGAACTGGTGGCAGAATCTGTTGACTTCCATTCCTGCAGGAATGCACTTCTCTGACCCAGAGTTTTCATCAAACAGTAATTTTCATTTTATGTAGTTCCTGTTATTTGCTCAAATGGGTTTGATCAATATTTAAGGTCAAACAAAACATTTTTGTCTATTTATTTTCGATTTGCCCTTTTATGTTATTTTAAGTTATTTGCACAGCATCCTGATAACTGTGAAGAGTGCTTTATCAATAATGTGTCATCAAAAGATTTCTGCCAGTCTTTAGCAGTTAAATCTATTTTGTGCCCGGGCTCTTGGGAACATTTGCAAAATCCTTACCTGACAGAATCAGCATCAATCAGTCCAAGGTACACACACACAATTGATTTTGATATCAGGAGCAACAAGGTTTTCATATTATGGAATAACGATCTGCTTCAAACAGCTGTTAATTCCTAGTCCAAAATTACTAACCAAATCCTAAATAAACAGTTTGCAGCGATAATTAAAACTTCAGGACTCTTACAAAGCCAATTGATACACATTTCACAGGACAGGGTTTATAAGGCATCTTGTAATATGTAACACAATAATCTTAACACCTATGTAATTGTAATTCTAATTTTCAGAAGCATGCTAACATTGCATAATTAAGGTAGCAAAAACATTCTATAATGTTGCTTGACTAATGTACAGATTAGCTATAGAAAAATGCAAGCATTTGAGATCAAGTTTATTTAGACTAAGAAGGAAATGGTTGAAGTGTTTTCTTTGCCTCGCTTTGACCATGCAGTTCTAAACGACAGTGTTTGTTACAGATTTAGAACTGTGAAACAGGCATCATCGGGTATTTTCAGATGTTACAAGATCACGCTCAACCACAGTGAACCACGCTCAATCCCGTGGCAGGGCCAAAGAGCCCGGAACGTCTGTTCGGCGTGCGCCAGATGTTCACCAAGGTCAATACGCACATGGGGTCAATTTCAACCACGCTTCCTGGGCTAGCGGGGGGGATATCCCGGGAAGCGTGGTCAAACAGATCCCCACCGGGAACCAACAAAAAGTAACGTCTGGACGCCAATCCCCGGGCGGAAACAAAGAAAATGAGCCCCAGCCATGGACAATGCATGCAGCGTCGCTGCCGAGCAACCAGCAACAACACAGCCACCAGAGGGAGATTTAGGGAAATCAGCTGCAGGCACGCGTGGCGGGATGGAGCGAGGCGGGAGGTGAAAGAGAGCGGCGGGCGACAGAGAGACGGAGGAGGAGGAGGTGGTGGTGGGGGCAGCGGTTGAGGTGGAGGGAGCACAGACGGCGGAGGAGGGGGACACGGGAGTCATGCTGATCCTGCAGCCGGCCCGGGAACAACACCCCCAGCAGCAGTCGCAATGCGACGCCCCAGGGACAGCAGCCAGAACGGGGCCGGAGGAGCCACCCAGGAAACGGGTAAGGGCAACAGAGGGGAGTGGAGCAGGCAGCACGGAGGCACCCTGGGGGGGGCCGGGGCAGGACCGGGTGACGTGGAGGGAGGCGGCAGGGTGGGGGAGCCCCGCGAGGGGGCCCAGCCTGCATCTAACCGAACACGCCCCTGCGACTGTCCCCACAGACATGGAAAACGGCCCGGGTGGACGAGCCCCTGGAGGACACCGGGCCTGCGCGGCCAGAGGCACCGCCGGCTGAGGAGGTGGAGGATGACCGGCCGTGGGGACCCCGGAGGAAGCCCTACCGCCGAGGGGGCCAGTGGGGCCTCCAGGAGACCAGGGACTTTATCCGGATATGGAGGACCCTGGAGTACCAGCTGGAGCTCCCCCTCAACCAGCGAAATGAGCATGTCTACCAGGACATTGTGCGGGACACAGAGGCGGCGGGGCATCAGCGCACAGCGGCACAGTGCCGCTCAAAGGCCAAGGAACTCAATAGGGGGTACAAGGCCATCTGGGACAACAATAGGTGCTCGGGACACGGGTCCTGGACTGCCCCCTTCTACGAGGCCCTGGACCGCATCCTCCATATGAAGGGGTCCATAGTTGCCCCACGGCTCGTGGGCAGCACAGTGGTCCAGGGCAGGGAAATGGCCAAGGTACCCCTCCCCTCACCCCCCGCCCAGTAGACATGAGCTCCGGGACCCAGGACCCCCAGGATGAGCGCCCAGCGCCCTCCGGCACCAGCAGGGCCACCCCCAGCAGCAGCCCCGAGAGCACACAACCCTGGGCTGGCCCAGCAGAGTCCGAGGCCGCCACCCTCACCACCCTCAGCCAGTGGTCACAGGGGGAGCACTGCCGCATCGAGGGGCCAGCCTCCGAGGGATCCGAGACCGACATCGAGGGTAAGCACCCGATCCGGAGAGGGGGTGGGGGGCGATGACCAGGGGGGCATGGGCCAGGGGGGGCAGGGGCCACCCCAGCCCGTGCCCCAGCCCCCCCCAAGGTGGGAGGGGGGCCGGTTGCAGGTTCCCCACACACCCACCCAACACCCACACTCCCTCCCTCCCTCGGCCGCAGGACACGGCACACCCCAGGAGGGGCCCGAGGAGACAGAGTCGCCAGCTAACAAAGAGCCCAGCCAGCAAGTGCAGGATGCAGGTGAGGCAGCCAGGATGGGATGGAGGGCACCCCGGGGTGCAGGGAGGGGGTCACCGGGCAGGCGGAGTGGATGGGGGGGGCAGGGGCCAGGAGCTGGGGAGGGCCCGCGAGGGATGTCCGGGGGATTGTGGGGCCCTGGCCCCATTAGGGGCAGGCCTCAGGGGCAGGCTCGCACTCACCCTCTCGCTCCCACAGGGCAACCCCACCAGCCGGTGACCCCAGGGCCCGTGGCCCCAGCGCAACGCATGCGGGAGTACCGGGCACGGATTTGCAGGCGGAGGGAAGAGCAGGCACAGGAGATCATGCAAAATGCTGCGGAACAGGGGGAGAGGATGATTGAGGCCGTGGCCCACATGGAGGCGGCCATTGAGCGGTCCCTGGAGCGGGCCGAGGTGAGGGATCAGAGGCTCGAGGCCGAGGTGCGCCTGGAGTGGCGCTGGGAGTTCAGGGACCACAGCAGGCAGGAGGAGCTGCTCGGGGGCCTCAGGCAGGACATCCAAGTCATGGTGCGGGAGCACGCCCTCAAGATGGACAGGTCCCACGACATCGGAACCTCCCTGCTCCTGCATGCTGGCACCATGTGCGCCTATGTGATGGCAGGTGCACCCCCGGGCACCCTGCCTGCCCAGGTCCTGGTGCCGGGACCCTCAGAGGTCCCACCCCCCGCCCAGTCACCCCAGCCGCCCCCACCTCCACAGGGACCACGCATCCGCCTCCCGGTGCCCCCGGAACTCTGGAGGGTGCAGCCCCCCCAGGTGCCACCCAGCGCCCCGGCCACCCTCTCCCCACCACTGCCCGCCCTCCTGCCAGACCAGGAGGCATCTCAGGACACTGCAGGGCACA
>QEPC01002769.1:4792319-4813031 GCA_003113815.1 Sphenodon punctatus
AAACTAATTATCTGCCTCCCCCCTTCCCAACACCTTCTGAGCTAGTCACTGTTTCTGAACAGCAGGCGTTGAGTAGGATTTTTAGATTGCTTTAAGTTTCATTTCAGTTTTGTATTGAAAAGAAACTTAAAAACTGAAACCTTGTGTTATGCATTTCACTGTACAGACTCATTGAGTATGTATGTATTCAGTTCACTACAGACTCCTCTTCTGTTTGTGATTCACCCCCATCCCATATATATGGGATGTACATATATCTATCTATATCCATATCTATCTATCTATCTATCTATCTATCTATCTATCTATCTCCATACATATGTATGGATATGGATATGGATATGGATATGGATATGGGATGGGGGGGATAGATAGATAGATAGATAGATAGATAGATAGATAGATAGATAGATGTAGAGAGTTGTAGGAGTTAGCTTAGCGATAGAGATAGCATTAGTGATTTAGTTTTAGTGTTTGTAGGAATAGGCCTGTGTACTTATTAGATAATCCATTTCTTAGCATTTAGAATAGTTAATAGCAGTTAGATTTAGTGTAGACAGATACATATAATATTAGATTTAAAAAAACCCATATAAAAGCAAAAAAACCAAATAAAAAACAAAAGAAAACCATATAAAACCCAATAAAAAACCAAAAAACCATATAAAAAACAAAAAAAATCCATAACAACATTTCCCAAACGGCCAAACGGCCAAACCGAACAGCCGAACCAAACAGCCGAATGGCCTAACCGAATGGCCTGTTTGGACGACCGAACCGAACAGCCGAACCCGAACTCAGCGAACTAACCAAATGGACGAACCGAACGGACGAACCGAACGGACGAAACGAACGCAGCCGAACCAAACCGCCGAACCCGAACCGCGATCTGTTCACCCATCCCTACTGTACCCTGTTGATCTCATATTAAATCTTTTGATGGGGTTTGATACAGCTAATGATGAGATGCTGATGATATGACTGTATGACCTGGCGTAACCTGTGGGATCACTTTAGATTGTTTCTTCTCATTCCAGTCAAGAAGGTCCCAGAGGTTGCTGATGGGCACGTTCTCATCATCCTCCCAGGACATTTCCTTTGGGGCCTTTGACATCCCCCTCTGACCCTTGATTGGCTTCTTTAAGGGTCCAAGAATGCCCATGACCCTATCTTTACTTAGTTACTGAGTATGGCTATAGAATAACCATTTGCCAGACTTCTAAACTGCATAGAATTTATAATCTTAAAAAAGAAACGCATAGAGCCACTGCAATAAAGAGTGCATCTAAATTACTGCAAGAGGATATGGAAACTTTAAGCTAGGCCAGGCAGAGTGCATTCTACAAACAGCTATTGTCTGGACAAATATAGCTTGCACATAGCCTAATTCCAAATGAACATTCAGTTGAGTTCTGCTTAAAGAAGAAACAAGCTGGAAGGCTTTTATTACATTTTGTTGCAGCAGGCGTTTTTGTTATCAATTGTTTTGATGACTGTTGGGAGCCAAAACCTATTCATGCTCAAGCCTTTGTTTGTGTCAGTCTCTTTTGTTCCGTTATTTGTTTGAATAGCTTTATTGATTTTTCTTCTCAGAGATGAATGGCATATTCCCAACAGTGCAGCTGGGCAAGAAAATGGATAACACAGAGACACCCAACAGTTTACTAATTCTGATGAATCTCGTGCACTACAGATGTCAATAATGGAAGCAAAAAGGTATCTACGACCTGATCCATCAACTTCAGTAGGAGTTGTAAAGACACCCCCACACCCCTCATCCCCACAGATTTCAGTGAGATGGATCAGACTCCTTCTGTGCTTACATTTTAAAAAAAAATCCACTTGCAATACTAATTATACTACATTGGCTGTTTTTACACGGACCTCTCCCCCCCTCCCCTTGCTGGGTGTGCAATGTAGGGGGAGGGGCGTCCGTGAACACGCTGCAGCGGTGGGATGGGTTTTCATCTATGCAAACAGCACAGGCGGTGGGTGGGGGTGCATGTGCACACACGCACACTCCCAATGCACACATATCTCCAACCATCATCCACTCACGGAACCATCCTACAAAATGGACCCTTTTCACACAGACACGCTAACACTGATAAAATAGGTGTTACATTTTATTATACATGCTGCAGGGCCGCAGGTGTGTGCTATGGGTACCCTGCAACATGTATCATAAATGTAACACCCATTTTATCAGTGTTAGAGTATCTGTGTGAAAAGGGCCAAAGAGGAGGGTCCATGGATGGAGGTGAGTGGAGATGAGTGTGCGTCCATAGGAAAGGGCACACACCCACCTCCACCCACTAGGGCAGCACACCCATCCCCTCCTCCCCCCCCCACCACTGCCCATGTTAAAAGGGCCATTGTTTCAACCCCATTTATGATATCCTGCTACCATTTTACATATCTTGATTATTAGATATCCAGACAGATTTTAGATATCCTGATGACCTGGTTTCATAACACACTTAAGATAAAAATTATTAACATTTTGCTATATGGGAACTGCATAGTACTAAAAGGATTCACTCACCTTACAATACAGTTAAATATATACTAAAACCAAACTCTTCCTGGTGGAATACACCCAATTGGATCAAAGCCTTTGCATCTCAGGGTAAGAACATAAGAAGTGCCATATGGGTCAGATGATCCATCTAGCCCAGGATCCTGTCTGTGACAGTGGTTAATCACGGTGGCTTGGGAGAAGCACCCAACAGGTCACAATGGGGTCCATTCCCTGTTGTTTTTCCCCAGCTCCCATCATGTTCCCTGATCCTGTCTGGCTAATAGTTCCTAATGGATCTATCTTCTAGAAACTTGTCCAAACCTCTTTTAAACTCAGCAATAGTACTGGCCCTTACCACAGCCTCTGGCAGTAGATTCCACAACCCAATTATATGTTGAGTGAAATATTTTCTTTTATTTCTACAGATCTACAGATCTACCAGGTCTAACTGAAGAATAAAAAATGAGCTAGAGGTTATTTTTAATGTTTTTTGTGTGCAGAATGGTAGCAGGATTTGGGATTGTTTTATAGACAGATTTTCTTAAAATTACACTTTAAAAGTCACAGTCCATTGTACGGGCCAGAGTTAGTGCTTGAAACAAATAGGAAAAAGTTATCTCCAGTTCCAGTGTTCCCGGTAGTTTGGCAGTTATTCTGTAACTATCCAGTAACTGTGGAGGTTAACTGCCAAACCAGAATACTACTATTACTATTTACAGCATTACTGCATAACCAAACCAGTCTGGATAGAGGGAGGGAGTGTTTAAAAACAAAGTCAAACAGTAATTTAAAACTAATTTAGTAAATGATAATCCAGCTAACTGAATAGCTGGTGGATACTAAACTGGATACCATTTGATATCCAATTGGATATGGTGGATACCATGATATCCAACTGTAAACTGAATAGTAGCAGATACTCATTTCAGTTTTAGCCAGGATGAGTGATTTCAGACGTTACGGGCGGGCGGTTCACCACAGTGGATCCCCGGCGGGGGTGAAGGAAACAACCATGCCGCGGGGCCAAAAAAAGGCCTAAACAGACGTGACGGGACCGGGACCACGGCCGGGAATCGGGCTGACACATCACAGATCGGGGCAGCGCAACAGACGTGACGCCGATCCCCGGCCGTCGTCAGAACTCCCAGAAGACACCGGGCAGGGACGGGACACACACATGGCCGCCTGAGGGCAAACGAAGCAAAAAGGCACACAAGGGAACGCCCACACAGCACCACAGTCCACATAGACACCCCCACAGCAACACAGGCAGTCTCAGAAAAGGGGGGGCCAGGACCCCAGGACAAAGGCACGGTGGGGGCCCGCAAGGCACAGCCAGCCCGACGGAGGTGGTCCAGGAGGGGAACGCGGGCCCCACAGTCACAGAGGGCCACAGGCAGGGCAGCCAGGACAGGTGGAGAGGTGCTTCAGGTCCAATGACATGAATCCCCCCCCGGGAAGCACCATGGCCCAGTCCGGGGGGGCCCAACCCCCAGGTCACACAAGCACAACCGATGGGGGGGCAGCAGGTGGCAGCGCCCACGGATGCAGACAGGCAGCTGGACACGGGCGGGTCGGACAGGCCACCCAGGCACTCAGAACGGCAACCAGGGCGCATGGGAGCACCGCGGGTCCGGGATGCGACCCTCCGGGAACCGAACCAGCCCCAGGGCCTCCGTATGCAGCCGGCAATCTTGAGCGCTCGTCTCATAGCCAAAGTAATGGAGACCAGAGCTTATGCTCTCATAGGCATCCCCATGACTGCCTGGGGTTTCCAGGAGCAGCTGCACGGCCGGGGTATGCCACAGGTCACACAGCAACATGGTCTCGCAGAAGGTCCAGATATGGGGGGCCCCAGGGGGGCAGGGGAGTGGGAGCCCTGTGGATGGGCAGGCAGCCATGGTCCGGCACCACAGGGAGAATGACACAGAGCCCCGGCGGCAAAAACACCCTCCAGGGCCGAGAGGGGCACCGAGGGGTCCTGAGTACAAGGAAGGCGGCTGCGAACTGCAACATTGTTTCCCAAGTTATCTCTTCCCTCTGTTTGACCTACCTTGTCATTACCCCCTATTATAAAATATAATTTTATTTATAAAGTTGCATGAATACCACTAAAGTGGTGGCTGAAAGCTATTTATACACTGGCAAGTGCCAATGACGACATAGAAATCACAAGATCACAGCTAGGAAGCTTTTAATCATCCCTTTTTCTTTTTAAAACTTTCTCCAAGGTGGTTTTATTCTTTTTCATTAGAGAGTATTTTTTTCCCCTTGAAAACTAATGTTATACTGAATTTTGATTTAAGTTCTTCTGATGGCCTTATCTTCATCTCCTTCCGTGCTTCTGAACTTTACCCTCCACTGAAATCATGGTAGAAAATTGATTTGACTAAAACCAGAATGTCTTATTCACTGGAAGACCTGGAACCTTGAAAATCAAAACTGGGATTTTCAAAGAAGATTAACTTATTATTATTATTATTATTATTAAACATTTATAAAGCGCCAGTTGCAACCTGGCGCTGTACAGAACATACAGTCAGATGCGGTCCCTGCCTGTGGCTTACAATCTAAAAGACAAGGAGGGGGAGACAAGGAGAGGGGACAGTGGGAGAGACATGGGAGAAGACAAACAAACATTCAGGCGGATGCGAAGTCTCAGGTGCGTGTACTTGGCTTGGTTACAAGGTGGTTGGTAGCAGCAGTCAGCAGAGGAGGGCTGACAGTAAGAGCAAGGGGAAAGACTAGAGGGCATTGGGAAAGGCAGCATGGAAAAGGTGGGTCTTGAGGAGGGATTTGAAGGAGCGGAGGGAGGAGGCAAGGCGGATGTCGGCAGGGAGGGAGTTCCAGGCATGCGGGGCAGCGAGGGAGAAGGGACGAAGGCGGTTGGGCGAGCAGGAGAAACGAGGGAGAGCGAGGGAGGGGACAGCGGAAGAGCGGAGAGCGCGCGCAGGAGCGCGTAGGGCGATTAGGTCCGAGAGGTAAGGGGGAGCTTGGTCATGGAGCGATTTGAACGTGAAAACCAGGAGTTTGAACAGGATACGTTCAGGAAGGGGGAGCCAGTGAAGGGAGAGGAGGAGAGGCGTCACATGGTCGAAGCGACGGGCAGAGTGAATGACCTTGGCGGCAGAGTTTTGGATCGCCACAAGGGGGGACAGGTGGGAGCGAGGGAGGCCAGCAAGGAGGAGGTTGCAGTAGTCGAGGCGAGAGATAACCATGGCATGAACAAGGATTTTGGCCGAGGAGACAGATAGAAAGGGGCGAATGCGGGCAATGTTGAGGAGAGCGAATCGGCAGGATTTGGCCACAGAGTCAATGTAAGGTTTAAAGGAGAGGTGCGTGTCAAAAATGAAGCCCAAGCTGCGGGCACGGAGAACAGGACGGATGGTGACCCCATCAATGCAGACGGTCAGGTCAGAGGGAGAGGAGGGGGATGGAGGAAAAATGAGGAGTTCAGTCTTGGCCATGTTCAGTTTGAGTTGGCGTCGGGACATCCAGGCGGAGATATCAGAGAGGCAGTCGACGAGGCGTGAGCGGACAGAGGAGGAGAGAGAGGGGGTAGAGAGATAGAGTTGGGTGTCATCAGCATAGAGATGGTATTGGAACCCGTGGGAGGCAATAATTTCACCAAGGGACCGGGTGTAGATAGAGAAGAGGAGAGGGCCAAGGACAGAACCTTGGGGAACCCCAACCGAGAGGGGAAGGGAGGGGGAGGTCGACTCGGGGAGGGAGACATTAAAGGAGCGGTCAGAGAGGTAGGAGGAGAACCAGTCAAAGACAGAGCCACGGAAGCCCAAAGAGTAAAGCGAGTCCAAGAGGAGCGAGTGGTCGACAGTGTCAAAGGCAGCAGAGAGGTCAAGGAGGACAAGAACGGAGTAGTGGCGCTTCGATTTAGCGACAAGTAGATCATTGGTGATCTTGGCCAGGGCAGTTTCAGTAGAGTGGAGGGGGCGGAAGCCGGACTGGAGAGGGTCCAGGGAGGAGTTGGCAGAGAGGAGGTTCAGGCAGCGGGAGTAGACGACACGTTCCAGGAGCTTCGAAGCAAAGGGAAGGAGGGAGACCGGCCGGTAACTAGAGGGATCGAAAGGGTCCAGGGTAGGCTTTTTGAGGATGGGGGAGACAGTGGCATGTTTGAAGGCAGAGGGGAAGGAGCCTGTGGAAAGGGAGAGATTGACGACATGCAGAAGGGGGGGAGCGACAGTGGGAGCAATAGAGGTCAGGAGGCGGGAGGGGATCGGGTCAAGGGGGCAGGTGGAGGGGTTGGATGAAGAGAGAAGAGCAGAGATTTCCTGGAGAGAGGCAGGAGGGAAGGATGCGAGGAGGGAGGGGGGCGGGGGGCAATATCCCGACGGATCTTGTCAATCTTGGAGGTGAAGAACGACGCAAGATCCTGAGCAGCAAGGGAAGAGGGCGGAGGAGGGCAGGGGGGTTTGAGAAGGGAGTCGAAAGTAGAGAAAAGGCGGCGAGGGTCGCGGGAGAAAGATTCGATCCTAGAGGCATAATAGCGATGCCTAGCTAGGGAGATAGCCGAGGAGAGGGAGGAGAGGGAGAATTTGTAATGGAGGAAGTCAGGGAGGGAGCGGGATTTGCGCCAGAGGCGTTCGGCAGCCCGGGTGCAGGAGCGGAGGTAGCGGATGGCAGGGGTAAGCCAGGGGCGGGGGTCGAGGGGGCGGACGGGGCGAGCAGAGGGGGGGGCAAGAGAGTCAAGGGTCGAGGAGAGAGAAGCGTTGAGAGCAGAGACAGCAGAGTCAGGGGAGGAGGAGGCGAAAACGGGGGGGAGAAGGGGGGAAAGATGTGCGGCAAACTCCGAGGGAGTAAGGGCCTGCATATTGCGGAAGGGGCGCATAGAGGGGGAGGCGGAGGGGGGTCGGTGGGAAAGGCTGAAGGAGCCGAGGAAGTGATCAGAACTAGGGAAGGGGTCAAAGGAGAGGTCAGTTAGAGAACAGTTTCGAGTGAAGACGAGGTCGAGGGAATGGCCGTCAGTATGAGTGGGGGAGTCGGTCCAGAGTCGGAGATTAAAGGAGGAAGCGAGAGAGAGAAAGCGGGAAACAGAGGGGGCGGAGGGCGTGTCAACGTGAATGTTGAAATCACCAAGGATAAGAGTGGGGATATCATCGGAGAGGAAGAAGGTGAGCCAGGATTCAAAGTCCGGGAGGAAAGAGGAGAGGGAACCCGGGGGGCGGTAGATGACAGCAACCCGAAGGTGTAGAGGGGAGTATAAGCGCACAGAGTGGGCCTCAAAGGAAGGGAAGGAGGAGGAGGGGGGAGGGGAGAGGGTTTTGAATTGGCAGTGCTTAGCAAGGAGTAAGCCCACACCACCACCCAGGCCCTCAGGGCGGGGGCGGTGAGAGAACGACAGGCCCCTGGAGCATAGAGCAGCCTATTACGTGGCCAACTTCTATCCCAGTTTAATGGGAATTGGCTGCCTAAAAGCTCAGTATCCTTTGACAATTGTAGCCTGGAACTCTTCCGTTATACCTCTTGCTTAATCATAATGCAGAATGTCTTTCCCGACTTTAATTTATATAAAATTAAGACCCGCAGTCTCTGCAGGACACACATCTCATCTTGATTTCTTTCATAAGTACCACTCATCATAGCTATCAGAAACAAATTTGAATCTTAGCCTGCTGTTATTATATTTCAGTTTCTTAAAACACCATTTTACTATAAAATTGACATTAATAGTTATATAAGATGAGGAGGGAAGGTGGTCCCATTAATGGGGTAATGTTTCACCTGGTGAGATCAGGTGATAGGGGGGTAGGGGATGGGATGGGGTGGGGCAGCCAGGGAGGTGGTAGTCCAGGGGTGGGGCACCACAGCCATTGCGGTTGTGATGGGACAGGGAAGATATGGTCCTGGGGGGGGGTGGGGAAGCGTGTTTAGTGCCTGTTCCTCTCTCTTCCCCCCAGGCTGAGGGTGTGGTGGTTCACGATCAGAGGACCCCTGACCCAAAGCTCTTGCTGTTTTATGTGAGGTCAGCTGCTAATAAATCTTCAACAATCCAGGAGTTGATCTTGGATTGTGCAGTTGATCTAATGTGTATCACAAAGACTGGGCTGGAGGCAGAGTTTGGGCCTTTTTTGGCTGACCTGGTGCCGGCCAGGTACTCCATGCAGCATCAGCCATGGCCAGAGGATGGGAAGGGGACCGGGGTATGGGGTGTGTTGTAGCCATTATTTTTAGGGATTTGTGCTCTGTCAGGAGGCATCCAGTGCAGTTGATGTGAGGGTCTCCATCTTGTGATTGATTTGGCAGGAGACAGTTTGCTGCTGGTATACCATGAACCTACCTGTACAGCAGCATCCCTACACACTCTGATGGAGCTGGTGTCGGAGGTGGTGTTGCGGTCCCCCAAGGACAATAGTCTTGTGGGACTTCAATATCCATGCTGACACCAGTCTCAGCAGGGCGGAATATGAGTTCATGGCCGCCATGGCAAGCATGGACCTGTCTCAAGTTGTCCTTGGCCCTATACATGATGGAGGGCATACTCTGGACTTGATCTTCTGCACTGGCCTTGAGGTGGGAGATCTGTTGGAGCGGAAATGTTAGTAGAGCCCTTGTTATGGACAGATCATTACCTCCTGCAGACCTGTCTTCCGGCACATGTCTGCCCTTGGAAGAGTGCAGAACCCATTCGGCTGGTTCACTCCCGGAGTCTGATGGAACCAGAGAGGTTCCAGAATGCTCTCAGGGAGTTACCCTCTGACCTTGACAGCCATTAATTCGATGACTTCGTGGTTTTGTGGAACACCTTGTTGACCAAGGGCGCCCCTCAGCATTGACACAGCAGGCCTTCATGAGGCAGTTGAAGCAGGAAGGGCGTCAGTTGGAGCAATGGTGGTGTCGGTCTCATGTTGAAGCTGACAGATTGTGGCATAGAGCCAGTTTACAGGCGTATGTCATGGCTGTCAGGGCAGCAAAAAAGGATTTTTTCCCTACCCTGATTATATCAGCAAAGTCTCGTCCAGCAGAGCTTTTCCGGGTGGTGAGGGGGCAGGTCAGGCTGGTCTCCCTCTGCCTGGAACTGGAATCTTCCAGTGCCCGCTCTGACATGTTTGTTGAATACTTTGCTTATAAAATCACTCAGATTCACCATGACTTCGACTCTGCACTTATGATAAAAGGAGAACCAGAGGTTATGGAGGCCCCACCTTGTCTGATTTTGTAGGATTTGTTTCAGTGGGTGACACCTGCCACTGTGGAGGATGTTTTGGGGGCTGTTAGAGTCACATCTTGTAAACTTGACCCATGCCCATCCTGGCTGGTTAAGGCCAGGTGGGAGATGTTGGAACCACTGCTGGCGTTTCTGATCAATGCCTCCCTTCAGGAGGGCAGAATGCCGGACTGTCTCAAGGAGGCAGTGGTGCGGACCCTGCTCAAAAAACCATCACTTGACATTGATTCCCCCACCAGCTATCGGCCTGTCTCTAACCTTCCCTTTTTAGGGAAAGTTATTGAATGGGTTGTGGCTCAGCAGTTGCAGGAGCATCTGGACTGCATTGGTTTCCTGGATCCCTCACAGTCTGCATTAGTGGCTTTGGCTGACGATCTTTGCCAAAAGTTGGATCAGTGTTATTATTATTATTATTAACAAACATTTATATAGCACCAGCAGTGTACCTGGCACTTTACAAAGTAATAAAATAGACATGGTCCCTGCCCCTAGGGCTTACAATCTGAGAGACAGGAGCTGGGGGAGAGACTTAGGAAGGGGAACAGAGGGAGAGACAAGGGGTCAAACATACATGAAGATGCGAGGTCTCAAGTGCACGTACTTGGCTTGGTTACGATGAGAATGACAGCAGGCAGGTCCATGTTGCAAGGATAAGGGTAAACCGATCGTAGATATAGGAATAGTGGCTCAGCAGGATAAAGAGTCAGACAGAGCAGAGCGAAAGAGGTGAGTTTTAAGGAGAGATTTGAAGGTATGGAGGGAGGAGGCAAGGCGGATGTCGGCAGGGAGGGAGTTCCAGGCATGAGGGGCAGCAAGAGAGAAGGGACGAAGGCGCTTAGGGGATCAGGGAAGGCGTGGAAGGGTGAGAGAAGGGACAGAGGAGGAGCGAAGTGCATGGGCTGGAGTATGGAGGGCGATAAGTGCAGAGAGGTAGGGGGGAGCAAGGTTGTGAAGAGCTTTATAGGTGAAGAAGGTCATCAGTGTTGATCGACCCTGCTGATCCTATTAGATCTGTCGACTGCTTTTGATACTGTTGACCATGAGATGTTGGTGACCCATTTGCGAGACTATGCTAGGGTAGGCAGAACTGTTCTTGAATGGTTCCACTCTTTCCTGGCCGGGAGAACCCAGTGGGTGGTGCTCCGGGATTTTTCTTCATCTGCTCGGGACCTCTCATACGGAGTCCTGCAAGGTTCCATTGTGTCCCCTCTCCTGTTCAACGTGTATATGCAGCAGCTGGGTGAGGTTGTGAGATGGTTGGGAGTGCGGTGTCCTCAATATGTTGATGACACCCAGCTCTACCTCGCTTTTTCATCTGACCCAGACCCAGCAGTCTTGGTGCTTACCTGATGTTTGGCAGCTGAGTGGATGAGATGAGCTGATTCAGGTTGAATCCTGACAAGATGGAGATGATGCTGATGGGAAGGGTGGTGGGTGTGACATTCCTCATCATTGGTGGGGTTTGTCCCCCGCTAGTCTCCCAGGTTCAGAGTCTCGGGGTGCTCCTCTATTCCCAGCTCCGCCAGGATTCTTAGGTGGCAGCTGTGGCAAGGAGTGCTTTTCATCAGTTACATCTGGTGTGGTGGCTTTGGCCATATGTCTCAGACACTGACCTGGCCACCATCATCAATGCCTTCATCACCTCAAGACTGGACTATTGTAATGCAGTCTACATGGGGCTACACCTGGTGATGGTCCGGAAACTGCAGCTAGTGCAGAATGTGGCGGCCCACCTGCTTACGGAGAGGGGTCACTGTGAGCACATTACACCAGTGCTGCACACTGGTTGCCTATAGTCTTCTGGGCCCAATTCAAGGTGTTGATACTTACCTATAAAGCCCTATACGGTCTAGACCCCACCTATCTGCGGGATTGGCTCACTCTCTGTGCCCTAGATCGACTCCTCTGGCTGCTGGAAGCACCTTTCTTGAGGTCCCCTAGGTGGTCTGGGGGGGGCCATGATGGGGAAGGCATTCTTGATAGTGGTGCCTAGGCTGTGGAACTTCCTTCCGGTGGAGGCCTGGGTGGCCCTGGACCTCGCCTCATTTCAACATCAGTGCAAGTCCTGGCTGTTCCACTGGGCTTTTGGTGAGGGAGATGGGTAGGGTAGGTGAGGTGTAGGGAAGGGTTTTATGCTACTCCCTTTTTGATTTAATTTGTTTTATGGCTTTATTCATGATTTATGGTTTTAATGATATTTAAATGATGTTTTGGAAGCCACCTTGAGCTGCATTGCAGGAGAGGCGGGGTAGAAATTTTGTAAAGACCTACCCAAAAATTGGATGAAGTCACTTGAAAGACTTCAGTTAGTTTTACTGTGCTTCTGATCAGGCCCATAATGATTTGGGCTGTATCTGCTGATTTTAAACAAAATATTGTAGACAGTTATGAACCTTTTTGCAATGCCTATAGATTTGCTTTCCAGTCTTCTCATTTATTAAATCATTGTAATTTATGGTGATTATACAGAATGATGCATTTGAACCCTTAACCCACAAACAGTTTGGAAAATGCCAGCTGGGACTACCATCTGGGAAGGAGACAAGAGCAACTGCTGACATGGGGGGAGTATGTGTGCTATACTCATCTGCAACTGGTGATGTTGACATGTATGGGATGTGGGCGAGTGACAACTCACAGATAGCACACAGGGCTATCACCCACAAACCTGCGGCATAGTTACTGTGCTGTTAGTAAAAGTTCTTAATCTAGGGTTACCATACCTCCCCTTTAAAAGAGGATGGTTATGAAAAATACATGGTGCAGGGCTGCATTGGTTCCAGTGCAGTCCTGCAACATGTATTTTTCATAAATTCTCTCTTAAAGGGGAGGTATGGTAACCCTACCTTAATCTAAAACAATTGTACTTTAATAAAAACGAAATTCTGCTGGTCACAAGGCCTACAGCAGAACTTCATTGACCTCCATGATGGAATGGAAAGATAAAACTAAATCATTGCATCACTCATCTGAAAGTTAATACGAGTGCAGTTTTTTAAAGGTAACGTTTAGATGAGATGCCTCAATGTATTTTGCCAGTAACTCTGAGTTAAAAGAAACACCACACTAGCAGCTTTTCCTTGCTAGAACCCAAATATTAGCACGTATGTTTTTACTGAGAGAAATATCTTCATTGGTAAAAGTGTCAAAAATGCATTTAAAGTCTCCTTTCCTAGAAGTTTAACTTAGCTATAAATATCCACTCATAGCTGAAACCTGTCTGAAAGGGTTTCTTCTGCAATGAATTTTAACAGCACAAAAATCAACAAAACCCGTGGAAGATGGTATTATTAGACATTTTCTGTGCAGTATAAACCATGTAATTACTAATTCCAGGATGTTAAAGAAAAGTTTAAAAAACAACATATTTGGTGTAATGCAAGTTCTGATCAATTAGTGTTCTGACAAAATAAATATTTTCATGATCAGGACCTTAGATATTGGGTATTTTCAGACGTTATGATCCCACGCTCAACCACACTGAATACCCACATAGTGAGCAAGGGACCATAACGTCTGATGGGGGGAATGGAAGTTCCCCCCCAGATGTTCACCCCCGTCAATCACGGTGGGGAATCACATTCATCACGCGATTGGCGGAACTGGCGGGGCCGGCCCCGATTGCGTGGTGAATGCGATACCCCGCCGTGATGAAGGGCCCTGTCCCATCTGGATGGCTACCACGGCCCGGAATCCGCAGTGGGATTCCGGGCGGTGGTCAATTTGGGCGGGCGGCGAGGGAGCATGGTGTGTGTGTGGGGCCATGTGGTCGCATGTTGCGCCACGTGGCCCCTCCCCCTCCCCGATTCCCCGCCAGGATCAGCCGGCACGTCTGTTGGACGTGCTGGTTTGATCCCGGCGGGGTATCAAAGGGTGATTCCGTGACGGGGCCAATACAGGCCCCGTCACATCTGAAAATACCTATTGTTAAAATCTAGAGAGAAAGACTGCCAAATTCTATTAGGTTTGCCTATTTTGAGGTTTTAAAGGGAGAGAGACATAGCACTTTGTGCCAAACTCTAACAAACAATTTGAGCCAAACACCATTAGCTCTATATTCATTATTAAAAAGAAACAGAAACAAGTTATGGGTCAGGAAGCTAAAACAAAAGAATGGGTATCACAAGAACATGAAACAGTTACTCCATTACACATACAAGACAGGCTATGTATTAACTTTCCAGGGTAACATCTATATTAAGTACACCAAGATTATATATGTCATAGTTAAAACTGTCATAGTTAAAACTGGCAGGCCAGGTATAGAGAAAAGAATTGAGACATTTATACAAAAATCTAGAAGGTTTATGATAGGTTCCCTGAATAAAGATCCAGTCCACTAGGTGCACAACTTCCCCCCGCCCCCGGTTTAATAGATCACTTTAATTACACAGTCCAGCAACATAACATAAAATGGATTTTCCTCCAAAGACTTATTAAAGCAGACACTTCCCTCAGGTCCCTCTTCCCAAGACCTTTCTCTAGCTGGAGGAACCTTCCTTGAATTCAAATATCAACTAACTTCCTGATGTCACCAGTTCTCACTGTTATCACATTCCAGGCTCTGTTGCTGGAGGGCTATGTGCTACCCTCATTACAAATCAAATTACTCTACATCATTGCAGGATAGAAAAATAGTGAATTAAGTAACTAACTAACTAACTAAATAAATAAATAACTTTACCTAACATATTTTTGCTCTTATTTATTATAAAAGAAGGCTCTGAAAGACAGGTGTATGTCTCCATGTACCAGTAGGCCAGGATACAAATTGTTGTGATCTGTCAAGGCTACTGTAAAGTTCTCCCATAGATAATATGCATGCCATCAGCACGCATGCAAGTCCCATTCACTTCAATGGGACTTGCGTGTGTGCTAAGTGGTATCACATGCATTATCTGCCAGAAAACCACTCAGGGCAGAATTTGGTTTGTGGGTGGAAAATAATCACCACATTAATTTAGTTTAGGAATCTGACAGACCCAAGTATATCTGTTACCAAAAAATTAGGATATTTGGAAGTATTATTTTTTAATATTCAAAACATGAAATTTTATTACTTATAACCAAGGTTCCTGGTTTTCCATTTAGCACAGAAAAGCAGACAAAAACACAGAATTCTCATTTTAACCAAGAAAAGTGCAGAATTCCAGGTTTTTCTGGAAATTTCTACCTACAAAAACTCACTGGCAGCAGTGGAAATTTAAAGGTGACAGAAGCTCTGTGGAGGTTCCAGCGTGTGCCTGTGTTCAAGAGAAGAGATTTGGGGAGAAAAGAACACAGCTGCATCTGGCTTTAGAGATGCAGAGGTAAGTTGGGGTCCGTGGTGGGGAGGAGGGGGTTGAAGCGGCACCCACCACTACCACCGAAACAGCCAGTCAAGGTGAGCAAGGCAAGAGGTGGTCATTATGTTGTGTGTTCACAGGCAAGTACCAATATAACCACCACCGTATCCACATCATTGCGGGCCCCAACAGGGCAAAGTGAACCCCCAACCTGCCTGCTCGAGGGGCATGCCCTTCTCTGATGAAGAGATCAGGGCTCTCATCAGGCTATTGGGGGATCATAAGATGCAGCTGGATTTTGTGAGATATTACTGCAACAAGACGGTATACCAATGCAACTCCGAGCAGCTGGTACAGCTGGGGTACAACAAGAACATGTCCCAGTGCCAGCAGCAGACAAAAGACTTGAGGCATTGATACAAGGAATTCCACAACAACAACCTCAAATCCAGCCACATGATGCAAACACTTAATTACTATGAGGAGCTGGACAGGTTCCTCAGTGGATAGGAAGATAGTGGCCTCATGGACCTGTGGCAGCACCTTTTCCAGGGGGCAGAGGTGGGTGTGTTGGAATGCAAGGACTGTGAGATTGTTGCATTGATTAGCCCAGTGCATAGTTTACAGAGGAGTGTGAGTAGCTAATCATTAATAAGCAGGCAGGAAGCATACTTAAGTTTAAGTAGCTTTATTAAGAAATACATGTAGGCTAGGAAAGGCCTACTAAGTCCTCCAAGACTAGGTGTGTTCAGGAGGGAAGTAGGAGAAGCTCTCTGAATATCTCTCAGATACAAAGAGATAAGAAACATCCTGAGGAGAGGAGACTAACCAATCAGGTCCTAGCAGGAGTAGAACTATGTGGATGGGGGAGGGGTTTCCTGATCTGACTGTCTCTACTCCTACTGTTTCTAGCATAGAAGCAGGATAAGGTGCTTAGGGGAGATGTAACTAAGGAATGTATTTCCAACAGGGTGGACACTCCTCACCAAATGCCCAATCCCACCCAAACCAAGCTGTCTGCACCTGACTCCACCTCCCTGAAAGGTGCGCCTGTACATAGGCGAGGGCCACAACTAGCCCATCCCAGAGCTGGAGCTGGTGTCTGTGGACCCCAACAATGACACTATGATCCTCCACCTGCACCCCTTCAACCCAGAAAGTCACCCCTGCCCATGGAGCCACCAGGGGTGCAAGAGGACAACTTAGGGGACATGGATGGCACCAACATTGGGGAGCCAGAGGAGACTGGTATGTTCATGCACCTGGGGGAGAAGGGAAGGGGCACCAAGACAAGAAAGGCATCCAAGAGTGGTGGCCAAGGATTGCCAACCCAGGACCTTACAGTAGCCCTATACTGTGTTCACAGGTGGCCAGGACAGTGAAGGGGTGCCAGAAAACCATCCCCAGGAGCCAGCATCCCCAGCTTGGCACAGTAAGTGGGGCACATGGACTGGAGGGCACCGAAATGGGACAATGCAGGGTTTGGAGCAACACTGGCAGGGAGGAGGGCATGGGCAACAGCTGACACTGAGGCAGGACTGCCGGCCAAGTGTCTGGGGTCATACCTCCCAACCTCCAAACACAGGAATAAGGGACAAAATGGGACATATAGTCTGCATAGAAATGTCATATAGACATATATCTGTAAATGCAAAGTACTCCATGGCTTAACTATGAGGTTGGGATGAAAGAAAATAAGCTGAAAACAATTCAGAGCTCTCAGATCCATACAATAACCTCTCTCATAAGCCAGATAAACCCTTGCCCTGATTGTCTTTATGTCCAACCTCCATCACAGCACTTCCCCCAAAGACTTGGCGTGCACACCCCTATGTCAAATGGGTGTTACTGTTTATGCAGCTGTCCTTCTGCCACTAAAGCTTTCCCCACACTCAAGCCATGTTTCCTTCTGTGTGGAGTCTCCCTGACAAATGAGCCTAACCAAGAAGCTGGTCTGAAATATTGGTATTGTTAGAAAAAGGAAACAAATAATGACATCAAATCAGCCCCTGATAAGGTCCTGGTCTGTAGCCTTGACCTGCTGATGCAGTCCAATGGAAACTATTAGAACCTATATAGCTTCACACTGATGATCACGAACAGAGTTGGGGTGGGGTGGTGACAGTGTGTTGCAGATAAGTTCAAAGACCTCAAGGAGAAGAATAATCAAGGAGAGGACAATAGGGAGTCCATTGCCTATAGCATGATTGCTATGAGCTTGCCTGAAGATGTCCGCTTGGCACTTTCTGGTTGGAGAATCCAACACATTGTTCCCATTGATGGTTTCATAATTCTCTCCCTTGCCCTCCCTTTCTAATCTAGCACAGCACAGCAGTGTCTGGGGACTGTGGGACAGATAGCAAAAGTGGTGTGAAATTAGGGACGTCCCAGACAATCAAGGACACTTGAGAGGTATGGGTTCACACACTGGTGCGGGAAGGCAGGAACACAGTTGTCCATAACTAAAGACTCTCACTGTTGTTTTGCTACAGGGGTGGAACTGCAATGGGAACATCCTGAGCCACTGGCAGGAGCTGTGTAGCTCCCACATCGTGATGGAGAGGATGAACCAACAGATGGCTGACTTCATGGAAGCATTCTCCAGTTGGAATTCACTGAAGGTCGAGAATAAGCACCAGTGCTGCTTCAGGATCCTGAAGGATTTCTCAACCATGCAGTGGGTGGCACTGAGCTGCCTGTTGAAGAGGCCTTACTCTGGTATCCAGGCCATGGGTATGGAATCATTAGTCATGGCGTGAGTGGGTGGGCTGGGTCTTCCACAATCACAGGTCACATGGGCACCCCCTCAAAGTTCTGAACGGTGTCCAGTCCAAAGTCGCCCATGTACATATGGATGTAGAAGGGGGACTGGTGGAGGATGTAGATCCTCTCTGACACCGCAGCAAAAACATCCAGCAACTGCCCATGGCGAACCACCACCAGCACCCGAAGAGCCATAGAGAAGTATCCTTTGTGGTTCCTGTAGTCCTCTTGGCTGCAAAACAGGTAGATTATTGGGATGTGGGTTCTGGCAATTTTTCCCAATACAGTTGGGGAGGCACAAATCCCTCCATAACCTCCTCCAGCTTGACCAGCTGTATGACTCGCTCCAGCAGGATGTCAACTATGGCTTGTGGACACCTTCCCCAGGATGGTGGACACAGTGGAGGTGCCCATGCCAAACTGCTGGGCAATGGACCGGCAGGAGTCTGGGGTTGTCAACATCCAGATGGCTATTGCCATGCATTTTCTCATAGGGATTGGCTCCCTCATGATGGTGTAGCCATGTTCAGTTACCATGCTGAGTTTACCATGTTCCAATATATTCCAGTGGCCACATGGAAGGCCAAGGCAACTGTTACCGGGGTAAGGGGCTCAGGCAAACACACATCCACCCCTTTACGGGAGTGCGAGGTCAGAGCAAGGAGCGATCGGGGACGAATGCCCGTCAGGATAGTGTGTGGGCCCTTCCTTGTGCAAGCACAATTGGAAGTTAGGCCCCTATCATCATAGGGCGCTGCTGACCACGGCTGCCCCACACGCGCTCGCACACTCAGCGCACTCACGAGGTTGGGGGCATGGGGAGTTCACCCCTGGGGGTGCAGGGGCCCAGGACAGGGGGAGGGGAAGCAGGACGCGGGCACTCACCTCCAAGGCGTAGGACACCACGACAGGGACAGGCAGGGCACTCACTCTCTTACAAAATTCCACTCTCACTTTCACACTTTCAAGGAATTGCAGGGGTTAGGCAGGGTTGCAGGCACATGGGCAATACTTCAGGCGCACAGTCACGTCCTTTTCGTTTTTCACACAAGGGGGCCAGTTTCAATCAATCACCAGCGCCGTTCCCCAGGCGGCGCTGGCTCTTATGTCCCAAGCCCCGCCCTCGTACGCGCCCGCAGCCGCTCCGAGCGGCGCTGCGGGGGCAGAGGAATAGTTGCAGCTGGGTTCCCTAGAGGGGGCGAGGCCTCCACCCGACGTTCCCTTACGCTGGCTAGGGGCGTTCCCTGTAGCTCCGGGACACACCCTTCCTGACTCCCTGATTCTGGGGGCGTAGCTCTGACTCCCCGCCCCTCCGTCTCTGCGTGCGGGGGGCGTGCTACAGCCTCCGGCGGGGCCGGGGACTCTCCCAATGACTGGGTCCCCTCCGGAGCAACCGGAGGGGAGCCCAAACGAGCTTCTCGCCCTTGAGGGCTACAAGGTGGGTCCGGGGTTCGCGGGGGTTGTTTTGGGGGCCCCCGTCTTCGGTCACCCCGTGTGCCCCGTGAGCTGCTGACAGCAACCCAGAACCCTGCCTCCAAATGCAGGTGCATAAACAGTTCCCATGTGCTCTGAGTCATGACCAACACTGCTGGATTAGAACGCCCCAGCACAGCTGCAGCAGGAGCAATGTCAGGCGGAGGGAACCAGTAGTCAGGTACATGGTGATTTACTAGCAAGGTGCCACAGTAAGCCACAGGCCAAACCTCCCACCAGACAATCATGCTGCTTAGCTAAATGGGTGCCCTTGGGGTTAGCACTGATTGCACAAGGCTCACATAAAGAAAGGATTGGGGCACCTCCTGCATTGGCGCTTTGATCCCCCACTTCCCAGATAGCTGCACCACTGGATGCCAGTGATGGGAAATCTTTCCCCTCCCTGGGGACATGTTGACAGTTAGTGCAAGGTCTGGTTGTCTTCAAAGTATTTGTGGAGTAGAGGTGCTTAAAAGGTGCACTCAAGAAGCAGAGGAACCGCCTTGTGGATTTTTGCCATGGACTTGATTCCTATCGTTTTGTGTGCATGCCCTCATCTCTTCTCCCATTCCTGTCAGACTTTACACTCTCAGGCCCTTTTGTTTACCTTCCTCCACATATGTATCAGGCACAGGGGCGGCTGGCCTCCCAGAACATTGGGGCACTGACCCCCCAAGCGGCTAGGGCCCACCAGGCGCTGCCGCTCACTTTAAAAAAAACACAAAAAACTCGCTGCCACCGCTTTCCACACCACCGCAGCAGCCTCTGCCTTGCCTTTGCTTCAGAGCGGAAGCTGCTGCAACTCTGTTGTCAGTTTCACTGGAACTGTCAACCGCGCTGCAGCAGCCTCGGCTCTGAAGCAAAGGCAAGGCAGAGGCTGCTGCAGCGCTGTTTCAGTTGACTTCTGGAACCCACTCCAGAGGAGTGGGTCCCAGAAGGCTCAAAAATGCTAAGCCCAATCGTGTTTTCCAATGGAAAATGCGGTTTGGGAGACTGAGCGCTCAGCCCGGCTGAGCTCCTCCGTCTACACAGCACGTATAGGACGTGCTGTGGAGGGAGGAGCTAGGGCTTCCATTGCACTCAATGGGCACAAGGAAAGCTCTCACCAGGGCGCTTGTTGAAAGCGCACTGGCGAGATGCCTTGGGCCGGGCGCCTGAGGCAGGGACCAGCCCGCATGCACACTGGTCCCTGCCTCACATGCTCAAAGAAGAACATGGCTGCCAGCGGCGCCCTGCAGCTGCTTTCTTGCTGCTCCCAGCACCAGGTAAGAATTAGATTCCTTCCTATCCTCCTCCCGCCCACTGGGAAACAGCCTGGGGGGGTGCGGGGTGGTAAACAGCCTTGGGTGGGTGGGGGGTGCCTTGGGGGTGTGTGGGCTGGGAATCCTCCTCCCTCCCCCCCAAGGTTGTTTCCCCCCCCACCCCCCCAAGCACACCCCCAGGCTGTTTCCCTCTCCACCCCCCCAAGGCACCCCACACACCCCAAG
>QEPC01002769.1:4813847-4833314 GCA_003113815.1 Sphenodon punctatus
GTTAACCCTGGGAACTCCTTGCTGCTGTGTTTTGTCAGTGTTTTGCCAGTGTTTCCCTGTGTTTGGGGTTTATACATTATTTATTTTAAGCTTGATGTGCATGTAGATTGTGTTTTCTTCCATCTGATGTTAACCATGGGAATTCCTTGCTGCTGCGTTATGCCATGCCACTGGCCTACTGTTCCCCTGGCTCCACCTACCGTCCCCCTGGCCTTACTGCCCCTCCAAACTCAAAACCCACCAGCCGCCCCTGATCAGGCAGGTGTGTGTGTGTGTGTGTGTGTGTGTGTGTGGTGCTGGGGTGATGGGGAGAGAGGGGGGAAGGAAGTGGGCAAAGGTTGTGACACAACTATGTAGTACACACCACCACCCCTGTTGTTAACTCTGCTCCCCATTTCTATCTACATCCCCAGTGGAGGAGAGATGCCTGAGGCTGATCCTCTGGTTTCTGGGGAGCTGGCGAGGTCTGCACTACTCCTGGGGACCATGTGCCAGAACCTCAGAACTATAGATAAGCCAGCCATCTATTCATGAAAACACAAACTATCTTGAACCTACTTTTTTCACTTATTTGCACTTATTGATGGCGACATAAGAACAAAGCCCAGTCCCATGCCCCTGTCCATACACCATGTTCAGTGCCTCATCCACTAATCCTGAATGGATTCTCCCAATCCATTTCCATTCCAGCCACCTGGACCCCCTATGTTGGGGTCCTGTGGAATGGGTAATGGTTCCTGCACTGACTATGGACAGCATGTATCCTGCTTATTAGCAAAAACCTGGCACCCCCCAAGGTTGGGTGAGACCATAGGTCTCATGATGATGTGTGAGACCCTGGCCAACTGCCCCCATTCCACCCACCAATAAAAGGCATGGCTTGTGCACACTACTTGAAAACTGGAAATGCATCTCAGGCAACCCAAACGTAACCCATAGTTCTGCTTCATCTCTTACAGCTCAAGAACTCGGTGCACAGCAGCGGTAGGATGCTGTGGCTGTTGCTGAATGACATCCATGATATCCAATGTGGTCCACATTCACCACCAGTTGCACCAGCTGTCCTGCAACCAGAGTGCACGCTGGAGCAGAGGCCAAAGGACCCTGAGCAATATATAGATATTTCTGTTTTTCCCTAACCTATACTGTTCTTGTTGTTTCCTATATATACATTGTTGTTCTTGTTCATTATTATTTGTTATATTAAACATAGGGCATCATTACACATAACAAAGATTGGGTGTCAAACCCCCTAAGCATGTGTTTGGCTGTTGTGTGTAATAGGGGTGGGACATGAGGGCAAATACTGGGTACCGGATTTACCTGTTCCCGGATTTTAAAAAACCGGCTTACCGGATTAATACTGGTTTACCGGTACCAGATCTTTTCCATTGATTTCAATGGGGAACTGTCCCCGGAAGTTCCCCGGAAGGCCTAGTAGCGTGCTGAAGCCGGCAGCCACAGCCAGCACTGAAGCTGCCGGAGCGCCGCCGCCCGGAGCTCAAGGTAGGCAATGGCATTGGGGAAGTAGGGTGATCCCTGGGGTGGGGGGTGTTAAACCACCCCCCACCCCAGGGATCAGTAAAGTACCGGTACACTTACCGGCTGCTGCAGTGCAGTGCTGGTGTGGGCTCTGGGTCGCCGGTGGCGGCCCGGAGCCCGCACTAGGGAACTTAGGGAAAAAAAATTTTGTTCTTTAAATCCAGGCTGGGCAGGGTGGGTGGGGGGTGTCCCCCCTTCCACCCACGCAGCCTGAACTCGGGGAAGGAAAGTGTTTGTGGTTTTTTTTTACATTGCGGCCATTCATTTGAATGGCCGCAATATAAAAAATCCGGTAGGGGGGAATCTGGTAATTTACCGGGATTACCGGGTTTAATCCGATACTGCCGGTACACCCAATACCAGCAGTATCAGATACCGGTAGATCCAGTAGTCCCACCCCTAGTAAGCACCATAACAATCCCAACACCAATTTGGCCACCCGTTGAACACCAATGTGAACACCATGCATCACAAGACGATTTGTGTGTTCCGGCTGAACATGTGGCCAATGTTGTGCCTAATGATATTGCGTGGCATGTTAGCAGGAACAACATGGAGAACGAGGTGGCAGCGCTTGTGGACTGAGATCAGGGGGTAAGCAAAACACCGATTTGCACCAAGATGGGCTGTGTGCCAAAGCAGTGCCACATGGTGAACACAGGGCCAAACCGGTGTTCATATCAAGGTCAAAACACACATTCAGACATCTGTTGACATTATGCCTAAAGACACCCAGAGTGTTTTTGTTTATTATTTTTGTTACTCTTGGTGTGTTGATGGGGGTGGTGGTTCTGCACTCGGCTGTATACTGCTGAGTGTGTGTAAGAGCAGCCACTTCACATTTATACTTCCATGTGTACTGTTCTAGGCAGTTTTACAATTCTGAGTTTCCCACCATTACCGAGGTGTGAGGATCTCTGCCCGTGGGTCAGGAAATTTTGCTGCCTGCTGGGCATAATTGTCTGCTGCTCATGGTTAAGCTGGATTGCCTGCTTGGACTTTGCTGAAGTTTTTTTCTCCTGTTCCCTTTCGTTGCTCATTATTGGCACTTTGTATATTGTGCACTTTTCTCCCTGCTGTCCACATTCTGGAAGTGGAGTATTGGGGGGTTCTTGTGTGTCCCATCCTGTATGCGCCTCTGTGGTTGGCCGGGACTGGCAGGGGCTGAACTGGCTTCTGGGCTCATGGACAGGATGGGGTTAATGGCTTCGGCTGTTTCTTGTTTTCATGGTTTCCATGGCTGTGTCATGGCAGGGCTTGGGGTGGGGTGTGGGGTGGGGTAGGGGGAACAACTGCCCATGTAATGCATTCCAGGGGCTGGTCCATGACAAGTGGAGTGAGTGGTGGACTGTCTCTGTGACTGCGGTAGCCATGATGGGTGCTATCCATTTCTTTAGCTCCTCTAGTCCAAATGTGTGGGTGCTCTGTGGTAGAACCATGCAGAAGCCACAGACTTCCCTGGTAAACTTCCTCATCTGAAAAACACCCATAACCAGGGTGCAGAAATGATAAATAACATGTGCAAAGATTAATATTTTGTATACTGATAAATACTTTGTGTTCTGTGTTACCACTTATTTGACAAGGGGTTTAACTGTGAATAAACTTTTATTGTGTAATCTTCCAGTGCAGAGTTATTCTGGTGTTTAACCACCAGGTGTCTGCCACACCATTCTATCTTTTCAGAATGTGTAATCCTGGATTCACTGAAGACAATGGCTAAACTCCATTGACTTGAATGGAAACAGAATTGTGCCCAGGGTCCTCATTGATCCTAAGGGGGCAAGGGAGGAAGGCTGTCATTACCTGACTGCTACTTGCTTGCTGCTATCCCTGCCTGATTGTCTCTACCTGTGTCTCTGTGCTCTCCATTGCAGGTAGAGAGCATAAAGTGGGCTAGTTGTCCTGAAGGTGGTGGCCTTCGGGTGGTGGCCAAAGGTTGCCAGCCAAAGGGCAGAGTCTGTTGGCAGGCAGATGTGGCGGCGGTAGCCAGAACCTCTGGTTGTCAGTGATGTTGTGAACTAGTGCTTGCTGCTATCCACCCTGCTGTTCCTGCTGCTGCCGGGACTACTTGGGTGAGGAACCCACTCAGGGAGGACATTCTGCCCTGGGCTCCACCACTGCCCACTGCTGCTGCTGCCACCCCACTTGCTGCTTCTGCTGGCCTGCTTGGACTACCTCTCACTGGGAGGGCTTGTTGCCCTAGGCTGCAGGTATCAGTGCTTCCCCCTTCTCCTTTAGAGGAGGAGAAGGGGCGAGGCCAGGGCTCCCCAGCGAGGTGAGGCTCCTGGGATTGATGACCTGGAGAGGGACTTGAAAAGCATCCTGCTGCCTGGCCAAAGGGCCATGCTAAAGGGCCCTTAGGTGAGGTCCTTAGTGGGACCGTGGGGGCTGAGGTTTTTTGGCAGTTGCTTGGTTTTAGTTAAGTATGCCTGTGGGGGGAGGTAATATTTTTTGAGGAGGGAGTTAGGAATGTTTTTATTTTATATATTTTTATTTGGAGGGTTATTAGGCTTTTCTCCTGCCCTTGTGAGAGGGAGGCCAGAGCGGCACTGAGCTGGGGGGGGGGGACTTTTTCCTCAATGTGAGGGGTGGAGAAGTTCCTTGAGGGGGTATTATATCTCGCTCGGTGAGAGCGAGGGAGATGGGGTATTTGGGGGTGGGTGGGGATCTCCCTTACCACCTGGGCAGAATAGCTGGGAGGGAGGAGATACAGCCGGGGAGGTAGCCATGGCCATTGGGGTTGTGCTGGGGGAGGGGAGGTATGGTCCCTCTGGGATGTGTGAGAGACCTGTGAGATGGGGCAGGTAATTGTTGTCGGTCATTATTGCATCCCCCAAGTGAGTTACGAGGTGGTTCATGATCAGAGGGCCCCTGACTTGAACTTGATGCTGCTGAATGTGAGGTCGATGGTCAATAAATCTACCACTCTCCGGGAGTTAATCCTGGATCATAGCGCTGACCTAGTTTGTATTACAGAGACCTGGCTGGATGAGGGGTCGGGGCCTATCCTGGCTGACCTTGTTCCGGCTGGGTACTCCATGCAGCATCAACCTCAGTTGGAGGGACAGGGGTGCAGTGTAGCCATTGTTTTTAGGGATTCATGGTCTGCTAGGAGGTATCTGGTGCAGGCCATCTCAGGTGTTGGGGGCCTCCATCTTGTGTTTGATTTGGTGGGGGAAAGATTGCGGGTGCTGCTAGTATACCATGAACCTACCTGTATGGCAGCCTCCCTGCATGCTCTGACGGAGCTGGTGTCGGACGTGGTGCTGTGCTCCCCGAAGACTTTAGTCTTGGGGGACCTCAACGTACACAGTGTTGCCAGCCTTGGCAGTATGGAGCATGAGTTCATGGCCACCATGGCAACCATGGGCCTGTCCCAAGTTGTCAATGGCCCAACGCAAGATGTGGGGCTTCTCTTGGACCTGATTTTTTGCACCGGCCTTGTGGCGGGGAACTATTATTGGGGGAGGTGACAGCAGAGCCTTTGTTATGGACGGATCATTACCTCTTGTGAGCACACCTCCTGGTGCATGTCTGCCCCTGGAGAGGTGTAGAACCCATTTGGATGGTTCACCCCCAGAAACTAATGGAACTTGAAAGGTTCTGGAATGCTCTTGGGGAGTTACCCTCTGATATAGATGGACGCCTGCTTGATGACTTTGTGGCTTTATGGAATACCTTAATGATGGAGGCCATCGACTGGATGACTCCACGGTGTCTGCTCCCACGGCAATGGCTCCTCAGGCCACCGTGGTTAATGGAGGACCTGAGGATGTTGAAGCATGAGGGGTGACGGTTGGAGTGACTGTGGTGTTGCTCGCGTGCTGAAGCCAACAGATTGTGACATAGAGCCAGTTTACATGTCTATGTCATAGCTGTAAAGGCAGCAAAAACCTCATTTTTGCTGCACATATAGCCTCCGCTAAATCTCATCCAGTAGCGCTTTTCTGGGTGGTGAGGGGGTTGGTTGGTCCACCGTCTCACTGCCTAGAACTGGAGTCATCTAGTACTCACTGTGACATGTTTGTTGATTACTTTGCAGATAAAATTGCTTGGATTCACCACAACTTTGACGCTGTGTTTAATACAGTGGGTGAACCAGAGGTTGTGGAAGCCCTGCCGTGTCTGGTTTAATGGGATCAGGTTCAGTGGGTGTTGCCCACTGATGTGAGTGATGTTTTTGGGGCAGTTCGGGCCATCTTTTGTGAACTTGACCCATGCCTGTTCTGGCTGGTTAAGGCCAGCCTGGAGAAATTGGGGCTGTTGCTGGCGGGAATGACCAATGCCTCCCTTCGGGAGGGCAGAGTGCCGGGTTGCCTCAAGGAGGTGGTAGTGCGACCTCTGCTCAAAAAACCATGACTCAACATTGACACCCTCACCAGTTATCGGTTGTTCTCTAACCTACCCTTTTTAGGGAAGGTTATTGAGCAGGTTGTGGCCCAGCAGCTGCAGGAGCATCTATTCTTGACCACACCGGCTATCTGGATCCGTCGCAGTCCGGCTTTCATCCAGGCTATGGCACTGAGGCTGCACTTGTGGCTTTGGTTGACGACCTCCACCGCAAATTGGACCAGGGTCATTTGACCCTGCTAATTCTGTTAGATCTGTCAGCTGCTTTTGATACCGTTGACCATGAGATGTTGGTGATACGTCTGCAGGACCGAGCCGGTGTGGGTGGGATCATTCTCGAGTGGTTCCGCTCTTTCCTGGCTGGAAGAACTTAGCATGTGGTGCTCAGGGATTGTTCTTTGTTGCCCCAAGACCTCACATGGGGTGTCCCACAAGGTTCCATCTTGTCTCCTTTCCTTTTCAACGTGTATATGCAGTCACTCGGGGAGGTTGTGAGACAGTATTGCGTGCAGTGTCATCAATATGCTGATGATGACACCCAATTCTACCTCTTTTTTTCATCCAACCCAGACCTGGAGATCTCAGTGCTTACCCGGTGTCTGGCGGCTGTGGGGGACTGGATGAGGGCAAGCCAAATGAAGCTGAAGCTCAACAAGGTAGAGGTGATGTTGGTGGGTAAGGCAGCAGATGTGATGGCCCCCATCATTGACGGGGTTTGTCCTCCACTGGTTCCCCAGGTTCGCAGTCTGGATGTACTCCTCGACCCGCAGCTCCGCATGGATCTCCAGGTGGGGTCAGTGGCGAGGATTGTGTTTCACCAATTACATCTGGTGCATCAGTTTCGACTGTATGTTTCAGATAGCAATGTGGCCACCATCATCCATGCTTTCATTACCTTGAGATTGGACTATTGTAATGCACTCTATGTGAGGCTACCCATGGTGATGGTCCGGAGACTGCAGCTAGCGCACACTGCAGTGGCCCGTCTCTTTATGGGGTTGGGTCGCTGTGAGTACATTTCACTGGTGCTCTCAGCTCTGCACTGGCTGCCTATAGTCTTCTGGGTCGGATTCAAGGTGTTGGTGTTAACCTATAAAGCCTTATACAGACTTGGCCTGACTTACCAACAGGATCGCCTCACTCTTCATGCTCTGGAGCGACCCCATTGGTTGTTCGGGAGCACCCTCCTTGATGTCCCCTGTATGGCCCAGGGGGCCACTATGGAGAGGACATTCTCGGTGGCCGCACCTTGACTGTGGAATTCCCTTCCAGTGGAGACCTGTCTTGCCCCGGATCTCCCTTCCTTCTGGCATATGACTAAGACTTGGCTGTTTCACCAGGTGTTTGGTGGGGGAGATGGGGTTTAGGGTGGGGGGTTGTGGGTTANATGACTAAGACTTGGCTGTTTCACCAGGTGTTTGGTGGGGGAGATGGGGTTTAGGGTGGGGGGTTGTGGGTTAGGGAGGGGGGGAGATCTATTAATTAATTTATTTCTTGCCTTCTCTTTTACTGTGATGGTGGGGTCGGTGGCAAGGAGTGTGTTTCACTAGTTACATCTGGTGCGTCAGTTTCGGCTGTATATTTCAGATAGCAATGTGGTCGCCATCATCCATGCTTTCATTACCTTGAGACTGGACTATTGTAACGCACTCTATGTGAGGCTACCCATGGTGATGGTCTGGAGACTGAAGATCTATTCATTAATTTATTTGTTGCCTTCTCTTTTACTGTGATGTTTTAAGCTTGTTGTTTTACTGTTTTTATGTGTGTAAGCTGCCTCGAGCTGCCTGGAGCATCAGGGGGTAACAAAATTTGTTAAATAAATAAATAAGCCATCACCAAAACCTAAGCTGAAAACAAATTTTTACTGAAATGCCTGAATCCATTCAAATAACCCACTTTGTCCATTAGTTATTTCTTAGAAAGAATTTGTGGGTGCATTCACACAAAACCCAGAGGAATACAATATAACTATCTGCTCTGAAGACAGGAAACAACCAGACTTTGAGGAATAAACAAGGGAGATCAGAAAGAGCTGTGGGAAAGAGGAATGTTCATGTATGGTGCGAGCATATACACCTGTGGCGTGCGAGAGATTGCCAAATGGAGAGAGAACTGCAGGTGAAAGAAGAGATAAGTTACAGAAAAACAAACCCTGTGAAGAGACAACCAAACACCAGGAGGTAACTTTTTTTAGACAAACAAAAAACTTACAGTTTTACAAACTTAGTTAAGGCAGTTTCACATTAAGCAAACTTTAACAAACCTAGAAATTGTTTACATTAAGGCTCCCACCTTAACTTGCACACCTTGTAAACAGTAAAGTTGTTGTATGGTGTCGCATACTGTGCTCGCTGACAACTTAGGCTCCATGCACCCACACTTTGCCTTGTTCTTTCAGCCCCAGTCCTCTTCCTTTACAGGTTGGGGGAAACACTAAAGCAGGACAGAATGCTATGTAAGTGTTTATTGTGATTGTGAGTTTGGGTAGACGTTGCCATGAAATCTATAGAATGGCCAATGGAAGGAATGGGGTAAACATGCTAAATTGAAATTAATTTGTATCTCATTAATTGTAAGATAATACAATGGAGATACATATTTGGGACTGGGGGAGAAAGAGGATGTGGAATAACTAAGGCAGCAGGGAGAGACAGTGGAATGCCAGGAGAGAGACCACAGGGACTGAGTACAGCAGGAAGGAACTTGGTGGAATAATAGGAGGAATATCATAAGAAAGGGGTGGAATGTCAAGATTTTGGGTGATGTAAGTGATTGGGAGGAGTGATAGGAGACTATGGGGAACACTACTATAATGCTATTATGCAGCATAGCTACCTCCTTGTTGTTCTAGTCTGTATTGTCCCATTGTGTATTAGTATACCTTCTCTACTGTTTTTTTGTTGTTGAAGTCATTTTACACACTCATAGAAGTATTTGCTACAAGAAATGATGGTTATTATAGTGGTCAGGAGTCTTGTGATTTTTGGGGGAGGTGAGTGGGGTTTATTGGGTAGTAGTAGAGTCCAGACTATGTAGTTGGAAGCTAGTGGGTTAAAATGGGGGGGGGGGGGGCAGTTGATGTCAGAACGTTTCCATCTTCTGAGAGTGAAGTGGTGATTAGTAGATTACAGGGGAGGGGCACAAATCAGTAGTGGGTTAGAGTAGATGGTAATCCCAAATAAAAGAAATTTAAACGTAAGGAAAGCACAACTGGTCCATGTAGTTATTTGATGCTGGAATATTAACATGCTGTTAGTCACCTGTGCAGTGGGGAGATGTACTTGATCTGGTGCCACAGAATGGATATTTGAAATATTAGTTAAAAAAAGATAAATAATTGCCACATTGGAAGTAGCGTAACAATGTAATATTGGACATGCAGGAGCGTGCCATCCTAGCTTTAGTGTTGCCCCCAACCTGCAAAGGAAGAGGACTGGGGCTGAGGCTGGAAGACCAAGTCATGGGTGCATGGAGCCTTAGTTGTCAGCGAGCACAGTATGCGACACCATGCAACAACGTTACTGCTTACAAGGTGTGCATGTTAAGGTGGGAGTCTTAACATATACAATTTTCAGGTTTGTTAAAGTTTGCTTCATGTGAAACCACCTTAACTAAGTTTGTAAAATGGTAGGTTTTTTGTTTGTGTAATTTCTTTGGGTTTTTTTTACAACATGATCCAAACTCCTGAGAGTGATTTCAGGGAGTATACAGATGGCAAGAGATTGTACTCCATCTATAAGAACATAAGAACATAAGAAGTGCCATACTGGGTCAGACCAATGGCCCATCGAGCCCAGCATCCTGTCTTGGACAGTGACTAATCACGGGGGCCTGGGAGAAGCACCCAACAGGTCACCATGACAGTAAAGGGTTTTGTTTCCCAATCCTATCTGACTAAAAGCTGCTAATGGGCATATCTTCCAGAAACTTGTCCAAACCTCTTTTAAACTCAGCTATACTGTTGGCCTTGACCACAGCCTCTGGCAGTAAATTAGTGAGACGTCTACTCACAACCTAATTGTACACCGAGTGAAAAAATACTTTCTTTTGTTTGCTTTTACTTTGCCACCTGTGACTTTCATGGAGTGTCCCCTAGTTTTAGTACTAGTTGAGAGGGTAGATAACTGTTCCCTGTTTACAAGTTCCACACCACTCATGATTTTATAGACCTCTCCTCTCCTCATACGGGTGCTGTTCCATACCCTGGATCATTTTTGTTGCCCTTCTCTGTACCTTTTCTAGTTGCACCATTGATTTGTATAGAGGCATTATGACATCCTCAGTTTTATTCTCTATTCCCTTGAGAATAATTCCTAACATTCTATTTGCTTTTTTGACCACTGTGGCACACTGGGCTGAGGATTTCAGTGTATTATCCACAAACATTCCCAGATCCTTTTCCTGAGTGGTAACTCCTAGCTTAGTACCCAGCATTGTGTACTCATAATTTGGATTATTTTTCCCAATGTGCATCACTTTGCACTTGTCCACATTAAATCTCATCTGCCATTTAGATGCCCAGGCACCCAGTCTTGTAAGATCTTGCTGCAGCTCCTCACAGTCTGCTCGTGTTCTGACTACTCTGAATAACTTGGTGTCATCTGCAAATTTGATCACCTCACTCTTAACACCCTTTTCCAGATCATTAATGAATACATTGAAAAGAACTGGTCCCAGTACAGATCCTTGGGGCACACCACTTTTTACATCCCTCCATTGTGAAAACTGGCCATTTAGTCCCACTCTTTGCTTCCTATCCTTTAACCAGTTACCAATCCATAGCAAAACACTACCTCCTATCCCATGACTTTTTAATTTTCTCAAGAGTCGTTTATGTGGGACCTTATCAAAAGCTTTCTGGAAATCCAGGTACACTATATCTGCTGGGTCTCCCCTGTCCACATGCTTGTTTGTTTACGCCCTCAAAGAATTCCAAGTGATTAGTGAGGCATGACTTCCCTTTGCTAAATCCATGCTGACTCTTTGCCATTAAGCCATGTTTATCAATATGCCCAGTGATTCTGTTCTTAATGATAGTTTCCATCATTTTGTCTGGCACAGACGTCAAGCTTACCGGTCTGTAGTTTCCAGGAGCACCTCTGGAACCCTTTTTAAATATTGGGGTTACATTTGCCACCCTCCAGTCCTCAGGTACAGTGCCAGATGCCAACGTTAGCTTACAAATTACTACTAATAGGTTTGCAATTTCACATTTGAGTTCCTTCAGAACTCTGGGGTGAATACCATCTGGCCCTGGTGATTTGTTCGTATTGAGCTGGCAGTTTGCTCTAGAACCTCCTCCAGGGTCATGCTGATTTGTGACTCTAATCCAATTAATCACCTACAAAGTAGGATTCTGGCGTGGGTATCTCACCAACATCCTCCACAGTGAAGACTGAAGCAAAGACCTTGTTTAGCTTCTCTGCAATGTCCTTATCCTCCGTGAGTGCCCCTTTTATTCCCTGGTCATCTAATGGCCCAACTGACTCCCTAGCAGGCATCTTGCCTCTGATATACTTGAAAAAGGTTTTATTATTTGTTTTTGCCTCTTTAGCAAGTCTCCTTCCATATTCTTTCTTGGCCTATTACGTATAGAATCCAAACTGATTGGTATACCCATGATACAGGACAGATGATGTTTGATACTAAACTTGGATGACCAAAAAGGCAGATACCCTGAAGGCAAAGGGATGACCTTAAAAACCAACTCCTGAGGGTCCAGCTGTAGAAAGGACTGTCTATTAATTTTAGATGGCCTAGTGGGCCTGACCCCAGGGGATGGTATCTGCTCACAAATATCATTTAACTGAACTTGGGTTCCTATTGAGGTCCTGGCCCGAAGAGGATCCCTAGTCTGGAGGCTATTGACTTGAGTTAAATTAAGGGTATCAATAACGATCCCCAACTGTTAGCACCTTACAGTTACGTTGCCAGTGTTTATGCTCCTTTGTATTTTCCTCATTGGGGCTAGCTTTCCATTTCTTAAAGGATGCCTTTTTGGCTCTAATAGTCTCCTTTGTGTCTCCATTTAGCCACAGTGGTAGATGTTTAGTTCTCCTGCTACCTTTTTTAACTTGTGGGATGCATGTAATCTGGGCTTCCAAGATGGTACTTTTCAACAGCCTCCATGCCTCTTGCAAACATGTAGTCCTTTCAACTGTGCCTTTTAGTTTCTTTCTAACTAGCTTCCTCATTTTGGCATAGTCTCCTTTTTTAAAGTTAAAAGCCAGTGCTGTACGTTTAATTAACTTTATCCCTCCAGCAACTATGTCAAATTGAGTATGGAGGGGAAGCGGGGCCCGTGGACTGAGGCTTGTTCGACCCCCCACTCAGGAGAACAGCTGACGAGGCCCCCCTTGTTATGTTTACCATCTGTGCCCTGAGTTCCCGGAGTCCTCCCGAGACCCAGCTGTCACCGCTTCACCTGAGCATCACCTTGAGAGCCCGCGCCTGTGCAGACATCTCCCTTGGGTTGTTAAAAGTGCCACCATGGCTACGCCTGGGAGTATGGAGGGGAAGCGGGGTCCGTGGGGTGAGGCTTGTTTGACCCGCCACTCAGGAGAACAGCTGGTGAGGCCCCCCTGTCATGTTTACCATCTTTGCCCTGAGTTCCCAGAGTCCTCCCAAGATCCAGCTGTCACTGCTTCACCTGAGCATCACCTTGAGAGCCTGTGCCTGCGCAGACATCTCCCTTGGGTCATTAAAAGTGCCGCTGTGGCTATGGCAGCGCCATAGACACATGGCAGTGTGTTGCACCTAAGGGCATCGTGCACGGCCTTAGATGCTGGCCGGGCCAGGGCTACCCCTCCTAGTTTTCCCATTTCTACCTTTTTCCCCATTTTTCCTTCCTCTCCTTTGCTTGGGCTTTGAGGTCTGTCCATCTGAGGCCATGTAATTGGATTTGGCCATGGGTAGGAGAAGAGGGAAGGAGGGAATGCTCACCTGAGCTCAATCCAGAGCTCGGCAATCGTTGTTGAAAGACTACCTGTGGACCCCAGAGGTAGGAACATCCCAGAATGGAGCTGACCTTTGGGCCAGTCCTGGGAAATTACTGGGCTTGGAGGAAAGCTAGGAGGACCAGCTGGGACCTGCTGATCATTCACCTATCCACTGCTCTGGTATACCTCCACCAGACTCATTTCTGGACCCTATGGGATATTCTTCCCCTGTAATTAATATCTATGGGGATAGTGTTGTGGACCAGCTGGCTAACCAATGTTTTGTAGTAGGTGACTTGGTTTCTAAACTGTATGCCCAACTGGAGAGCGTTAACATGCAGCTTGAGCTCCAAAGACTTCAGTTGGGGATCGTTATTGATACCCTTAATTTAACTCAAGCCAATAGCCTCCAGACTAGGGATCCTCTTCGGGCCAGGACCTCAATAGGAACCCAAGTTCAGTTAAATGATATTTGTGAGCAGATACCATTCCCTGGGGTCAGGCCTACTAGGCCATCTAAAATTAATAGACAGTCCTTTCTACAGCTGGACCCTCAGGGGTTGGTTTTTAAGGTCATCCCTTTGCCTTCAGGGTATCTGCCTTTTTGGTCATCCAAGTTTAGTATCAAATGTCATCTGTCCTGTATCATGGGTATGACAATCAGTTTGAATTCTATACGTAATTATTATATGCTGCCATAAACTCCACATTCTTATCGGTTGATTATCCATTTTGCCTCACCATCATTAGCAGAGGATCTTTGGCAGCACGCTCATCCATTTGCTCACGAGGGATCTATTTGTAAAGGCTCCACGTTAACCCTGTAATTTCAGCCTTATTTCCATCTGCCCCCAAGGGTGTATCTACTCCATCATCCAATAACCAGGATATCCTTAAACCCGGCTCACCAGCTGGAGGCATTTCTAGGCGGGCTCTCCCGCAGTTGGCTAATTTTTCCCAGGAACCCCAAAAGGTGCCTGGTTCACAGGAAATCCACTGTCAGACTGTTTCCAATAATTTCCCGGGGGGTGGGGGTGGGGTGGGGTGGGGGGTGGTTGGCCAGTCCCCAGCTGGAGCTGTGCTGACTATTTCCCCTTTGATTGGAGGAAATTCAAATTTAATTTTGGATTCGAATTTGACACAAGCTCAATCTGGATTTAGTGGCTTGGTGTCCAAGCCTTCTATTGCATCATGGTTAAGGGCACTTGCAAATCCAGATGATGGCTGTCACTATCCTTCCATCCAAAGAGGAATTGATGGTGTGTCATCTTCTGTTCCTAGTATGGGTCTAATGGATACTAATGTTGACAATATAATCAATTTGCTGGATCCTACTTTTGAACCAGCTCCCCTAGTCCAGGCCGAGGAGCTGCTCCCACTTTCAACTACAGAGGGCCCTTTGAATCCACCAGGCTTCAGTAGTGGTTCTCCCACTCTATTGGCCTGACTGGTTCCAGGCCTGCCAGTGGGGAATCTGAACTTATGCTCCTGGAACCTGGCGGGGTGGGATAGGCATAAAATGGATCCAGACTTCCTGACTTATGTAGGGAAGTTCCAGATTATTTGTATCCAAGCAACTTGAACTAGATCTCTACTTGTTCTTGAGGGGTACAAGACCTATGATCTTCCAGCTACTATACATAGCACCAGAGGACACCCGTGTGGCGGTATAGGCTGTTTCATTTCTAATAGTCTAATGTACCAGGAATTCAAGGTCATTAAAGTACCTGCTCTAGCCTTGGCCCTGGTTCTTTCCATCGGTCAAATTACTTGGGTGGTTATTTCTGTTTATATTCCACCGTGTAATGCAGGTTCCTTTAGGCAGGCCAGTTGGTAGATTCCCTCTCAAATAAATTTCCAGAGGGGCTACTACTCTTAGCAGGTGACTTCAATGCAAAGTTAGGGGAAAGTGACCAGGATCTTCTGCAATATTGTGACCCTTTGCCGCAGGATCCATATGGCAGACTTTCATCCAAGGTATCTAAAGATTTTAGGATTAATTCATCAGGCATTAGATTAACTAAACTTATTATATCCAATAGCCTCTATGTCCTTAATGGGTCAGGTTTTGGAGATACCAGGGGGAAATTTACCTACCTGGGACATCTTAGGTCCAGTACTGTCGACTTTGCCCTGGTTTCCTCCCCTGTTATCCCTTATTTATTGGATTTCCACGTGGGGTCAGTCCTGGTTAGTGACCATGTCCCTTTGGCTATTTCTTTGGACATAATTGCCTCTTTGCCCCATGACCCCATGGGCATTAATATTGACCTGGACAAATTGGAATACCAGAGTTCTGTCTGATGGGACAGGATACCTGTAGGGTTCTCAGCCTCTATTATTGCAGATCCTGGCTCCCAGCACCTGCGTGAAGCTCTTCTTGCCTCCAGTAGAGGCATTAGCACTGTGGATTTATATAACCAATTAATAGACAATTGTGGTCAGCTTCTTAAAACCCTGCAACCAGGACCATGTGGTCAATCTGGACAATCCCCATGTGTCATCAGTAAGGGTTGGTTTGACAGGGAGTGCAAGGTAGCTAAGGTGAAATTGGCCAGCCTTAGAGAATACAGTGGGTCAACTGCGACCAAGCTTCCAGTTTCCTATCATGTACTCAAGATGGAGTACAGGAATCTTATAAAATCTAAGAAAAGGCAATTTGACCAAGACCGTTGGGACAGGCTGCAGGTAGCGGCAGAGCAGAAGAATAGCAAAGAGTTCTGGAGGTTACTTAATGGTAGCATTGCTTGTAAACCTGTGCCAGTAGTTTCTCCTATTTTACCTAGCACCTGGATGGAACATTTTCGAGATTTATTTAATTTCATTCTGGAATGCGATGGTGGGGAGGTCCCCCCAGATAATAGCAACCTGGGGCCCTACTGGACACCGGTTACCATAGGTGAAGTAGAACTATTGGTTGATTCTTTCAAAAATGGTAAAGTTGCAGGTTGTGACTTGATTCATGTGGAGTTCCTCAAGATGCACAGGGACTGGTGGTTCCCGGTATTGGCCGCACTGTTTACAGCTATTAACAATATAGGGGTCATACCAGTAGGGTGGGGAAGAGCGATTGTTATTCCCATCTTCAAAAAAGGCTCCAACAGTGATCCAGCCAATTACAGGCCCATCAGTCTCTTGTGCGTTATGGCAAAGATATACGCTAAGTTTTTGCTACATAGGTTTACCGACTGGCTGGCTGGAGAAAAGATCATTGCCATTGAACAGGCTGGTTTCCAGCAGGGACGTTCCACTACTCAGTTATGCTTAGCCCTTTACCATGTCATCTGTAAGTATAAGTCCTGTAATGGGTCCTTTTTTGCTGCCTTCCTGGATTTGAAGGCAGCATTCGACTCCATTGATAGGGTACTCCTCTGGAAGAAGCTGATAGACTCCACTGTTGATAGGCATCTATTATATCTAATTCACTCCCTTTACACCAAGTCCTCCCTCTCCTTGAAGATTAATCGCCAGGGGCACTTGACGCCACCTATAAGTACTACTAAAGGCGTCTGACAGGGCTATGTGCTGGCACCAGGCCTGTTCAATTACTATATTAATGACGTGGCTTCTTTGATGGTGGCCCCAAGGTTTTTTCCACCTAAAATAGCGGAGAGAGCAGTAGGATGTCTCCTATTTGAGGATGATGTAGTGCTCCTGTCGCAAACGCAAGTAGGTCCAAAACTGCAGTTGGCATCCTTTATGTCCTTCTGCAAGGAGATGAAACTTACTATTAGTATTCAAAGTCAAGGGTGGTGGTGTTTACCTCCAAGAGGTGAACCTATCATTGGGATATCATGGGGCACAAGTTCCAGCAGGTTTCCAGCTTTCACTATTTAGGCCTTCTGTTCCACCAGTCTGCAACCTGGAAGCACCATGTTCAGCGAGCCATCTTGGCTTCCAAGAGCCCTTCCCGAGCATTATTGGGTTTTTTTGCTTGGGTAGGTAGGTCAGCTGTTCCATCTGCCATCCAGACCCACAACGCTAAAGTCCGTGCGCAGGTCCTGTATAAGGATGAAATTTGGGCTCCCTTTTGTGCCCATATTTTAAATCCAGTCCAGGCGGGGTTTCTTTGGGGCCTCCTGCATTCACCTAGGGGTATGCCATATGCTGCACTAAGAATAGAATGTGGCCAGCAAAGCTGGCAGCAAATCGCCGCGGAGTGGGCCCTTGGGTTGTGGTGTAAGATGGCAGATTCCCATTCCCTCGAGCTGCTGTGTGCTGTTGGAACAGATGTCTACCATAATCCCCGGAAGGATAGTATCCAGGTATCCCTGGTACTTATTGGGCTGTCAGTAGAATATGTGGCCAACAAACCCATGACATCACTTGGTAAGGAAGTTATAACTAGGTCGCGCGATATAAATAGGCAAGTAGAAATGGGTACTATTGCTACTTCTCCGCACATGTCATTGTACCTTGCTTTTGTTCCTGACTAGGGGAAGATGGTCCATTATTCTCAGACACAAATTTCTGCCCGGGGTAAAAAATTAATTTTGTCTGCCTGCTGTGATGCATTACCATCTCAGGTTATGGAGGGGCACCTGGTGGACACTCCTTTTGGTACTAGGCTTTGTCCATTTGACAAGGAATCAGTGGAAACAGTGGCACACATGTTGCTCTATTGGCATCTTTATGACCACTTGAGGCAGCAGCTTTTGGGAAAATACCTAGCCAAACTCCCAGGTCGGTCGGAATTAGTGATTCTCTCTTTTTTGTTGGATAGTCCCGATAGGAGTGTTATTAAAAAATATTGCCAATTTTTTGGTCCATATGATTCATTGCAGGAAAAAATTTCTGGCATTTAAATATGTCCAAGTTTAAACTAGTTTTTAATCTTTAGGGGTTGGAAGAGTATATGTCCTTACCCTTCAAACAGACCCCTTGTTGCATACTAATTTTATGTCAATGTTTTGATCTATATAACCTGTAGGGTTTCCTATGGATCTGTCTTGTGGCTGGGTTGTTATACTGGCTGTGGAATTTTTGTTCTGTTGGATTTAGTATCTCGATGGATCCAATTAAGTTGAGGAATGTAAATTGATTGTTCGTGATATTTTGTAACTGTTTATATGCTATGGCCTAAGGCTACGCATAACAATAAATATTCATTCATTCATTCACTATGTCAAATTTGATTATATTATGATCGTTATTGTCTAGTGGCTCGGCCACAGTTACTCCTTGCTCTAGTTCCTGTGTTACACTTAGGACTAGATCTAAAGTAGCTCCTCCCCTCGTTGGTTCCAGAACCAATTGCTCTAAAAAGCAGTCATTTATGGCATCCAGAAACTTTACCTCCGCATCCCGCCCCAAGGAGGCAGTCACCCAGTCAATATTGGGATAGTTGAAGTCACCCATTATTATTATGGTCCCAGTTTTATTAGCCTGTTGTTTAATCTCTGTTAGCATTACATAATCAGTCTCTCGATTCTTGTCAGGGGGGCGATAGTATAGCCCCACTGCTATACTCTTCTGCTTGATACCTGGAATTTCAATCCATGGGGATTCAAGGGAACAGTTTGCATCCTGTAACATTTTTATTCTACTTGCCTCAATGCTGTCCTTAACATACAGAGCCACCCCACCAGCAACACAATCTCTGTCCTTTCGATATATCTTGTACTCTGGTATTACAGTGTCCCATTGGTTATTCTCATCCCACCAGGTCTCTGTGATGCCTATAATGTCTAGATTTTTATTTTGCACTATAAACTCTAATTCTCCCATCTTACTTTTTAGACTTCTAGCATTAATATATAGACACTTAAGTGTATTCTTTTTATTTTTCTTCTTAATGGGCACATTATAGGTAACTGAAACAGGCGCTCTGGAATCATTATCTGTCTGTTCTCCCCCGCGTTCCACCTGAAATCCCTTGCCATATATCTTATCTTCAGTTTTAAGATACTCTACTTCCTCTAAAGTAACATCCTTTGGAGATGCCACAGCCCGAACCATGCACCCTGCAGTGCCTGTCGGCTTTCCCCAGGTTCTAGTTTAAAGACTGCTCTATCCCATTTTTAATTTTTAGCACCAGCAGCCAGGTTCCATTCTGGTTAAGGTGGAGCCCATCCCATTTGTATAGGCTTTCCACAGAAGGATCCCCAGTTCCTAATAAAACTAAAGCCTTCCTCCTTGCACCAATGTCTCATCCATGCACAGGGGCGGATTGGCCATTGAATGCACCGGGAGGATTCCCGGTGGGCTGGGGGCCGGGCTGGGGGCCGGTCACGCTGTCTTTTTAAAAATTATTCTTAACAAACAAACAAAAAAATTTGTTGGTCCTGACCCCTGTCAGGTTGGGTTGAGGGGGGGGGGCTTACCTGACTCTCCCTCCTAGTAGCGCTGCAGCAGCAGCAGCGGGGACAATGATCGGGCTGGGAGATAAGGCTGTTTGTTTACAAACAGCTCCTGCCCATGTGCTGATCAGAAGGTTGCTACCTTCTAAAGAAGGTTCTTCGAGATGGCTACCAACATTGTCACAACTGGGTTGTGCGCACAGGAGCCAGTGACTCACTCCACTGGACTCTCGTGGAGAGCGCAGCAGAGCAGCGGCAGACACTGGCGCAGGCGACTTGCGGGACAGCAGGTGGGGCCTGTCGGGGGGCTGGGGCCTGCTTGGGAGGGGCCG
>QEPC01002769.1:4838437-4867729 GCA_003113815.1 Sphenodon punctatus
CCCCTTATCGCAATCCAAAACTCTGCTGCCAAGGTTATTCACTCTGCCCGTCGCTTCGACCATGTGCAGCCTCTCCTCTTCTCTCTTCACTGGCTCCCCATTCCTGAACGTATCCTGTTTAAACTCCTGGTATTCATGTTCAAAACACTCCACAACCAAGCTCCCCCTTACCTCTCTTGGACCTAATCTCCCTATGCACTCCTGCACGCGCTCTCCGCTCTTCCTCTGTCCCCTCCCTCACTCTCCCTCATTTCTCCTGCTCACCTAATTGCCTTCGACTCTTGTCCCTCGCTGCCCCCCATGCTTGGAACTTCCTCCCTGCCCACATCCGCCTTGCCCCCTCCCTCTGCTCCTTCAAATCCCTCCTCAAGACCCACCTTTTCCTCGCCGCCTTTCCCAATGCCTGCTAGTCGTTCACCCGTATACTTACTGTCTGTCCTCCTCTGGAGACTGCTGCAACCAACCTGATTGTAACCAAGCCAAGCACATGCACCTGGGTCTTTGCATCTGCTTGAATGTTTGTTGGTCTTCTCCCTTGTCTCTCCCACTGTCCCCTCTCCCTGTCTCCCCCTCCTTGTCTTTTAGATCGTAAGCCACAGGCAGGGACCATGTCTATTTCTATGTTCTGTACAGCACCAGGTCACACGACTGGCACTATATAAATGTTAATAATAATAATAATAATAATAATAATAATAAAAATAAATAAATAAATAAATAAATAAATAAATAAATAACTCTAGACCCCCAGGTGTCAGGTCATGACATACAGGGTTTAATCCACGAGTGTTACCACTCTGTGAAACAGACATGCCTGGAGCAGATGTACCTGTAACAGTTGTGAGCACATTGACGTCTGACTTGCAGATAGGAAAAATGGAAGTAGAGACAGCAGTGATGTGGGGGGAAATCTTGATGGGCCTTAAATGTAAATTAATCAGAAATAAACAGCATGTAGTCTTTTGTCTGTAGCTTCACTGCCAACCAAGGTCACTTGAGTTCTGCCCCTACAACAGAGGGATCATCATTAAAATGTAAACGACAGCATACAGTATTTATTGGCATTGCGGAGTTCAGTTGAGTCTTGACTGAAAGCAGATCCAAAGCACCTCAGAAGCAATGACACTCATCCTAGCAAGAACTGTAATAGAAGCAAGGGCCACAGTCAGAATCATTAGAACTTTGTTTAATATTTGACAGTTGAAGAGTCCTACAGGGAATCTGAATGAAGCGGAGTCTTGATCTGTTTACATGTCTGGAATGTTCTTTGGTATCTGTTTGTCTCCAGTAGGAACTGTCCTCTTGCAATATATATGGTCTCTGTCATGTAGCGAATAAATACTAATCATAAAATAATAATTTTATTTGTATAGCACTTTCTAGCCTTTAAATTGCACTCACGAGTGCTTTATAATCATAAAAATATAAAAACAAAACAATATAAAATCAGTTTAAAACAATTTAAAAGGGGAAAGTAAAGAGCGAGAACAGAATACATTAAGAGGAACCTGCAGCGGATCCTAAAAGCACCTAGAGAATAAATGAGTTTTCAAATGCTTTTTAAAAGGTACGGAGTGAAGAATTAAGATGGACATCCAGAGAGAAGTAAGTTCCACAATAAGGGGCCTGCCCCAGCAAAGGCCTGATCACCCACTGACTTAAGATGGCAGGATCTCCAAACAGCAGGTGGTTTCTGAGCATAGATACCCATCAGTGTGACGCTCCAGGAGCCAGTCTCAAATACAGCCAGGACATAAACCATCAGGGCCCTGAAAACCAGCCCCACAATCTTAAACTCAATACATGAGGAAAGACATTATAAAAATTCTTATTCATCTTTTCCAGACAGAGGTGCAACCAACCTGATTGTAACCAAGCCAAGCACATGCCTCTGCACACGCCAAGCACCTCTGGTTCTACTGCCTCTGGTTCATCAACTAGTGAAAGGTCAGAGGATATCCTGTCAGAGGATATACCTGTATATAACTGGTAAGTGATTACAGGTACAAACCCATGTAACCTAGTTGGACTTAGAGTTTGGAGATTGGGTTCATATTCTGTCTTAGTCAACACATAGGCAAGCAAATTGTAAGTCATTATCTTTCACTCTTGATTTCACATCTGTAAAATGGTAATAGTAATAATGACCTTTTGTGAGAGTGAACTAGATGAGGATTGTAAAGCACTTTCAACACTGAAAGCATGATTAATAGTAAAAACAAAAGGTTTTAATTGTTGCATAGATCATCCAGACAACCCAATAGAAAATTCTTCATTTTAGTTGTTCTGTATTTTATTGCATTCCCCTAGCAAAATATAGACATACCAAATGTGTTCTGTGAATCATAAGGAGACATGTATGTCTATTTCAGGGTGGGAAAACCTCATATTATGGTAGAAATAAGGCCAATGGCCAGTTTTTATGTGGCCCTTTTCCAACACCTGGATCTGGCTTATGGTTTCAGCTCCTACCTCAAATACTGGAGTGCACTCAGAGGGAAGCAGAAGTGAAGACCTTGGCAGGCACTTGTAGATTGGAGATGAGTCTGTGAGAAAAAAAAAATCCATGATCTCAACCTTCCATACCTTCCTTTGGTCCTGAACAAACCACTTAAGATTTACAAATCCTATTCCCCCCTGCAGGGGGCTTGGACTAATTTTCAAAGTGGCCTGAGGGGTAAAAATCCCCACCCCAGTTGACTTATAATTATTCGGATGGTTGGTGGGGCTCTAATCACTCTACTTCATTTGTGCTCTTAAAAAAATACAGTGGTAGTGGTTACAATTGGATTCTTGGTATACAGTAGCATCAGATCGAAACATTCTTAAAGCATAATTCAGGATGGTTCCTCCAAACTATGAGGTTGCCTTAAATATAAGGTTTCGAAAATAAAATAATATAATCTGGCTCTCTTTATTTCTTTTCTTTAATCGTTTTGCTTACACTTGGGTTGCATGGGCTAGAGAAACTCTTAAAGTTTTGAAGACTGAGATTCTCATGAATTTATATGACTGAGTGGAGGCTTTAAGAAAATACTGCAATAAGCATGACAAAAATCACCTCAGTTGTGGAGTCTTGATGGTTTCTTTACCACATGATCCTCACTTTTTGTTCAAATAATATTGAGCCAGGTTTCAAACATTCAAAATACTGAAATGAGGAGAATTAAAACATATTAGGTATTTTTATTTTTGTGGTTTGGTTTCTCAAGTTTTAGGTCATCCTAAAGTCACATTTTCAAACTTTTCTCCACGATCATGACCGCTATCAACCTTTAAAGAAAAAAGAAAAAAAAAGAAAGTCAGAATTCTCACTATTTTATTGCATGACTAAGTCACATAATAGTCTAGTTTTACGCCCACCCTGCAAAGTGATGCTGAAGATGATAGAGAGGGAGTGTAAGAGGCAGATGTTTGACTGGGGTTTTTATTCAAACTGAGAGGGATTTCAAACCCCAAATGTGGTGAGACCCCACTAAAACTGTGTGCTGCTTCCTGCCAGTATGTCACTATGAACTGTGGATGTGAGAACCCAGGTGATAACATACAAAGACTGATTGCTTTCAATTTCAATTTTTCTATTGTTTCCAATTTTCACTATAGGTGCTCAATAAGGTATGCAATATGTTCAATAAACTCAGCATTATGTGCATAGGAAGTGCCAAGTACTGCAGGTACAAACCCAGATACGAAACTCCAGGGTGGTGGTGGTGATAGCAAGTGCTGGAGACTGACTCTTGGAGTTATAGCCCATAAAAAAGAAATAGCTGGGGTGACTTCTTCCTGTGGTTTGCTGCAGCTGGGGCCAAGATACTGAGAAGGGGTGGGGGTTGGCATTTCAGCTATCTCTGAAGACCAGTGTGAAGGTTTTACAACTGTAAAAGACCTGGCTATAAAAGTTGTGTAAAACTGGAGAAGTGCTAACTTTGGCCTCCTTTACATGGATGCCACCCACCCACAAACACCCATCGGATGGGTGGGAGAACGTCCGTGTAAATGCCCACGTGTGGGTGGCTGCACATGCATGACTCACCCACCAACACCCACCAACATCCACGGAGCAGCTGGGAGGGAGGGTGGAGATGGGTGTTCAACACCTGAACGTTTGTGCAACAACCAAAACACCCACACCCACAGGGACGGGACTGGCAGTAATGCAGTGCGCTGGCACAAGGGGTCACTCACATGCCCCCACACAGACACATCCACCAGGGGTGACGCTGGACATCCAGTCAGGAGCCCATAAAGGAGGGCAGACACATGACACGTGTGCACCGGTTCCCACAATGTCGGGGAGGAAAGCCCTAGACAAGACAAAGGTTGCCAGCATGACATCATGCATAGGACAAGATCGGGTGAGCACGGGGACCCAGGAACGCCCAGGGGAGGGGGCCCGGTCAGCTGGTGTAGGGGACGGGGGACCCCAGCCAGTCGGTGCGGGGAGGGCACAGTTACTCTGCACAGGCAGACCGGCGAGTGGTGGCATGCAGGGAACTGTGCAGCCAAAGCACCCTGCGGCTGTCAGCGAGGGAGGGTGCTCACACCCAGCCAACCCACTGGACCTGTTCCCAGGACCCCCTGGCCCACACAAGGCACATAGGCATGGTTATATGCTAAGGGTACCACTCAGCTTTATTGATGGGGTGTACAGGTTTATGGGCTGGGGTGTGGGTCGGGCACCTACCCGCTGTCTGCCACCTGGGCAAGGAGATCACGGCCGTTCGCCTGGTGGTGACGCAACCCAAGTACGGCTTGCCTTGCAGTCCAGGGGTCCCCCTGTTGCTGCCGACTACACCGGCACCATCCTGCATGCCCACGGCATCCCGTGAGCGGTCTCGGACTTGCGGGCCCTTCTTTGGGACTTGGGCTTGCTGCCCCCCAATGTTGATGGACCCCTCCTGACCGGGACCCCTACCACTGTGGAGCTCGGCGCCCTTCGATCAGTGAGGAACCTACCAACTTTGAGTGCGACTAAGGAGTGCTTGCAGAAGGAGTACAGGCCGAGAGCTGTTGCCAGGGGAAGAGTTTCACTGCCGCTGAAGGAAGGGGAGAAGCTGAGACCAGGATTAGTAGCAGGGGGCTGTGTGGCATTCCCATTGGCCGAGCAGAGAGCCCTGCCACCCTCCACGGGGCAGAAGGTGTGGAGCACACGAGGCGTGAGCACCTAAGGGCGTGCCTTTGTGCACGTGGCCTTAGGCGCTGGTCTAGGGTCTAGGTGGCTTATCTGCGACCTTTTCTTTGGAGAGCGGAAATGGAGCAGGAAACGGGGTCAGGAACCTTCTTCGGCCTCTTCAGAAGAGAATCTGCCAGCCAAGATTATCAAGAATTCTGCTGGGGTTACAGTAAGTAGGGAAGCTCCGTCTCATAATCGCTTCTCCTGCCTCGCTGATTCTGACGAGGCTGGAGAAGGGTCCTCTGATTTTCATCTGCCACAGAAGACTAGCCCCTTACTTGGGGAGAATTTATCCCCTTTTGGAAGCTACGATGTTCCCACTAAGAGATATCTTTTGCATCAGACTGGCCTCATAGCTAAAACTGTGGAGGCCTTATTTGTGGGCATCAAGGAGCTGGCAGACTCGATTTCTATGGTTAGGCATCAGCTGGCTGGGATTACTAGTAAGCTTACTTATATTACTGATGGCCCTGATTTGGTTCCTGCTGATGCCTGTCCCACACCCCTGCCTCATTTGGAATCCTCAAGGAGAAGTTTTTCTCACAATAATTTGCGCTCCAAGCCTTTGCGTTCAGCATAATGAAATTTATTTGTTTATTAAGCAAGACTTTAATGGAGCTTCATATGTATGGGACAATGCCGATCATGTTGCACTTCATTTGTCTACGCTATTGGGAAAGGTAGTTTATGCCGCCAACATTGTTGATATTGTGTTCCTCCCAAAGAAGGAGTGGAATTATAGGTTAAGAATTTCTTGTACTGGTCCAAGTTGGGTTTGGGATATTTTCAACGCTAGGAAATACCTTATCTGGCGGTGTGTGTGTGTGTCTATTGATAGGGTATGGGCAACAAAAGATCCATCCAGCATAAGAGCTGGCAGTTTTTTGTTGGGAACTTTTCCCTCCCTGCCTAATCAGGCTTTATTGGACCCTGCTGTTGTGCCGCTTATAGGGAGAACCAGTATTTGTAATTCTCAGGATCCCTTCTATAAAGGAGAGCAAGGGAATAAGCAAGGGTTAAGGGAGACTAAGGAAATTCCCAAGGGAAATCAAGGGGATATACAAGATTCAAAGGATCAGATGGATCTGTTATCTAGTGTCCTAGATCAATCTCAATCAATGGAGACTCAAAATGGGGTTGAGATGCCTGTAGTTACCACATTAGCCCTAGAGAATCAGCCGACACATCTCTCAGAACTAGTATTGGGTCCACAGTTGGCATGCCAACAAAAGGGCGTAGTGTCTGCAGGGGGGCTGGAGTCCTCACCTATTGAATTTGCAAAATCTGTAGGGACTTTTCTTTTGGCCAATAAGACTGCATGTGATCTCCAATGTATTAGGGAGATGTTCTATCTATCACCAGCAATTGACCAAGACATATTTTTGTCAAGGTTGAATGACATCTTAAATTTTGCTCATAGTCAGGTAAATGAAGTACCGCAGTCCCCAGGCATGTGGGTCAACAGAGTAAACTTATAGATAATTCTGTTGATTTAACAACTTTCTGTATTTTGGGGCCAGATGAGATAGGATCCCCTCCTGTGATCCAAGGGGACCAATCTCCTGGCAGAATTGAGGCCAAGGTCGATTTCCATGGCCCAACTAGTAATGTTGCAGTGTTGGACACTAATGCCAGTGTTATAGAGCAGGAATGTATTTATACCTGACTCAAATCACCTGAAGTGTCTAAAGGGTTATTTTTGTAATTTGAGCAGAGTGACCCTTGTTTTGCTGATTTTAAATACTCTTCACAATTGGCCAGTAATCAGAATGGAGCTCAATTCAGCCTTCTGTCATGGAATATTTCAGGTCTGAAAACGCTTGTGTCAGATCAGGATTGACTGGACTTTGTGGCTCAGTTTAACCTGGTATGCCTACAGGAAACCTGGGTGCGAGAGCCATTTATTATCAGGATGGCTGGGACTCAAGTGATCCTGCATGGAGGCTCAAAGGATGGGTTTAAGGGACGTATTTCTGGAGGCCTGGCTTTTTTGATTAGTGACAGTAGTCTAGGCAAATTTACCTCCATTGATACAGCTAGGCCTGAGTATCAGATGGACCTGTTGGAGTGGGGTGAGCCAGTTCTAGACCATTATCTTATCGTTAACGTGTACATTCCCCCACCCTCCTCCCCCTACTATAAATCTGAGGCATGGGAGGCATTAGAAGAAGAAATTTTACTGGCAGAGGAAAAATTTCCTCATGCAATGCTCATCTTAGTGGGTGATTTCAACACACACTTGAATAAAGCAATAGGAAATGTGGGAGATCAAATTAATCAAGGATTTAGTACTGATGATTTGATTGAGTGGAAGGGGCAGGCAACCTTAGGTCATTTGGTTGGACTAATCCAAAGATTAGGACCGACAGTCCTTAATGAGGATTCTCTTTGCGATCCGTTGGGAGGATTTACCTTTCTTGGTCCCCAAGGTCACAGTAAAGTCGACTTGACACTGGTTGAAACGGCAGCACTATCTAAATTTGAGACAGTCCAACTTCTTATGAGGGTAGAGAGTGATCATGTGGCTATGACAACCAAGTCGTTGGGAGAGCCTTCTGTGGTCTTAAGGAAGGTTTCTATTGTAGCTAATCCCCCCCTAGGGGCATGGAGGGGGATGTCTTTTTCCGACTTAGCCCAGAGACTATATAAATTCAGCAATTCCAATGAGATACTCCACCTTAGTTTGATGATGTTAGATTCCCATGAGCCTAGGTTCCTTTTGAATACTTATGAGGAAATAGTAATGCAGCTGCAGGCACTTACCCCCATTAAGCATGGTGGCCCTCCCTGATTTCAGGGGAGGTGGTTCAATATTAAGTGCAAGCGTACTAAGCGACAGCTAGCACAACTCAAGAAGAGCTGGGTTGTGAGCCAATCCCAGGAGTCCTGGGCTAAGTTTTCTAAGGCTAGGGGGGATTATCTGGAACTAATTAAGGTTACTAGACTGGCCTATTATCAGCGGCAATGGGCCAGGATGGCTGTGGACTTGGCTTCTGGTAATCTGGGTCGCTTCTGAGCTTCCCTAAATAAAATCATAAAACCTAGGGAGAGTCCTGGGGGATGGGTTCCAGATGGAGAGTGGGAGGATTTCTTTAGTGCCCTCTATTCTGAGAGGGAGGTGGGTATCGAGGATTTGGATGGGACTTTATGTGAAGTCTCTTCCCCTAGTTGGCAAGTAGAGGACTTCTCTGAATCTAGGATCACAGAGATAATAAAAGGTTTAAACCTAAATAAAGCCACAGGCCCGGATCAGATTACGGCAAAGGTTCTTCAGACTGCCTCCGAGTGGTGGGCCCAAATCTTGTCCCCCTTATTTCTGACCCTGATAAAAGGAGGAGAGATTCCCCAGACATGGTCTTGTAGCATTATCATCCCCATCTTTAAGAAGGGGAATTATTACGATCCTGCATGCTATAGGCCAATTAGCCTATTGTCTGTAGTTGGCAAAGTATATGCCAAGGCCTTGTTTGACTGTCTCCAGAGATGGGCAGAAGAAAGGGCTATTATCTCTGATGAGCAGTTTGGTTTCCGGGAAGGCCGGTCTACTTTGGACTGCTGCTATATTTTTTCTCATATTATCCACAAATACACTAAGATTAGGAAAGGTAAGTTAAAGCTGGTTTTTGTCGATATGTCTAAAGCCTTCGACTCAGTTTCTAGAAGTAGGCTGTGGGCAAAATTAAGAGCCCTTGGACTGGATGATACGCTGCTATCAGTCTTGGTGCAGCTGCATGCTAATAATATGGCCCAGGTTAGGGGGAAATCGGGGAATAATTTGAGCAACCCCATTCCAATTAGGAGAGGAGTGCGACAGGGATGCGTTCTCGCACCCCTGTTATTCAATCTTTTCCTCTCCGACCTGCCAAGTAGTATCACATCAGAGACTATACATGCCCCCAGAGTTGGGGACCTTCATGTGGGCCTTCTCCAGTTTGCCGATGACATTGTACTACTGTCACAAACAGAGGTAGGGATTAAGAGAGCATTGGAGAAATTGCACGATTATAGTATGGCTAATGGTTTGGACTTAAACCTTTCCAAGACCAAGATTATGGTCTTTGGTAGAAGGAAGTTGCCTACAAATTGGAAGTTGAAAATTGGGGATATTACTCTTGTTAATTCATATAGCTATCTGGGGGTGTCCTTTAGCTCTAGGCGCACCTGGAACCCTCATTTGAAGGCCAGGGCCAATAAGGCCTCTCAGGCTATACGGTTATTGGTGAAGGCTTTTAACATCTCCAAAGGGATATCTATTTCAAATTTTCTTGGAGTCTACAAAGCTAAGGTTCCATCAATCCTCTTATTTGGGATGGAGCTTGTTCCCTTCCCAGACATTATAATCTTAGAAAGAGTCCAAAATTTGTTTCTTAGACGGCTGTTTAAGATGGGCTCCAGTGTCCCAGGGGCAGTCCTTAGGGCTGAGACTGGAGTTCTATCAATTCTATTACTCGCAAAGAAGGCCTATTTAGGATACTGGCTGTGGTTACTTAGTCATTCGGAGACAGCACTTACAACAGCATGCCTAAAGGAAAAATTATTGTACTCTGGGTTGCGGAGCTATCCCTGGCTTCTTTACTTGGCTCGCTTGGTTAGGGAAATGGGGCACTCCTTTGAATATTATTGTGGTAAAACTCTGATAGGGATTAGAGCTGAGATGTTCCGTAGGGTACAAGATGTGGCAAACTAGGAGGACTTGGCGGTAGTCAGGTCATGGAAAGTGGCACCACAGCTTGGGGAGATTAAGACTTCTTATAGGCTAGAAAGTTATTTGGATTTTCTATCTAATTCTAAACTCCGTAGGGCATACATATTATTCCATTTACAGCTTATGGAGACAGCTGTGACTGAGGGCCGGTATAACCGCATCCCTCCTGGGCAAAGGTTATGTTCTTGCTCCAGGAGGGAAGCGGAATCTATCGAACATCTCTTCCTAAAATGTCCTTATTATCACAACTTGTGGGCAGTATGGCTATTGCCACTCTTACCCCAGGGGATGACCTTTGATTCTCGAGGTTGCTTTACAGCCCTTCTTTTGATGATCCAGGAAGAGGAAATTGTTGCCCTGGGGACCTTCACTCTCTTGGTAGCTAAAAGGAGAATATATATTAAACATCAGCTGAGTACAGCTACGGGAAGGTCCCATAGCTCTCTGGCAACTTCCACCTAGATTAGGTTGGGTGGGCATGGGATATTAAAATCTATTGACCTTTATCATGCTACCAACTTATTTTTCTTTTGGGGGTGCGTGCTATTTTTCCTAATTAATGGAATATTGTTGGTATGGGTTGGTACAGCAATGCTGGAGGCTATAATGTAGTAATTATGCAATGTTGTCCTGAGATTGTAAGGATCTTGTTGGTCTGGCTGGCAACTGATTTATGCAGGAGCCTGGATGGACCTCTTGACATGGGCTAAATGGTTGATATCAATGATCTTGCTGTTGTTGTATTAACGCTTTGCGACTAGATGAGGGATCCTTTGATTATAGGGAGTTGGAAAGTTAAGTGTGAAGGACATTGGGTTCTCCTGTTTGGACCATATTCTTTTTGTCCTTACCCTGTCTGGCTGGGATGTATTAATGATTGATTCTTAAATTATGTAACAATATAATTATAATTTATTGTTACTTTTATTTATACTCTATGGATGTTATTAATTTAGTTTCTGTATGTTTGTTGTTTGTTGGTTGGGCCATGGCGAAAGTCAGTGCCGTCAATAAAGTAAAGTAAAGTACCAGCTTTGAGGTCTGTGGCCACTATTGCTGATCAACTCCTGCCCCGCTTCCTGGTGGATGCTCATATGCATTCCCAGGGGTTCCACAGGGGCCTGTTCACCTGGGAGGGTCTTGCGCAGGGGCCTCCATTCCGGAAGCACCTACCAGGCCGTCCCTGAGCTATGCCTCCCTGCCACCCACTCCCTGCCACTCTGTTGCCCATGACTGTGCGCTGCTTGACCCCCCCCCCCTGTGCCGCTGCACAGCCGTTGCACTGTCAACTGCATCCCTGTTGCCGGCTACCCCATCCGCCTGACCCCATTGCCTCATCTGCATGCCCACAACTCCATCCCGCAGGGGTTTCTGTTGTGCCCTGGCCCTCCTGCTGTGGGTGTACTTGTGCCCTGCTGTTTGGCTACTCGTGACTGGCCGTGGGTCCGTGTGCATCCCATACCCTGCCACTCTTTGGTGAGGGGACCCCTTTCCCCCATTGCTAATAAAGTACATCTCTGTGATGGTCGGTCCTGCCTTGCTTCTGTGCCAGTGGTGCCACTGGGCCGCCCCTTCCATGGAGGCCTCCCTGCCCCTGTCTGTGTGGTTGTGTGCTGAGGTTGTGCTTGGTGTGTACTTGTGGTCACTGTGGCTGTGTGGTGGTATCCGGTTGTGTGTTGTGTGTACTCCTGGGGGATCCCCCACTTGGCACGTACCCCTGCCCGTGTGCTGGTGGTGGTATTGGAGGCGGGTGCCCGGCTGGGCAAGCCCTGGGGCTCCCATATCAGTTGGTGTGGCCCCGGCCCTGCCCCGGCCCTCCCCTGTGCTATCATCCCCTGTTGGTGCACTCCATATGCGCTTGTGGCGATGGATGGGTGGCAGCAGCAAGCACATTGTGCAGATGAGCGTGAGTAGGGGGTTTGTGGGCCCCAGGGGTGTGCCCCTCCGGTCCACCTTCATGCAGGAGTATGGGGTGCTGTACCGGGTGACTGCTAGGCACAAGTGGGGTGTGTTCCCTGGGTTGTTGGTGCCCCCTGCCCTCCCATGACCTGTTGGTTCACCTGTTCCCCATCTCCCTGTCTCCTCTCCCATGCAGCTACTGTGGTCGTGTTCCTGGCTGTCCTGCAGCTGGCAGGGATGGTCTGGCAGCTGGAGCGGGTGGCCTGAGACCTGCAAGCAGCCAGCCCGCTGCTCGATGCAATTCGTGAGTGTGCTGCTTGTTTGCTGGTCCCTGTCCCTGTGTATCTCTGTGGGGGTGCGGTTCCTTGGGGCCTGTGGCCAGTTCTGATGGCCTTCCCCTCTCCCTCTGTCCCTTCCAGTGCAGGCAATGATTGAGGAGCAGATGCAGGAGCAGGGGGAAGTGTTGGACCTCCTTCTGCATGTCCTGGAGAGGCTGCATGGGCTGAACCGTGTGCAGGTGGATCGCTGGTACCAGGTGAGGCGTTGCTGGCCCTATTGACCAGGGGTTGCCCTGGCCCTGCTGCTGCTGTTGCTTTCCCCCCCTTTTGTTGACCCATACACCTGTCCCTCCCTGTTGTCCCCTGTTCCGTTTTATTAAACTTTTTGCGTTCCTTCCCTGGGTGTGTGTGTCGTGCTTTCCTGTGTCCTGTCCCCTTGTACGGGTGCCTCTGGGGGTACTGAGCGGTTGCCTGGGTGGTGCGGCTGCTGCCCCCAAGCCCCCCATGGGCCGTGGGCCCATCCCTGTGTGCTTGTCTCGGTTGCTGTGTGTGGGGTATTTGGCTGTGTGTGGGGACTCCATGGTGCTGGGCTGTCTGGCCTCTGTGCCAGGACTGGGAGGGGACGGCTACTTTATAGCTGCTGTCATCCCTGCTCCCTCCTGCCCAGCCCATGGCAGATCGGGGGCGGGGCTGCGTTGCATGGCTTCGTTTGCCCTCGGTCGGCCATATTGTGCCATCGCTGTGCTGGGTGGGACTTCCCCACCATTCACGATCTTGGCTGTCTATGTGACTGTCATGGGTGCTTGCTGGGTGCTTTCCGGGGTGGGTGTTTGACTGCTGCCCCTCCACTTTCTCTCCCACTACCCCCCGTGGCGCTGTCCGTGTAACGGTCTCCCTGCTCAGCGCCACCGGGTGTTCGTTGGGTGTTCTCACCCACCCATCTCCACCCATCGGCGCTGCTGCAGCATCCGTGTAAAAAAGACCTTTTTAAAAGCAAGGGTAATCTGTGTGAGAACATGGCTAATTTAATCCTCTCTCAATTTATAGCAGCTGGGTCAATCTTCTTCTCTTTGGTGGTCTGTAAAAGACTCCATGGAGTTAAGTGCCTTCAAGTACATCTGCTTATGACCATAACTGCTTTTCCATTTCTTTTTTCTCAGTTATAGATTTAAAATTTATTTTAAAGTTAAATGCAGCAACTTTATAGTACTCTTGAGGCTGAAAAGCATAGTAGGGGAGCTGACAAGCAATGGATACCACTGTCCATTCAACTCCAGCTGTGCCCAGGAAAATGTTAACTATTTCTGAGGAATGCATGTTTTGGTTTCATGTGAGGAGCTGCCTCTTCTATTAATTTTTGAGCAGTTATTTTATTCCATACCAGCGCTCTCCTCTCCCTTCCTCTTGTTAAGATTTTCAAGGAGAGTAAATGTTACGTGACTGAGCACTTAAAAATGAGGAAGGGACAGATTTCAACTTCACTTTTCCCCCTAATTACGATCCTGATTCTTTAGTAAGTTCGACTCTTGCCTTTTCATCTCCTGTTTTTAGGGGTGTGCACCAGGCCCCCATGTCTTTTTCGTTATTCAAAAAGGTCATTTTTGTTATCATTATTAACGACAATGTGATTTTTGTTATCGTTTTTGTTATCATTATCGGTACTGTTTCAAACAAGGATTTTATTTTTGGTATTGGTATTGTTATCGATTCCCATACACAACTAATATCTATCTAAATCTAAGGGAGACCGGGAATAGGAAAGCTATCTATTATCTAATCAATTATGTATATCATTATTCCAATCTATATGTCTATAATATATATCTATAGCTAATGTATACTACCTATCTATATACAATGTACAGGGGGGAGAAAGGGAGAAGGTAAAATGTAGGATATGAGGAAGGAAAGGTATTGCTGGTAATTAGGGGTGGGAAACCGGTAGAATCCGGTATCCGATAATGCCGGTATCGGGCGTACCGGCATTATCGGATTCGACCCGGTAATCCGGACCCGGTACCGGATTCCAGGGTACCGGATTTTTCTTGCATTGCAGCCATTTAAAAATGGCTGCAATGTAAAAAAACCTGCCCCAGCAAAAATGATTTTTTCAAAAAAAACCTCCCCGAGTCCAGGCTGCGCGGGTGGAAGGGGGGACACCCCCCACCCACCCTGCCCAGCCTGGCTTTTTGTTTAAAAAAAGAGTAAGCGCGACCCCGAGGCGAGGCGAGCCCACCCCCCAGCACCAGCGGCCGCGGCGTCCCCGCAGCCGCCGGTAAGTATGACCCTGACCCGATCCCTGGGGGGGGGTGTTTAACACCCCCACCCCCTCCAGGGATCACCCCTACTAAAGGCTCAGTGCGCTTGCCGCTCTTACCTTTGGGAGCTCCGGCGGCGGCGGGCGGTCCGGCGGCCTCAGCGCCGGCTGTGGCTGCCGGCGTCAGGACGCTGTAGGCCTTCCGGGGAACTTCCGGGTTTCACCGGAAGGCCTAGAGCGTCCTGACGCCGGCAGCCACAGCCGGCGCTGAGGCCGCCGGACCGCCCGCCGCCGCCGGAGCTCCCAAAGGTAAGAGCGGCAAGCGCACTGAGCCTTTAGTAGGGGTGATCCCTGGAGGGGGGGAGGTTGTTAACCCCCCCCCCCAGGGATCGGGTCAGGGTCATACTTACCGGCGGCTGCGGGGACGCCGCGGCCGCTGGTGCTGGGGGGTGGGCTCGCCTCGCCTCGGGGTCACTCTGTCTCTTACTTTTTTTTAAAACAAAAAGCCAGGCTGGGCAGGGTGGGTAGGGGGGTGTCCCCCCTTCCACCCGCGCAGCCTGGGAGGGGGAGGGGGAGGGAATTAATTTATTTCATTGGTTTTAATGGGGACACAGCGCCCCATTAAAACCAATGAAATAAAACTGGTACCGGTATACCGGATTTAATCCGGGAATCCGGGTTTCGTAGAACTGGTAACCGGTAAATCCGGTAACCGGTAATGGGCCCGGGGTCCCACCACTAGTGGTAATACAATGAGGGCTAGGGAGGGGTTTTTTGTGTGCAAGCACCACAGTTCTGTAAATGCAACCTGACAGTCACATGGCAACTACCAAGGGCTCAGAATCTAAAAGGCAAACAAAAAGAACCCAAGTTTAGCTGCCTTTAAAAAACCCCACCACTTTGTGGGTGAACAGTCGGAAGGGGCAGTTCTCTAGTTAAATCGCCTAGCTGTGAATCATTACCACTAATACGAGACTGAAACTCCTCCCCTTTCTGTCGGTCGTTGTAGTATTTCCTCTTTGATTCATGGCTTTTTTTTTGTTCCATATAAAGGATAACATTATTTTATCGTGTTGTTGAAAGAACCATTTTGGAACTTTGATTGGCAGGGCTATTATTTTATATAGGATTTTTGGAAGCAGCTTCATCTTATATGAGCGGCTCCTTCGGTCTGTCGGGGGTGCCTTCTTGGAGGTTCCCCATGTTAAGCGGGGGGCTACAATGGAGAGGGCATTCTTGGTGGCTGGGCCGCACCTTTGGAACTCCCTCCCGGAGGAAGCTCGCCTGGCCCCAAGCCTTTTAACATTTTGGCGAATTTGCAAAACCTGGCTGTTCGCCCAGGCCTTTGTGGAGGGGGGGGAAGGAGGATTAGGGGTTCTTTATCCCCCTCCACCCTTTATTTATTGTGTTATTTATTATTGTTCCCGGGTCCTGTTTTAATGGTTATTCTTTTAAGAATGTTTTAAAATATTTTATAGTTATAATTTTATATTTCTTTGAGATTGTAAGCCACCCCGAGCTGTTTCAGGAGGGGCGGGGTATAAATGTGAGCAAATAAATAAATAAATATAAGTTAAGTCTCCCCAGCCAAGAGCTGGTTAGTTTTGCCCATTTGGCTATGTCTTTTTTAATTTGATTTAAGGTTTCCAGGTAGTTCTCTTTATACAATTGTTTATGGTCTCTGGTCAGTTGTATTCCAAGGTATTTTACTTTGTCTTGGGTTTCTAAAAATGGTTGAGCCTGTTTAATTTGGTTGTATATCCTTTCGTCAGGGGCAAAGATCATCGTTAATGATTTTTGTATATTTATTTTGTACCCTGAAATTTGGCTAAATTCTTGGATTAGCTCCAGCAGCGGGGGCATAGACTGTAATGCATCAGTTACATAGAGTAACATGTCATCTGCAAACAGCGTCACTTTGGCCTCTTGGTCTCCCATCCATACCCCTTTAATCTGTGTACTTTGTCTGATCGCACAGGCTAGTGGTTCTAGAGGTAAATTGAAGAGCAACGGAGAAAGGGAGCAGCCCTGTCTCATCCCTCTGGTTAAGGTGAACTGTCTGGTGAGGTTTTCATTTATCAACAGTTTGGCACTGGGTTGTAGGTAGATGGCTTTCAGCCAGGTTATAAAATTCCCTTTCATTCCCATTCTCTCCAGAATTTGATATAGACATTTTATTTCCAGATGATCAAACACATTCTCTGCGTCGGCCAAGATCAATATCGCTGTCTGTCTGGACTTATTTAAATGGTGTATAATATTAACCATTTTTCTTATGTTATCCGCACCCAGTTTGTTAGGAATAAACCCTACTTGATCCTGGTTTATCACTGTGGATATTATGACTGCCAGTCTGTTTCTCAGTGTCTTGGTGAGTATTTTAAAGTTTAGGTTTAACAGTGGGTGTTTTCAGATGTGACGGGGTGGCTTCGCCCCGTCCCAAAAACAACCCAGAGATTCCCCGCTGGGATCACCCAGGCACGGCAAACAGACATGCCGGGGATCCCGGCGGGGAATCAGGGAGGGGGCGGGGCTGCGTGGCACAACATGCAGCCGCACGGCCCCGCCCCCTCCACGCTCCCTCACCGCCCACCCTCTGGGGAGACAGGTGGGCGACGAGGCCAATGCCACCACAGCGTGTGGCCAAGTTCAGCACAGCCCGGAATCCCGCCGGGGATTTTGGGCCGTGACAGCCAACCAGACGTTACTTTTTTTTTATGCCCACCTGGAATCACTTTCACCATGCTTCAGCCAATTTTCATGTCGGGAGTCTGGGAAGCGTGGTTGAAATTGACCCCATGTGGGTATTCAGTGTGGCAAACATCTGGCGGCTGCCGAACAGATCTGCCGGGCACAGTGACCACAGGTGGGTATTCACTGTGGTTCACTGTGATCTCGTCACGTCTGAAAACACCCAGTGATATCGGGTGGTAGCTTTCACATAAATTGGGGTCTTTGTTAGGTTTGGGTATCAATATTACCTGGGCCTCATAAAATGTTTTGGGTAGCACTTTTTGTCCTATTATCAAGTTATATACCTTTGTTAGATGCAGGGCAATTAGATCCCTGTATTTATTGTAAAATTCTGCCGGGAACCCATCTGGGCCCAGTGTTTTATTTCTTGCTAGTCCTTTATAGTGTTTGTTATCTCTTCGGGTGATTTCAGACGTTACGAGATCACGCTGAACCACACTGAACCACGCTCAACCCCCCCGCGGGGCCAAAGGGCCCGGAACGTCTGAACGGCGTGCGCCAGATGTTCATCACGCTCAATACCCACATGGGGTCAGTTTGAACCACGCTTCCCGGGCTAGCCGGGGGAAGGTCTCGGGAAGCGTGGTCAAACCAACCCCCACAGGGAACCAAGCAAAAGTAACGTCTGGACGCCAATCCCCCAGCGGAACCAAAAAAATGGAGCCCCGGCCGGGGACGAGGCACGCAGCGTCGCTGCCAGGCAACCAGCACCAACACAAACACCGGAGGGAGATTTAAAGCGAGAGCAGCAGCAAGCAAGCGTGGCGGGATGGAGCGAGGAGGGAAGCGGAAGAGAGCGGAGGCACGAACAGCGACAGCGGCGGGACAGGAGGCGGAGGACGTGCAGCCAGGCCCAGCGATGCAGGCGGAGGGGGCACAGGTGCAGGAAGGGGGCACACGGGAGCACCCGACCAGGGAGGCGCCCCGGGAACACCAACCACAGCTGCAGCCGGGTCGCGCCGCCCCGGGGACAGCGGCCGGAACAGGCCCACAGGAGGCACCCAGGAAACGGGTAAGGGCACCCACTGGGAGGGGAACAGGGGGCACAGGGGAACCCCCTGTGGAGGGGGCCGGGGGGACCCCGGGCGGAAGGCAGGGGGGCAGGGGGACCCCGGGCGGAGGGCAGGGGGGCAGGGGGCCCCCGAGAGGGCCCACACCCTCACCCAGCAACCAACCACCCCCCTTCCCCCCCCCAGACACGAAAGTCGGCCCGGGCGGACGAGCCCCAGGAGGAGCCCGGCCCCCGGCCCCCGGAGGCGCACCCCCAGGAGGAGGTGGAGGAGGAGCAGAGGCAGGTGCAGCATGAGCTGCACCGGGAGGAGGAACAGCAGGGGCCCAGCCGGAGGAAGGCCTATCACAGAGGGGGACAGTGGGGCCTCCAGGAGACCCGGGACTTCATACGGATCTGGGGGACCCTCGAGTACCAGGTGGAGCTCGCAATAAACCAGCGCAACGAGCATGTCTACCGGGACATCGTGCGCGACATGGAGGCGGCGGGGCACGAGCGCACTGTCAACCAGTGTCGCTCGAAGGCCAAGGAGCTCAAGAGGGGGTACAAGGCCCTCAAGGACAATAACAGCCGCTCCGGCCACGGGGCCCGCACCGCCCCCTACTACGATGCCCTGGACCGCATCCTTCACATGAAGGGCTCCATCGTTGCCCCACGCCTGGTGGGCAGCGCTGTGGTCCAGGGCAGGGAGCGGGCCGAGGTACCCCCTCCCCTCGCCGCCCGCCCGGTAGACACGAGCTCAGGGGACCCCCACCCCCAGGAGGACCACCCGGGACCCGCAGAAGCCCCAAGGCCCCCCCCCAGCAGCAGCCCGGAGACATCCCAACGCCGGGCCGGCCAGGCGGAGTCGGAGGTCGGCACCTTCACCACCCTCAGCCAGTGGTCCCAGGGGGAGCACTCCCAGGGTGAGGCGCCGGGCTCCGAAGGCTCGGAGACGGACATAGAGGGTAAGCGGGCCCCCAGGGCAGGGGGGGGCAAGACCAGGGGGCCGGTGGCAGGGGCGGGGGTGGGGGCCCTGCTGCAGGGGCCACAACCAGCCCCCTTCACCCGCTCCCCCCTCTCCCGCCCGCAGGACATGGGGAGCCCCAGGACCGGGCCAGCGAGACGGTGCAGGCCCCCGCGGAGGGCACAGGAGAGCAGGTGCCGGACCCAGGTAAGGCGGGAGGGCTGGGATGGCGGGAGGGCCCCCCGGGCGCCAGCCCAGGGGGGCCTCCGGCCTCAGTGGGGGAGGGGGGGCAGGGGGCCCCGGGACCCGACCCCGCTAGGGGACAGGGCCCTGCACTGACCCACCCGCCCATTTCCACAGGGCAGCCCCCGCGCGCGGCGCCTCCGCCGGCCGCGGCCCCAGCCCAGCGGATGCGGGAGTACCGGGCGCGGGTCCGCAGGCGCAGGGAGGAGCAAGCGGAGGACATCGTCCGCAGGGCGGAGGAACAGGGGGAGCGCATGATCGCCTCCGTGGACCGCATGGAGGCGGCCATAGAGCGGTCCATGGAGAAGGCCCTGGAGACAGACCGCCGGCTGGAGGCGGAGGTGCGCCTGGAGCGGAGGCGGGAGCGCCGGGAGCACCAGCGGCAGCAGGGGCTGCTCAGGGGCCTCCGGCAGGACATACAGGGCATGGTGCGGGAGCACAGTGCAAAGATGGACAGGTCCCACGACATTGGGACCTCCCTGCTCCTGCATGCGGGCACCATGTGTGCCTACGTGATGGCCGGCGCACCTCCGGGCGCCCTGCCCGCCCAGGTCCCCATGCCGGGCCCCTCGGCGCCCCCGGGCCCAGCCCTGCCGCCCCTGGCGCCCCCCCGGCCCCAGGGCCCTCGCATGCGCCTCCCAGTGCCCCCGGGCCTCCGGAGGGTCCAGCCCCCCCGGGGCGCGACCGGGGCACCGGGCACAGCTGCCCATCCGCCGCCCGGCCCCCTGCCGGGGCCGGGACCGGCCCAGGACACGGCAGGGGACACGGACAGTGGGGGGGAGGGGAGCTCCCAGAGCTCGGTGGGCCCAAGCGGCCGCACGAGGGGTCGGCCCAGGAAACGCGGGGGGATGGTGGGAAGGGGGGGGAGGGGGAGGGCCACATGAGGGCGGGTGGTGGACGGGGTCACGGGCACGGGGGTGGGGAGGGGGCACAGGGTGATTGTGTGAACTGTGTGGGCAATAAAGTGTTGTAAAGAGACAGTTGTCCCCGGCCCGTTTGTGGGGGGGACAGGGCTGTGGGACCGCGTGTACAGGGGCATTGGCACGGAACGGGGGGTGGGGCCCCCAGGGGCGGGAAGGCCCTCACAGCGGGCCCCCCCGGGCGATGTGGGTTGCAAGGGCGTTCCGGATCCTTTTGGCATACCGGTACTCCCGGGGGTTCCCTGCGTTCACGTACAGGGGAACAGGACCGGGGGGCCGGTGGGGCTCGGGGTACTCCAGGGCCGCCCCCTCGGTCTCGCACACATTGTGCAGAACGCAGCAGGCACCGATCACCAGGGCGGAGGTGGGGACGGTGAAGTCCAGGCGGCCAGCTATACTCCTCCAGCGCTGCTTCAGGGCCCCGAAGGCACGCTCCACCACGGTCCGGCTCGCACACAGGCGGGTATTGTATACCTGCTCCGCAGGGGTGCTCGGGACAGGGTAGACCTTCATCAGCCAGCGGGTCAGGGGGTAGGCGGGGTCCCCCAGGATGCAGGGGGGCATGGGAACCCCCTCGATCCACCTCATGCCCATGTCCGCGAAGTCCCCCCGGTACATGCGGGCATAGAAGGGGGAGATGGTCATGATCCTGGCGTCGTGACTCCGGCCGGAGTTGCCCGTGTAGATGTCTATGAAGCGGGCCCGGTGGTCCACCACCCCCTGCAGGTGCAGGGAGTAGTATCCGTGCCGGTTCACATACTCCAGGGCCTCCCCCGCGGCCGGGCGCAGGATCTCGATGTGTGTGCCGTCCACGGCTCCGATGCAGTTCGGGAAGCCCCCGGCCGCGAAGCCAGCCATCACAGCGCCCTGGTCCAGGAGCTGGATGGTCCTGTCGAGGAGCACGCCCTCCACAGCCTCGCACACATCCCGCACGATGCAGGCGACCGTGCTGAGCCCCACCCCGAAGTGCTGGGACACGGAGCGGCAGGAGTCGGGCGTTGCGAGGGCCCAGACCCCTATGGCCACCCGCTGGACCATGGGGATGGGCTCCCGCATGGAGGTGTGCTGCCGCTCCAGCCAGGGCGTGAGGAGCTCCGCTAGGCGCAGCAGGGTGGCCTTGCCCATCCGGAAGTGGGACCCCCACTCGGCCTCCCCCCAGTGGGCCTGGGCCCGCTCCCACCAGGCCTGGGGCCGCTCCGTGACCCATAGGCTCCGCGCTATGGGCATAGCCAGCAGCGCTGCCCGGCGGAGGGTCTGCGTTGCCCAGCGGAACCGCCTCGCGGCCCCTCGGAGCGCAGCGGGCCGGGTGAGGCTCCGGCAGGCGGCCAGCCACGCCCCCCAGGCCCGGCGCCGAGCCCTGAGCCGGGCACGGACTCTCCTGCGGGCCTGCTGGCCCCGGAGGCGCACGCCAGCCCGCAGGGCCAGGACATAGCGCAGGCGGACGGCCAGGTGCACCCTCTCGGTCAGGAGGCACAGCTGCTCAGTGTGGTCACGGTGCCACTCAGCCGCGAGCGCGAGGAACATCCAGTTCCCACCTGCCCTATCGCGCTCCATGGTGCTGGGGCCCCGGTGGGGGCTGGGAGCGCTTATGGCGGCCCGGTGCTGGTGGCTCCGCCCGGGGGTCGGCCTCGCGGGCCTGCGCGCGCCCTGTGCCGGTGCGTTCCGGCTGCTCCCGCCCCCAGCACCCCGGGCCCCCTCCCCTCGCTGTTTGTAGCGGGATGGCCTTGAAGGTGCGATTAGGCAGACAGAGAGCTCGCTGTTGTTCTCTGCAGCTGTGCCGGGCCCGCACCCCACGCCTCGCTCTGTTGTGCTACAATGTTGCGGTGCGGGCCCGTGTTCCCTGTCCCGGGGGCCGGGCCGAGCCTCTCCCGGCCCTGGGCAGTCTGTGTGCCCTCCGGGCTCCGTGTCCCATTCCCTGTTGTGCTGGACCATGGCTGGCTGCCCATCCATGGGGCTCCCGCTGTCCGGCCCCCAAGGGGCCCCCCATATCTGGGCCTTCCGCGAGACCATGTCTCTGTGCGACCTGTGGCACACCCCTGCCGTGCAGCTGCTCCTGGCCGGGCCGGGGAGCCGTGCAGGTGCCTACGAGAGCCTGAGCTCCGGGCTCCGTTACTTTGGCCATGTGGTGAGCGCCCGTGATTGCCGGCTGCATGCGGAGGCCCTGGGGCTGGCTCGTTTCCCCGAGGGGCGCATCCCGGAGGTGCTGTGCGCCCATGTGCCCTGGAGCGCCTCGGAGACCGTGTCAGCGCTGGTGGTGTGTGGTCTGGGCGCCTACTCGGAGTGCCTGGCCGAGGGTGGCCCTGCCTTGGCCGTGAGCTACTTCTCCTGTGTTCACGGGGCCCGTGGGTACCAGCGCACCCGTGGGGCGGCGTTCCAGCGGCTTCTGGAGCTGGGGCATCTTCCGTGGCCCCCTTCTGCTGCCTGCTGTGTGCCGGAGCCCTCCGCGGTGGAGATGTCATCCCTGTTGGCGGTGTGGGCGCGTGTGGATGTGCAGCTGGCCCTCACCATGCCCGATCCCTTCGAGGCCTACTACCTGATCGCCCACTACATGTCCTTGCAGGGGTACCGCCGGGGCATGCTGCACTGGCCCCACCTGGTCCACCGGGCGGGCCACCCGGGCCCTGGGGCCAGCGGGGCCCCCGGCAGCGGCCCGTGAGCCCCGCGTCGCTGGCCTGCCCCCCCCGGCGTGGTGCCCCCGTGTGGGCTCCCGCCCCGGCCCGGGGGGGGGCCCTGGTCCCCGCTGGCCGCTCCCGACCTGCGGACCCCACCTCGGTGAGCTCCCGCCCGCCTCGCTGCTTGCTGCTGCCCCTGGCCGTGGTCCTGGGCCCCCTCCATCCCCGTGACTCCGTGGGTGCTGCCTGAGCGTCGCTGGTGCTGCGGAGGAGCACCGCTGGACCCGGCTGCCCTGCCTGTGCCAGCCTTTGACTGTGGGGCCCCCTTCCTCCTCCTCCTGGCGCCCCTCCGCCGGCCTCGCTGTGCTTTGGGGGCCCCCAACGTGCCTTGCTCCGGGGGTCCGCCCCCCCCCCCCGAGACTGCCTCTGTTCCTGTGGGGGCACCTCCTTGGACTGGACTGGACTGGGGTGGTGTGGGGGTGGGGGTTGCTGCTGTCTGTGCCTTGCCCCGTGGTGGTGCCCCCCCCTCCCTGCCGGTGTTCCGGGTGGGGTGTTCCGGGCGCCCCTTCCCCCCTTCCCGGCCTTTCCCTGGTGTGTGTGTGTGTGTGTGTGTGTGTGTGTGTGTGCCCGGGCGTGTGGCCGTGCATTGTGCCCCGCTGCGGGACCGCTGTGTGAGCCGGCTGTCAGCCTGTTCTCGCTCTTCCCCCCTCCCTTCCCGTTTCCCTTGTGTGGGCGTTCCCTTGTGTGCCTTGTGGCTTCGTTTGCCCTCAGTCGGCCATGTCTGTGTCCCGCCCCTGCCCGGTGCCTTGTGGGGGTTTAGCGCCCGCCGGGGGTTCGGCTGCACGTCTGTTGTGCTGCCACGGGCCGCGATGGTGCGGCCCGGTTCCGGCCCGTGGTCCCGTTCCCGGCACGTCTGTTTGGGTCGTTTTCCAACCCCCGGGCGTGGTTGCGCTGTTCGCCCCCCCTGGTGGTTCGCTGTGGTGAACCGGCCGCCCGTAACGTCTGAAAGTACCCTTCTACTGTAAATGGGGTGTTTAGGTATTGCATTTGGGCTTCGTTGAACTGTGGTATCTTAACTTTGTCTAAAAACTCTTTTGTTTTCTCAGGATTGGGTTCCTCTGTCTGGTAGAGCTGTTCATAAAAGTGTACAAAGGCTTCCTGTATCCGTTGTGGATCTGAAGTGGATTCCCCTGTTTGCGTTTTAATGCTTTTTATAGAGGATTTATTCTTCCTGATTTGTACCAATCTAGCTAGTGCTCTTCCTGCTTTATTACCATGATTAAAATAAAAGCATTTTATTATTTTTAGTTGTCAAATCGTCTTTTGTTGTTCTATGGCATTTATTTCCCCCTTAACCTGTATTATCTTTTTTTTAATGATTGGGGGCAGTGTTCCTTTCCCTTATTCTCTAGTTTTAGTTCCTCCTGATGTAGCTCTCTCTCTCTCTCTCTCTCTCTCTCTCTCTCTCTCTCTCTGTGTTTCCTTTGTTTATTTAGGTTGGCTTTTATGGCTATTATCTTCTCTCGTATGACCACTTTCACGGCCTCCCATAGGGTATATACTCTGAGTCTACTGTCCCTTCATTTAAGTCGAAGTAGCTTTTTATTTCCTCCTGAATCTGTTCAGAGGCTTTTGGATTTGTTAACAGAGCTGTGTATAGGCTCCATTTTTAAAATTGTGTCTTTTCTGTTTCCCCCCATTCCCATACTGAGACTATCACATAGTGGTCTGATACCACCGGGGGAGTATTACGTTTTGTTTAAGCACCCCTATTTCTGCTTTTTCAACCCAGCTATGGTCTATTCAGGAGACGGAGCCGTGTACTGGAGAAAAAAATGAGTATTCCCTTATTTGTCTGTTTAATGTTCTCCACCAGTCCCATCTTTTCTAATTCTTCAGCTATGCGTTTTTGCCATTTTGTTATCTTTGGAGTTTTTTGATGAGTCTTTTCTGTGAAGTAGGTGTTAAAGTCTCCTTGGATTAGCTGCATCCCCTCTGCCTCCTCCTCTATTTTTTTTAAGGTTGTCCTCAAAAATTGGTTAGTGTTGTCATTGGGGGCATGTATGTTTGCTAGTGCAAATTTTTTTCCTTTAATTTCAACATTAACTAGCAGGAACCTTCCTTGTTCGTCTCTAATCACCTTATTTATTTTGAGTTCCAATTCAGGTCTAAAACCTATTAGGACCCCTGCCCTTTTGGGGGCGGGGGGCACTTGCCGCAACGATTGTGCCTGTATTTTGGGTAGCAAATCTGTGTAAAGCTTTTTTCAACAGGTGGGTTTCTTGTAGGAAATATATGTCAATTTTGTGTTCTCTCAAAAGGTTTTTAACTCGTTTTCTTTAACTGGGTGGTTTAGGCCCCTTACATTTAATGTGATTAATTTAAGTGTTAATTCCATTGTGTGTTTATCTTTTTGCTGAGTTTCAATTTTAAACCAGTGTGTGGCTTTCTTACTTTAAGGTCCTTCTGCTGTTTTATTCCCCTGTTAATGGCTGTTGTTTTTTTTACCCCTTTTCCCTCCCTCTCCCCTGGAACCCTTCTCCCCTCCCTCTTCCCTCTCCCAGATGCCCTCTCCATTTCCTTCCCATGCACCTGAGGAACCTTTGTTCCTCATATCACTCGACCTCTGAGGTCGTTCTCCTTGTGGCTATCAGCTGCTTGTTCAGACCTTTACCTTTCTTCCCAATTACTCCCTTTTGAGCACTAGGTTTTTCTTTAGTCCCCCCCTCCCCTTTTTACTCCACCTGTTACTTATAGGTGGGTTCTAGTCTCTTATACCCCTCTGAATTCTGATTGCATTTAACTTTTCCCCAGCAAACCATTTAAACATCACTTAAACCATAAGTAACACCTAGAACCTTGTAATAATGGGTTCCCCTCCCTCTGCGTCAGCCTTCACGTGCGTGTAAGAATGCCTCCAGCTCCTCTGTTTCTTCAAAAATATTTATTTTGTTGTCAATCCAGATGCTCATCTGCGCTGGGAAGCGCACTTGGGGTTTCAACCCCATTTGTGACAGTTTGGGGTAGTATTTTGCCCAGCTTTTGTGCTTCTGCATGGTTTTGTATGCATAGTCCAAGTACGTTCTTATGTTTGTGCCTCTGAATATCAGGTGTTGGTTCCCTCTGGCCAATTTGAGTATTTGATCTTTATCCTTGTACCTAAGGAATTTTACTATAATCATGTGTGGGGGCTCATTGTCTTTGGGTCTGGGGCACAGAGCTCTGTGCGCTCTTTCCATTTCAGGGAGTAGAGCTTGCATCTCTTCCGGAAAGTTTTCAGTTAGGATTTGTTTTATAAGTTTTTCAACTCCCTCTGTCTCTGCTCCTTCTGGTACTCCCACCACCCTAAGATTGGCTCTTCTTGTTCTATTCTCTATGTCCTCTTTTAGTTGCTGTACTACTTTTTGTGTTTGGTTTAGGGTGTGTTCATATATTGTCGCCTGGTCTTCTGCTCGTGACACCCTATCCTCTAAAGCCTGTATGTTTTTATTTATGTTTTCTATTTTTATGTTTGTTTCCTCTGTGACCTGCTGCACCTTGCTAATTTTGCTGAACAGTTTTTCTCTATGGAGGTTTGCTTTTTGCAGGTCTGATTTAATTTCAGTCCTTAATTTGTGTATTAACTGCGTTACTGATTGCAGTTTCCCTCCTCCCTCAAAGGAAGGTTCTACTGGGGGCCACTGCTCCTGCACGACCGCCATTTTGGCGGTCCCACCCTGATTCACTGTCCTGCTATCTGCGGGTTGTTTAGCTTTGCAAAAGCTTTGCAGTGTCCCTTTTTTGGTTGTTTTTGTCGGGGGGTGGCGGGGCGGGGTGTTCCCCTGTTTGTTCATACTGGCTTGGGGTTGGTACATGGGCTTATCAGGTGCTGGTGGAGGAGCTTAATAACGCTGGTCAGGAGCTCCTGGGAATCACGTCCACGCACTCCTCGCGCATGCGCAGTCCCCCTCAGTTCTCGAGTTCTTAATGATTGTTTGTAGCACAGACAGTAGCCAATAATACACACTCTCTCTCTCTCTGTATGTATATATATACACTCACACACACACACACACACACATTTAGTAACGTTGTACATTTAAGCTTCATGAGCATTTTTTAATGAAAGGAAAATATGTAATACTGACTGAAGTGTCACGTTGTGCTAATATTGTTACAAGTGTGGAAGGATTTAATTACATCTTACTCCATTCCAAACAAGTCACGAGAAGGAAGTATGGGGGTTGCTAAGCCTTCTGAATTCATCATGTTTAAAAAAAAAAAAAGAAGAGGTGTTTTTTATTTTTTAAATAAATATAGTCTCTACTCTTCATGCCTGTGAGAAAACAGTAGGAAATATGCCTGCAGTGCATCTTAAAGGCTCAAACCAAGAGAGAAATAAAATACACCCTCCCCCACTTTTTTACATATAGAAGGCTCCTGATTAAAGCAATTGTATTTCCGGGTGAAAAGGAGAGTGTCTCATGATTTTTGGACATTTGGGATTTGCGCTTTTGGACATGTTGCAGTGCATATCAGTCCCTAACAGATACATTGCATGGTGGTCGATCCATTTCAGAATCTATAGCACCTTTTGGACAATAGCTCACCTCCAGAAATTGAGGCCTAATTTCCATGCAACAGGCAATCATGCTGAAGTAAGAAAATGGATCCCGATGTTAAAATGGATCGTGACCTCCATACATCCCTGTGAGATAGGTTTGCTACTATGTAGCAGATGAAAGGAAAGGATAATGAATTGGGGGCTTCTGGCCCAGGTTCATAGAGAAAAAGTTGCTGGACCTCCATCTCCAGACAAGAGATTGTAGCTCGTTGGAGCTAATCTGAGAAGCTTCTAAATCAGCTCAAAGCAATATGTTCTGTATCAGTTGTACCCTGGGAAATATAGTACAGGACTGAAAAGGCAAAGTGTTCTCAGCCCTTCCTGATGGAATCTATTTGACAGCTGCACTAACAAGCTTTCTCCCTCTGTACATCACACACAGGAAAGTAGTAGAGATTGTGCACATGCTTATATTGTCTCAGTATTTGGTTTCTCTGGTTGCAGATACAATGCATTCCAAACCAAGAAGGAAGGTTTTCCCTAATCATATTGCCTATAATCATGTGTAACCTCAGTTTCTTGCCAGCAGGGGTCATGCCACAACCATCCCTGCAGAAAAATTCAGTTCTCTCCTTTTGGAGCAACTTCTGGAAAAGAAAACTCCTGAAAAAGGTGCAATTGAATTTGGAAATGCAATTGTTCATGGGGTTTGAGATAAAAGCAGTTACGCAAAACAAGACCCCTCCTCCCAAGCATGTAATGCTTCTGTAAGTCTACATTAGTGCAGATTTAATCATTCTTTAATTGTCCATTTATCATTTGACTAAATGCATCCCTTCTGCATCTCATAATGATTGTATGTCCAGTTCAAGAATCAGTTGTTTCAAACCATTTTTTTTCTCTCTCTCTCTCTTAAATTAGGGTCACAGTGTTTGTTTTAATATACATCTTACTGCTAGAGAAGGCAACTGTTGTAGCTGCACTATGAAAAACTGAAAACCATACTGAACAGAAAATGTACCTACTACAGCAGATTTCCTAGAAACAATGCCAGCCCAAAGCATGGGTCCTATGCTTTCAGATGCCCCACACCTCTGAACAGGGTATCTCCCCTACCTGTGTCAGGAGCCACTGCAAGAAGTGCTGCCCTGGAAGCTTTGAAGAAACCCTGCAAGCATAGGTAACCAGTAACTGTTGATGGAGTGGGGGATGGGCAGGTGTTCTATAGGGCTTCTGAAAATTGGGGAGGGGGCACATGTCTCCCTGTGCCCCCCGCATGAGTCGCCAATGCCTGCAAGGCCTGTCACCATTCCTGGGGCCCTGCTTCTGCTCCTAAAGCTCATGATGGCAGGCCTTCTGGGTCCTGAGCAGAGCAGCAGAGGTGGTGGGTCTCTTGAGGTCGTGATGCCACTGTTTCAGATGTCCTTGATAGAGATGGGCGAACAGATCGCGGTTTGGGCTCGGCCGTTTGGTTCGGCTGCGTTCGGTTCGGCTGCGTTCGGTTCGGCTGCGTTCGGTTCGGCTGCGTTCGGTTCGTCCGTTTGGTTCAGCTGCGTTCGGTTCGTCTGTTTGGTTCGGCAGTTCGGTTAGTTCGCTGGGTTCGGGTTCGGCTGTTTGGTTTGGTCATCCGAAGAGGCCGTTCGGCTGTTCGGTTCAGCCGTTCGGCTGTTCGGGAAATGTTGTTATGGGTGTTTTTTGTTTTTTATATTTGTTTTTGTTTTTTATTGGGTTTTATATGGTTTTCTTTTGTTTTTTATTTGGTTTTTTTGTTTTTATATGGGTTTTTTTTGGTTGTTTTTTTAATCTAATATTATTTATATCTATCTACACTAAATCTAACTGCTATTAACTATTCTAAATGCTATGAACTAAATTGATTATCTAATAAGTACACAGGCCTACTCCTACAAACACTAAAACTAAATCACTAACGCTATCTCTATCACTAAGCTA
>QEPC01002769.1:4868099-4878515 GCA_003113815.1 Sphenodon punctatus
GTTTCTTGCAAGCCTCTTCACCCCTGGTGCCTGGAAGTCTGGTCCTCAGTGACTGACACCTCCCTGTCATGTTTGACCTTCCAGTGAACCTTTTTTTGCCACCCGAACTCACCCGAACGTGATCCGAACTGACTGAACTGTTTGGCCATTTCGCCGTTCAGTTTGTTCGGTTTGTTCACGTTCGTGTTCGTGTTCAGTCATCCGAACAGGCCGAGTTCGGGCTGAACTCCGAACTTCCGAACCGCGTTCTCCCATCCCTAATCCTTGAGGCAAATTCTTCCTGAAGGGCCTGCCACTCCCCATCACATACTGGCAACTCCACCCCTCCATCCTGCCAGCTCTACTCCCAGTCTTCCATCCTGGGTCCCGCACACAACCCCTCTCTGCCCCAGCCAGTCCTAAGAGATTGGCCCTGTCTAGAAATATTTGTCCCAGTAGTTCATCTAATAAACTTTAGGCTGCTTTCCTTGTATTGAAGTGTGAGAAGCTAAGACAAAGCAATTAACATTTAAGCATGCTGCAGGTCAGGATCAGAAAGGATTAGTGACACTGCAATCTGAAGTTTGTAAATCACCAGTCCACCTTGAGAGGAAATTCAATCGATCCAGCAGAATCTATCAGTCTTCAGAAAATGCTACAAGATCTCCCTCTTTGATCAAACTTTCCCCATTTCAGTTGGTTAAATGGCAAATGATAGCTTTCAAGTGGCACAAAAAATTATTGTACAAGACAATATATTAGCATAAAATGACTTGTCTCAGAATGCAACCCCTAATCATGGTCTACTGGTGCTTGAAACAATGGGTATTTTTACACGCACTTTAAAGTTCCAGATTTTTCAGTCTTCTGCATTTACAAGTCCACAAGTAAGTTCCGGATGCATTTTTCACACACAAAGTGCCCTGAGGCAGTTCCTGGAGCATTCTTCACACAAACACTGCCCTGAGGCAGCCTAAAATAGCCGCAGCTGTAGATGTGACAGGCTGCCATGGAAACCAAGTGACCACAGCTGCCTGGAGTAGAGCTATTTACCAAGATAACCTTTTACACACAAAAGTTCTGGGAGAAGTTCTACGCAGAAGTTCAAAGATCCAGATGTTTAACATCTGGGTGAGTGATTTAGACACACAGAAAGTTCAGGATGTAACAGCAAACATCCAGGAGAAATGTGTGTGTAAAACATCCATTATCTCATTATTCAAAAGTGTTAAACATCTTATTTTCCCCCGTGTTCTTAAATTATAGAGCAGGTGGTCTGAAGATGTTCCAGTACATCAGGCACAACTTCTGTTGTTCCAGTACATCAGGCATTCAGAAAAGATTTAGTACTTGGGTTCACTACTGAGATTCCTCCCCAATCCAAATAAAATCTGGGGACGTCCTTGGCAGCAGAAGGCTCAATGGGAGAAGGGGACTTTATAGTGGTTGCAACCTACTTTACATCTGGGAAACATTACAGTCCTGAAGTGAGTAACAATAATTAGAGATGAGGTGTCAATTAAGTGTCTCTGTCCACTGAAGAAACTATTATTTTTATTTATTTTTCACATTTTTACCCTGCCCTTCTCCATAGACTCAATGTGGGTCTTTTTTTGACTCCTCAAGCATTTCAGTATTACGTTTACATCATCTGTAAGAACCAGCACTAACAACTTGTAACACAGTGGGTGCTTTTACAGGGATCACACCCATCCCCCTGCTCTGCCTCACACCTTGGCCGGCCATCCGTTTAAAGGCAACCTGCCAATTGCGCAGACAGAGCCGAGGTGGAGCAGGTACCACCTGCTCTGCTTCAGCCCTGCTTGCAGTGCTCCAGAACCTCCCGAAAGGGCATTCTCGGTGGCCACACCACGGCTGTGGATCTCCCTCATGGAGGAACCTCTCCTGGCCCCATGTCTGCTGGCCTTCTGCTAGGCCTGTAAAACTTGACTGTTCACCCAGGCCTTTGGGGAAGGGAATGGGTAGGATGGGAGGGGAGGGGTTTTTTTTGTCTGACTGTTTTACCCTTATTTATGTTGGTTTTAGGTTCTCCCTCTGTTTATATTTTTATTGTTTTTATGGTTTTAAAATTTATTTTGTAAGCCTGAGTCATCTGTTGATGGAAGGGGATGGAATATAAATGTAAATATAAATAAATAAATAAATAAATAAATAAATAAAAAATTAAATAAATACACTTTGTTGCCACACTTATTAAAGTGGGTGAACCAGAAGTTGTGGAAGCCCCGTCTTGTTCGGTTTCGTGAGATCAATTTCAGTCGATGTTGTCCGCCGGGGCGGGGGATGCCCTTGGGGCTGTTAGGGCCACCATTTGTGAACTTGACCCATGCCCTTCCTGGCTAGTTAAGGCCAGCCGGGAGTCTGTGGAGACGCTGCTGCTGAGGGTGATCAATGCCTTCCTTCAGGAGGGCAGAGTGCTGGGCTGCCTCAAAGAGGCAGTTGTGCAGCCTCTGCTCAAAAAACCATCACTTGACATTGATTCCCTCGCCAGTTATCGGCCGGTCTCTAACGTTCCCTTTTTAGGGAAGTTTATTGAGTGGGTTGTGGCCCAGCAGCTGCAGGGGCACCTAGACCGCACTGGTTATCTGGATCCCTCTCAGTCTGGTTTTCATCTGGGCTATGGCACAGAGACTGCACTTGTGGCCTAGGTCAATGACCATGACCATGGTTTAGACCAGGGCTGCTCATTGATGGGATCTGCCCTCTGCTGGTATCCCAGGTCCGTAGTCTGGGCGTGCACCTTGATCTGCAGCTCCGCCTGGATTCCCAGGTGGGGGCTGTGGTGAGGAATGCATTTTGCCAACTACATCTGGTGTGACGGTCCCATATGTTTCAGATAGGGACCTGGCCACCCTATCTCATTACCTTGAGATTGGACTATTGCAATGCACTCTATGTGGGGCTACCTATGGTGACAGTCCAGAGACTGCAGCTAGTGCAGAATGCAGTGGTCCATCTCCTTACGGGGATGGGTCACCGTGAGCACATTACACCAGTGCTACGGGCTCTGCACTGACTGCCTATAGTCTTCTGGGCCCAATTCAAGCTATTGGTTTTGACCTATAAAGCCCTATACGACCTTGGTCAGACTTACCTGTGGGACCTCCTTGCTCTCTGTGCCCTGGAGCACCCTCTGCGGTCTGCTGGGAGCACCCTTCTCGAGGTCCCCCGGGGGCCACTATGGACAGGGCATTCTCGGTGACTGCACCCAGGCTGTGGAATTCCCTCCTGGTGGAGGCCTGGATGGCCCTGGATCTCCCTTCCTTCCATCATATGTGTAAAACCTGGCTGTTCTGCCTGGCTTTTGGCGAGGGAGATGGGGTGTAAGCTGTGGGGGAGTGGGTTAGGGAGGGGTGGAGGGTTTGTTTTTCAGTGCCTTCCTTTTAATGTGTTTTAATTGTGTTACTTTTAGTTTTTTATGTTTGTTAATGTTGTAAGCCGCCCCAAGCTACCTGGAGCAGGAGGGCTGGGGTAAAAATACTGTAATGAATAAATAAATAAATAAATACCTGGCTAATAGCTGCTAATGGACCTATTGTCTAGAAAATTGTCCAACCCTTTTTTTAAACCCAGGCTGCTATATTACTGGCCTTGACCACATCTTCTGGCAACAAATTCCACAACTTAATTGTGTGTTGAGTGAAAAAATACTTTAAAAATAAATAAATTGATACCTGTTAGTTTCATGGAGTGTCCCCTAGTGTTAGTGCTAGTTGAGAGAGTAAATAACCATTCCCTATTAACTTGATCCACATCACTCATGATTTTATAAACTCCTATCCTATTCCATCCCAGTCATCTCTCCTCCAAGGTGAAGAGCCCCAGGAAAGGAGAGGAGAGGAAATACATGTTGCTGGGCTACATTGGTTCCAGTGCAGCCCTGCACCATGTATTTTTTATAAGCATCTTCTTTTAAAGGGGAGGTATGGCCACCCTAAATGGGGGACAAGATCTCATCTGTTAACACCCAATCACTCTACTCTCCTGAGCTGCTCACTCATCCCAATTGTTTGCCTGAGGTGCTTGTCAGACCAGTTAGTCTAATTAGTAGGGGTGGGACTACCAGATCATCCGGTATCCGATACTGCTGGTATTGGGTGTACCGGCAGTATCGGATTAAACTCGGTAATCCGGCCCATTTACCGGATTCCCTGGTACCAGATTTTTTACATTGCGGCCATTCAAATAAATGGCCGCAATGTAAAACAAAACCACACAAAAAACCCCAACACTTTCCCTCCCCGAGTCCAGGCTGTGCGGGTGGAAGGGGGGACACCCCCCATCCACCCTGCCCAGCTTGGATTTAAACAACAACAAAAATTTGTGACCCCTACTGCGGGCTCTGGGCTGCCACCGGCAACCCAGAACCAGCCCAGCACCAGTGTCCAGCAGCAGCCGGAAACCCGGAAGTTCCCTGGAAGGCCTAGTAGCGTGCTGAAGCCAGCAGCAGCCACAGCCAGCGCTGAAGCTGCCGGAGCACCGCCGCCGCCACCGCCCGGAGCTCAAGGTAGGCAGGAGATCCCTGGGTGGGAAGTAGGGTGATCCCTGGGGTGGGGTGTTAACCCCCCCCACCCCAGGGATCAGTAGTACCAGTACTTACTTACCTGCTGGAGTGGCTGCTGCTGGATGCTGGTGCTGGGCTGGTTCTGGGTTACCGGCAGCGACCCGGAGCCCACAGTAGGGGTCACAATTTTTTGTTGTTGTTTAAATCCAGGCTGGGCAGGGTGGGTGGGTGGTGTCCCCCCTTCCACCCGCGCAGCCTGGACTCGGGGAGGGGGGAGGTTTTTGTTTTTTCCCACTGATTTCAATGGGGACAGTTCCCCATTGAAATCAACGGAAAAGATCCGGTACCGGTAAATCGGTATTAATCCGGTAAGCCGGTATTCTTAAATCCGGGAACCGGTAAAACCGGTACCCAGTATTTGTGCTGATGTCCCACCCCTACTAATTAGTCAATTTGCCACCCAATTAGAGGAAGGCAGGTCTGTTGAACAAGTGTAGCTGCTGTGGCCCTGAAGGGGGCCACTCACCCACAACAGCACATGCAGTGGTAAGGCAAATACAACATACACATGCAGGGGTAAGGCAAATACAACAGTCAGAGAAACCATGTTTAGATAGCTCCCTATCCTCTGCCCAACTTTTACATCCTGGCCTGAAGCCTTAGAGCATTGAACTCCTTTGTGAAATTGGCCTATGGGGCAGCATTTCTACTGAAGTGGAAGATGAATAATATTTTTGAAACTCATTGTTAGGATGTTAATCTACAAGGGCCTTCCAGGCTGCTCTGTGCCCATCAGGATTTAATACAGCATTGTCCCTTTGAACATTCAAAATTCCTGGGGGGAAACACAGCAGAGCATCCTTGGGCAGAGTAAAGAGAATGCCTTTACTGAGCTAAAGACACAGACCTCCACCATTAAAATCAAAGGTTTCACTTCTGTTGACTTAAATGAGGGAGGACTGTGCCTTAATTCCTGGTTCTTAAGATACTTTCACGTGTGATGGTTTCAAGTGGCAAAGCCCTTGGAAAGCACTGCATGAAAATTTACTGTGGTTTTATTTGTCAAACGTGAACATTTCAGCGACATGGTAAATCCATATGTGATGTTCCATGAAAAGAAGCATTCCAGGTATTATCCAGGTCCTGTCTTCCACAGATCATCACACGTGGATTTACTATGTGGTAGAAATTTACATATGTAACAATTTAACCAATGGTGAATTATCATTGTGCTTTCCACAGCTTTTATCATGAAGGACTTACATGTATCATGCAGCAGCAACCTTAGAATTTCCTTGGGTTTATTGCATCATGATATCTCTCTCATGGTAACTCTGAGGCAATGATAAGATGCTACTTCTGGGGGGCGGGTGGTCCCATCAGGGCCAGCCTTAACATTTGTGGGGCCCAGGATGAAGATAAGATGTGAGGTCCCTCATGTCTCCTTCTACCCTGTGGGCCCTGCCTCAAGGCACCTGCTGTGGGGACGTAGAGATGGCTGTGTTTATTTCACCTGGCCATGGTAAAAATGGGGGCCGCCACAAGAAGTAAAGAAAAGTGCAGGGTCCAGGGTAGTCACCACAGGTCACCCTGTGGTAAGGCCAGCCCTGGCTGCTAGTGACATATGAAAGTACTTTTAGAAAGCATTCCTCACCCCTTAATGCCAATGGGAAATTTATCATCGACTTCAGTAGGTTCAGGATTGCTGCCTTTGAAATGCCTGCAGAACCTTGCTGATTGCAAGCTATCCTCTATCAAGAAAGGATACCCTTGTTAGGCAAGTCCACGACCAGAAAGGATATTCAAGGACAGTTTCATGTACGCTCCTGGGAAGAGGATGTACAAACTCAGGCTGGACTCCTCTAACCACTTCCTCCTTTGATTTCAGTGGAACTTCTCCAGAGAAGGATTTGAGGATTGTGGCCTCAGTTCCTCTGCTATTCATTTCCAAGTCCCAGCTAGATAGACTAGCTGTTTTCAGAACTACCAGATGGGTTTCTTCTTAGCATAAAAGCTTCATCTTCTCTTTTGACAGCAAGGATGATCTTCATGATCCTGTTCAGCAGTGCAGATATGAAACTATGGAGGTGTTGTCTGATCCAATGAGTGTTGCCTTTTAAATTATGAAGAGTTTTAGATCCAGCACTGCTCAAAGCACAGCCCTGAATTCTGGCTTATTTATAGTTTTCTGTCCACAGCGAGAGAACATTTCCCCTGGTCAAAATGAAATCTTGAGAACTAACCATACGCCTCTTAGAGGATGAGTGTGTGGCAATTATGTTCCACAAGGCTTTGACAGTACATCTTTTTAACAGATAGTCAGTGTTCAACCCCCACTTGAGGGAATCCATGACATGTCTGTAAACATCACAAGACAGCCCAGAAGCCTAGTCATTGCACTTAGAAACACAATAAGACCTTGAGAGAAGCATTGTGTAGGCATGAGCTGCACATGCCTTGGGGCTGGGGAGGGGGATTACTGGGGAAGCTTTGCTGCTGGGCTCGGCCTGACTGCTGACTGGTGCTTCCTCCATCTCTCCAAGGTACATGAAGGCTCTTGGACCTGCAGACGACTGACTAAGGGCACTGTCTGTTGGGCAGTGATTAAGGAGTGGATCAGATGTCTAGGAACACTTCATCTGCACTGAAGACTACTTGACGTTCATGCTTTTAAGGGGTGGGGAGAAAGTGTGGAAGGATGGAGTGTGTCTGGACCCTCTGAGGGGGATATTGGGTTTTGGTGGGAAGAGAGGAGGGTTATGTGCTGACCCCTCTGTGAGAGGGAGGGGCTGGGGGCAGGGAGGGTGTGTGTTAAGGTTACCTCCCTTACTTCTCTGTGAGAGGGAGGAGTTGGGGGCAGGAGGGTTAAGGGTTACCCCTGTTGGGGGCAGGGGCGTTAAGGGTTATGCCCTTACTCCTCTGTGAGAGGGAGGGTTGGGAGGAAATGGAAGGGGCGTTAAGGATTATTGGCCCCTCTGTGGAGGGGTTGGGGGCAGAGGGGGTAAAGGGTTATGTCCTGATGCCTCTGTGATAGGGGAGGAATTTATTTTATTTATTTTCACATTTAATACCCTATTTATATATTAATACCCCATTTAAATATTAATCACATTTAAATGTCTCAGGTAGCTTGGGGTGCCTTACATATCAAATATATAACATATATAAAAGAATTTACAGACAATACCACCGGCCTTGAGGCAGGGGATCCAGTAGTGGGGGATGTAAAGGTTTTACCCCTGTCATGGACAGATCATTACCTTCTCCGGACCAGTCTCCTAGCACATGTCTGCCCACAGAAAGGTGCAAGGCCGGTTTGTTGGGTCTGCCCCCGGAGACTTATGGAACCAGAGAGGTTCCAGAATGCTCTAGGGGAAATGCCTTCCGACCTTGCTGATCATTCTTTCACATTATTATGCTTCAGGAGACCTGGATGAGGGACTCTCTGGAATTGGAGGGTTTTCAATCCTATTCAATACCAGCAACTTCGATTAGGACTAGATGTCAGCCAAGAGAGGGGGCGGGGGGTGGCCTGTCTCATTTTGGATAATTTGGAAACGTTAGCTTTAGAGAAAGTAGAACTGCCTCCTATTGCTTTGGGAGTGCTACTTCAAAGGAAGAATCTTATTTATATATTTATTTCAATGCCACTTCCTTTGACAAACTGTGTTGGTCCAAATTGGAAAATTTGGTTGGTAAATTGCTAATAGAATATCCTTTGGCAATTCTCTGTATGGCAGGTGATTTTAATGCTCGAATGGGAGCTTGTGATGAGATGCTTAGACCTTATTGTTCCCCCCCCGCCCCCATACGAACAGGATTAGATCGTCACTCGATTCCCAGATCATCTGATCAAACAAGTCAGACAGTACAAATATTTGGGTCTGATTTTTTCTTCAAAAGGAGGGTGGAGATCCAATTTAAAGATTGCTATGTTGAGCTCTAAGGGCCCCTTGGCAGCTATTCTTAGATTTTTTTACTTCTGTAAGAGGGGGGTGATTCCCCCCGCCTTAAGAGTTTTGGGTGCTAAGGTGCTTGCCCAATTATTGTATGGGGCAGCTGTTTGGGCACTCTCCTTGGAGGATAATCTTGGGCTTGTTCAGTTTAATTTATTTGAACTTTATTGAAAGCCATAAACTGTATTCCATCAGCTGCCCTTAGGCTTGAACTGGGTCAATTGTCTGTTAGATGTTCAATATGGAAACAGACTTTGAGTCTGTGGCTAAGAATTGAGAAACCTTTGGCGGGAGGTTTGTTGGATTTGTTTAGACAAGACAACCACGTGAGTCCGTGGAGAAAGAAGGTGATCGCTATCTTATGCCAGATAGGATTTTCTCCAGCCTATTTTTCAAACAAATCTTTCGAAGCTGCTAAGTTTGAAATATTCTCACACATGGAAGATTTGGATAGGCAGAAAGATCTAGCTCTAGTGGCGGAGTTTTGGTCCCTGAATAATTTTCAGTATAGCGCCGCCTAGAGGAACTATGGCACCTTATCTTTATTCATTTACTTCCTATAGGGAAAGGCACCTTTTTCTTCTCTGCCAGGATGAATACTCTCCCCTCAAGGCTCCTAGAGGGTCGTTTGTCTGCTGTGCCTTTTGCCATGCGGTTATGTCTGTTTGACAATTTGGAAATTGAAACTGTGGGTCATATCTTAATACACTGCCAAATGTATGATACTTTGAGGGAGTTCTGGCTTGCACAGTTCTGGGAAAGGCAGCCTGTCAGAACCACGTTTGAACTTGAGAAGTTCTTATTAGAAGACTCATCTCCTGAGATTTCGGCTAAGGTAGCTAAGTTCCTCTTGCAGGCTTTTATTGTAAGAGGAAACTTCCTTCAATCTCATGGTATAAATTGCCAAAAATTGAATGTTTAAATTTCCTTTAGGCTTGGCATGTAGGACCTTATGATGGTTCCAAAGGGTTTCCTTACCATATTGGTTTTCTTAAAATTATATGTTGAAATGGTAATAATGACATGGGCCGATATGAATATGATTTGTAGTTGGTATACTTTATGAATTGAGCATTATGTATGACTTAATTAGGAAATGCTTATTATTTATGTGTACTATTTTGTACACATTTTAAACTGTTTGGACTCATTAAGGCAAAGACCAATGGTTACGCCGAAATAAATATTTGATTGATGATCGTTCACTTGATGACCTCATTGTCTTCTGGGACAGCTTGTAGGCTGAGGCTATCAACTGAACGGCTCCCAAGTGTCCGCTTCCAGAGAGCCGATGGTGGAGGTCACTGTGGTTCATGGAGGACCTGCGCCAGATGAAGCAGGATGGATGGCGGTTGGAGTGATGGTGGCGCCGAACTCACACTGAAGCTGACCGATTGCAGCATAAATCTAGTTTAAGAACTTATGCTGTTGTGGTATGGGTGTTGGGCAGCAAAGAAAGAGTTCTTTGCTGCCCTCATTGCGTCTGCAGTCACGTCCAGTGGAGCTTTTCCGGTTGGTGCAGAGGCTGGTCAGTCCGACCTCTCTCCGGCTTCAATTGGAATCTTCTAGTACCCGCTGTGACATATTTGCTGACTTTTTTGCAGATAAAATCACCCAGATTCACCACGATCTCGATGCTGCACTTATGACAGTAGACGTATCAGAGGTACAGGAAGCCCCATCATGTCTGTTGTTGTGGGATCAGTTTCAGTGGGTGTCCCCCGCTGACGCGGCGCATGTCCTTGGGATGGTTCGGGCCACCTGTTGTGAATTAGATCCATGCCTGTCCTGGCTGGTGAAGGTCAGCTGGGAGATGTTAGGGTCATTGTTGGCAGGGGTGGTGAGGTGGAAAAATACAGAAAGCCAGCTAGACAGTTATGAAATGTGCCTTTGTGTCAGTAAGAAGGAACATTACTGATAAGAATGAACAAAATGGGCCTGGGAGTAGAATGGAAT
>QEPC01002769.1:4878615-4888968 GCA_003113815.1 Sphenodon punctatus
TTGTATGCTGAATAAACTAATGATAGTTACCCAGACTCTGTGTACAGCCTCGAATTGGTGAGCCCACCCGAACCCAGTTGATCTAGAGGAAAATCCACAACAGTGGTCAATGCCTCTCTTAGGGAGGGCAGGGTTCTGAGCCATCTCAAAGAGGCGTTGGTGTGGCCTCTGCTCAAAAAACCATCTTTGGACGTTGACTCCCTGGCTAGATATAGGTCAGACTCTAACCTTCCCTTTTTAGGGAAGGTTATTGAGCAGGTGGTGGCCTGGCAGTTACAGGGGCATCTGGACCAGGTCAGTTTTCTTGATCCCTCACAGTCTGGTTTTCGCCCTGGGTTTGGCATGGAAACTGCACTTGTGGCCTTGGTCAATGACCTGAGCCATGATTTAGATCAGGGGAGATCCTCAATTTTGATCTTACTGGACCTGTCGGCAGCATTTGATACCGTTGATCATGAGATGTTGGTGGCGAGGCTGCGGGACCAGGCCGGGGTGAATGGAATTGTTCTTGAATGGTTCCGCTCATTCCTGGTAGGGAGAACTCAGTGGGTGGTTCTTGGGAAATGTACCTCATCTCCCCGGAATCTCACATGTGGAATCTCACAGGGTTCTATTCTGTCCCCTCTCCTGTTCAACGTGTATATGCAACCTTTGGGTGAGGTCATGAGAGGGTTCAACGTGTGATGTTATCAGTACGCTGATGAAACACAACGTTACTTCTCATTTTCTGGAAACCCAGGCCTGGAAATCTCAGTGCTTACTCGGTGCTTGGCAGCTGTGGGGGACTGGATGAGGACGAATCGTCCGAGGCTGAATCCTGACAAGACAGAGGTGATGTTGGTGGGTAGAGCTGAAGGGGTGGTGGCTCCCATCATTGGCAGGGTCTTCCCCCCTCTGGCCACTCAGGTTCATAGTCTGGGGGTGCTCCTCAACCCCCAACTTCACCTGGAGTGTCAGGTTGAAGCAGTGGTGAGGGGAGCATTTCGCCAATTGCACCTGGTGCGACAGCTGCGACTGTATGTCTCAGGCTCGGATCTGGCCACCATCATTCATGTTTCATTACCTCTTGACTGGACTACTGTAATGCACTTTACATGGGGCTACCCTTGACAATGGTCCAGAGGTTTCAGCTGGTGCAGAATGAGGCGGACCGCCTCCTAACGGGGACAGGCCACCGTGAGCACATTACACCTGTGCTCCGTACTCTGCACTGGCTTCCTTTTGTCTTCTGGGCCCAATTCAAGGTGTTGGTCATGACCTATAAAGCCCTAAACAGCTTGGGTCCTGTTTACCTTTGAGACCGCCTCAGGCCTCCGGTCATTTTGCGGCCCTTGCGGTCGGCTGGGGGCGCCTGACTTGAAGTCCCGTGGGTATTCTGGGTGGCAATGGCAGAGAGGGCATTCTCGGTGTCCGCACCTCGGCTGTGGAATTCCGTCCCGTTGGTGGCCCATCTGTCCCCTGACCTCCCCTCTTTCCATAGATGTTGTAAGACCTGGTTGTTCCACCGGGCCTTTGGGGGAGGGGGGTCGAGGGGTGTGTGTTATTTTCCTAGCTGCCATTGAATTTTATGTGTCCATTTTTATATATTGTAGTTTTAGTTGGTTTTATTATTGCGTTTTATGTTGTGTGCTGCCCCGAGTTGCCGAAGTGCAGGAGGGTGTGGGATAAAAGTTTTTGTAATAAAATAAATAAATAATATAAATACCAAATTTAAAATCCATTCTACACCCCCCCCCATATCAGCCCCCTCCCCCATCCTACCCATTCCCTCCACCAAATGCCTGGTGGAACAACCAGGTCTTACACTGCCACCAGAAGGTGAGCAGATCTGTGCAGAGGCAGACCTCTTCTGGAAGGGAGTTCCACAGCAATGGAATGGCCTCTGAGAATACACTCCTCACAGTGGCCACCTGACGAAAGCATGGGACCTTCAGGAGAGAGCCCCCAGACAATTTCAGGGGCCACCCAGGGTATGGGGGATGAGGTGATCCATTAGGTAGGTAGGATCCAGACTGTTTAGGGCCAGAAGACTGTAGGCAGCCAGTGCAGTGCACAAAGAACTGGAGTAATGTGCTCACAACGATGCTTCCCCATAAGCAGATGGGCTGCCACATTCTGCACTAGCTGCAGCCTCTGGACCGTCACCATGGGCAGCCCTACGTAGAGCACATTTCAGTAGTCCAGTTTTGAGGTAATGAATGCATGGATTGTGGTGGCAAGGTCCTGATCCAAAATATGTCCGGAGCCATCTTACCAGATGTAATTGGAAAAGGGCATTCCTAGCCACAGCCAAAATCTGGACATCCAGGCGCAGTTGGGGATCCAGGAGCACCCCAAGACTTTGAACCCGAGAGGCCAAAGGAGGGTGAATCCCATCAACGATGGGCATCCCACCCCTCACTCAGATCACGGACCCTGTCAACGAGCAGCACCTCCATCTTATCAGGATTCAGCTTCAATTGACTCAGCCTCATCCGCTCCCCCACAGTCACCAGACATCGGGAAAACCCCAAGACTGCCAGGCCTGGGTTGGATGAAAAGGAGAGGTAAAGCTGGGTATCAGCAGCATACCGATGACACTAGACCCCAAACCTGCACACAGTCTCCCCCAGCAGCTGCATATACACATTGAACAGGAGGGGGACAGAATAGAACCCTGTGGGACCTGTAGACTGAGAATTCAGCCCTAGGGGAATTGATAGGACTATAGCGAGATTTTACCTTGACCACTCTAACTAGGAGGTTGTACACAGAGAGAGAGAGGAGATAGGAAAACCTTTCTCCCAAGGAACACAGAGACCAAGTTATCTTTAGATGACTTTAGTATAAGAAGTTAAAATTGAATACAAGTTAAATTGAAAAGAACTTAAAGTAATAAATCTGGATCCTAACTTATTCTAACCTAAGTACATAGAATAGGCAATATAGGCAATAGCCCCATCACTTGACATTGGTTCTCCTGCCAGTTATCAGTCAGTCTCTAACCTTCCCTTTTTAGGGAAGGTTATTGAACGGGCAGTGGCTCAGCAGTTCTGGGCACATCTGTATCGCTTCGGTTTCTTGGACCCTTCGCAGTCTGACTTTCATCTGAGTTATGGCACAGACTGCGCTTGTGGCTTTGGTTGGTGTCCTGCGGGTGGAGTTACACAGGGGCAATTCGACCCTGCTGATTCTACTGGATGTGTTGGCGGCTTTTGAGTCGATCATGAGGTGCTGGTGACTTGCCTGTGGGACCTAGCTGTGGTGTGCGGGACCATTCTTCAATGGTTCTGTTCCTTCCTAGGCAGAAGATCTCAGCGGGTGGTACTGGGGGATTGCTCATCATCTGTATCTGTGGATCCTACAACAAAAAGAAATGGGTTATTTTCCCTGCCGCTGGAAAGGTTATCATGGTTGCAATGAAAATAATAGTGAAATTTCTTATTCAGAACATGCAATGGATTTTAAGGCGCGAGACAAAAACATGGCTAATTAAAAAGGGTCAGATAAAACCTATCATGTCAAGTACATTGGGTATGTTTTGACAGATGCTGGACTGGCCATCCCTGGGGCTCTAGGGGCATCTGCCCACATCCAGCCCCATTTGGGTCGGAGTTACACAAATCCAGTGGTGGCTGCAGCCCGCAATCTGTTTGCGCAGAGCCCCTCTTCCACTCCATAGAGTTGGACGGAAGTCTGACATTTTAGGCTGCTGCCCTCAGCTCTATGGTGTTGCCTAGACAACTACTGGCTGAAAACGCAGCTGTGACAGCCATCTGTTGAGCAGACGGACTGCAGCTCTGCCTTGGGCTGATGCCCTTGGTTTGGGTGGCACACTCTGTGGGTGGTGCTCTGGGATGTTCCAGAGCACTGCAAGCAGAACTGGAGCAGCCTGCTCTACCTCTGCTCTGTCTACACATCTGGAAGCCTGCCTTTAGATGGACAGGCTACCTGGGGGTGAAGCGGAGCGGAGGCAGGGCTGCCATCTATCTGTTTACACCCTTAGTCTCCTGTGTCTAGGAAATGGGACACTTGGACTGGCAGATAGATGGTAGCTAAAATGTAATTCTTTTTTCCCCATTCAATGGGAAGATACTCTCTAAAAATTATAAGACAATTATAAGACATTAGAGAGATAAGAGAAAAGCAAGGATTGTTATTATCTAGTTCCGATAGCAACCATAGCATTTTGCATGCTTTGCAAATGGTCACCAAGGCAGGATCCGAACTCTAAAGAGTTCCCAATACAGGGATATATAGGCACAAACAAACAAATAAAAATACAGCTACAAGCAAATAGAGAAGTTCAATTGGTCCAATGCCAACTGAAGTCAACAGAAAGACTTAGTCTGGCTAGGATGCATAAACTTTTTATTCCAAATTACTCTCAGGTTTTCAATGTTTGGCATTAGTTAATAGAGAATAATGAATGCAGTTCTTAGTGAACGTAATAGAACCTAAAGGGAAAAGTATGTGCATGGATCTAAATAGAGAGAATACAAGATCAATGTTTGAAATAAAATATAATATACTGTATATTCACCTGTTAGGGTTTTCTGTTTTTTTGCAACAAGCATTTCCTTTCTTTTTTGTCCTTATAGTTGTTGTCTCTGCTGTCTGAATCCTAGTGAAGAAAACAATGAATATGGAGCTCAAAATACTGCATGAAACAGAAGACTAGTACAAGGGTGAATGAAAATAAAAAAACACTACATTGAGATAACAGCAAGATGACTGACTTCCCTGGGACTTCAAGTGAGAGGGTCCAAGGTTTCTAGAAGAACATGGGAAGAACTGGAAAGAAAGACTGAGTATCTGTGCAGATGCAGAGACAATCTAACAAGTGCTTGTACTACCAAGGTGGAAGAAAAAACAAACAAACCAGAAATGTTATGAGCAGCCTCCCCATGGAAATATTTCACCTAGACCCATTGTCAGGGACATGAAGATTTATGAGCTGTATATCCTTCAGGGTAAAACTAACTCCAAAGTTCAAGCTCTAACTTTTGTATTTGGAAGAGGTGATTTCTGAAGAGGAAGGTGAAGAAACCCTTTGGCTTCTTAAAAAAATAAAATAAAATAAATAAAACAAAAATCACACATCTGTGCAGACAGCCGAGAGAATTTAGATATGTCAAGGCAGAGAAGTTATAACTTGGCAAGCATAACAACACATCCTCCAGCAGTTTCACACCAGCACTAGCTCTTAGTGCTGGTGTGAAACCCATAAGTTTCAATGGGATTCGTACCCATGCTAATGATACTCAATAGCTGGAGGATCATGCCCCAAGTTTCAGAACTATGTATTTTATTAACAGCAATAGTGAAATAATCATAATAAAAACTAAACAAACAAATCAGTACGTACAAATATAAGAACAAAATTCAATATACACAATAACATAAATATAATCTTATCTCCAAACATATAACCTTAAAGGGCAACCATACTTACTCATTGCAGAGCTTACCATTACAGAATTTAGCCCCTGAAAAGATATCGATGCCGTACTGCCACATAATTCAGACTCTGTAGAATCTCTATAACCTTGCAGTGCTTGGCCCCTAGAATCGTATTTATGCCTTGCTCTTTACAGTGCTTGTTGTTTTGGAACTGAACACATAGCATGTTTCATATGAATGATGATTTGTATATAAGAAAAAAATAAGTTAAATGCAGTCACTGTTTCTCAGAAAGACAAAAATGTAGTGATGCCATTTTATACAATCAAAAACTCATGCTGAACCAAAAGACTTTTTTTACATTAAAGCAACTGTAATTTGGATGATCTGTTAAGATATCATGTTTAAGATACATCTTTCAAGGAACATTGTTGCTTGGTCTTTTTTTAGAGATGAAGTTAGTGAAAAGTTTTGTTAAAATTTCAGTGGAGTTTAAAAAAAAATAAAAATGCTAGGTGAATCCAAAGGAAGACACTCCATCTTCCTTTGGATTCTGGGACTCTATTCTATCTTGGTTCTCCTCTTACCTCCCACACCACACATTTAGTGTACCCCCTCTACACCCATTCCCTTGGGTAACTGATCTCCTCCCATGACTTGCAGTACCATCTTTATGCTGATGATGTGCAGGTCTACCTCCCTGCACAAAAACTCTCACCCAGAATCCAGTCCCAGATCTCAACTTGCCTGTCTGACATCGCTGTCACCTTAAACTTAATATGACCAAGATGGAAGTTCTTATCTTTCCTCCTAACCCCCCTTCTCCCCACTCCACAGTCTCTATCTCTGTGGTGAACACCATCATCCTTCCTCTCCTCTTAGCCCACAACCTTGAGGTCATTTTTGATTCCTCTCTCTCTGCTCCCATCGAAAGCACTGCCAAAACTTGTCATTTCTCTCTTTATAACATTGTCAAAATCCATCCCTTCCTTTCTGAACACACTACCAAACCCTTATCTATTCTCTCATCACCTCCTGCTTCCCACTGAAGCATCTATGTCCACCACAGTCTACTCAAAAATCAGCTGCAAGACTCATCTGCCTTGCACGCTGCTATGACCATGTAACCCATCTCCTCAAGTCACTACACTGGCTCCTCATCAGCTTCTGTGTACAGTTCAGACTTCTTCTACTCACGTATAAATGTCTTAGGGCGCTTTTAAATGATCCCGCTCACAAGTGGGATCGTTTAATCTGCCGCATCTCCCCCCCGCCTTCCTCTCTAGGACGGGTCTGATGTTCAGAAGAGCATCAGACCCATCTCAGAGACTATGTGCGCATGTGCATCCTTCTGCGCGTGCGCACTCTACAACGGGGACCCGGAAGTGCGGCTTAAAGCCGGCACATTGGGGATCCGCGTCGTAGGGGGCAGGATCGCCGGGCTGCTCTAACGAGGGGAAGATCCGACTTCAAAGAAGGTTAGACATTTAAACGAGCACAAAGAAAGGCTGCTGATCAAAGGATCAGCTGCGTTTCTTGTCTCGTTTAAAAATGCTCTTTGGTGCTCCTCCCTTATCTCCCCCTACGCCCCTTCTCATGACCTCCATTCATCGGGCAAGATGCTCTTATCTCTGCCCTTCTCCTCCATCACCAACTCTCCTGACTCCATGCCTTTCACCTTGCCACACTGTATGCCTGGAACTATCTTCCTGAAGCAGTGCATCAGACCTCCTCCCTGTTCATATGCAAGGCCCACCTAAAGGCACACCTCCTTGAGGTTGCCTTTAATTCATGAACCCAGGCTATATAAGTATCATAGCCTTGTAGATTTCAACTAATATATCTTAGTTGGAATAAGTTAATTACTGAATAAATTGCATCCTGTAGTCGACGATTCAGATAATGCCCCTTGTTTTTAACCATCTGTGTCTTCATTAGATTGTAAGCTCCTTGGAGCAGGAACCATCTTTGATGTTATGTGTATTTGTACAGTGCTGCGTACAACTGGTAACACTATAAGATAAGTAGTAGTAGTAGTTAAAGATTCTCCAGAAAGACAGACACATGGGATATAATCCCACATCTTTAATGGGAGAAACCCTCAACCAATTTAAGTCAATGATTCCGCTCTCATTGACTTTAATACACCCACAGTCTGAATTCATAACCCTAGCATGTTTCAGAGCAGGCTATTTGGGGATAAGATTGACATCACATTACCACAGCCCCAAGATGGTTGCATGAGGAGACTGTAGTCTCATCAGCTCTCACATCTGCTTGGTGGTGACCATGACCTCTCTCCTGATTGGCTCCTGCTTAGTATATAGCTTCCTAGGCCAGCACTAGCTGTTTGTTCTGCTATGTTGCTCCTATCACCTTGCATGCATTCCTATTCTGGACTGACTGAAGGCTATATGGCCCTAGCATGCTTTTGGAGTACAAAGGCTGTTGGCTTTAATGAGTCACTTGGAGTGACTTTTGGCTTAGATGCCAGTGTTTTTTGTTAACCCTGTCACAGGACTCTCTCCCTCTTCGTCTCTCATACAGACAAACCTATAAAGAAAAAGTATTCTGGGAAATTCCTTTCTTAATCTAAAACCTACCAGCTCTCTCTCTCCCCCGTAGCTCCTTAAGTAAGGCTTTTATAATTGGAAGTGCAGGTAAAAGCCTACATGTGAATTGAACCGTCCTATTATTCCACTTCAGTTAAGTTCAACAAGCTTCCCTATAAACAAGGTCGATCAGTATTCTTAATTTTCTTCACATGGACAGCTGCAACCACACCCATGGGTGTTAGAATGAGGGGGTGGAATGGGAGAGAGAGGAGACATATCATGCCTCATGTGGATATTCACTTCTCCCAGAATGACCACTCAATTTCTGATCTCTCCCATCCTTGTCCTGGAAAGGAACCTGCACAGCACCTTAGAAGACCAGCATGGGAACTAAAATTTATAACTGTTGGAATGGATACCAACAATAATGGACTAAAGTGTTGGGCTTCATTAGCCACTGTATAAATGTTTAACAGACTGTCATTTACACCTGCCTGCTGTGTTCCCTGCATTGTTTTTAAGTGCTTTAATATGCAAACTACTTCTTCCCCTTTTAGTTCTTTCTTACAATCCCCTTCTGAGTGCTTTCTATTCTGCATAGATCCTAGCCTGTACTGTATTGCCCATACTGTAGAGTGAATTATTTGGATGAGGGGAGGTAGCTGTAGGAATGGTCAGAATAGCAGAGAAGGGAGTCTGAGAGAAGCAGTGATCCCTGGGAAAGTGGTCCTACTGCCGCCACCGGACCTAGGGGCCAGAGCCTGACCTACCTGGTGGTGCCGGGACTTTGGCCCTGGGGCTGACGGAGGCAGTGGGGCCGGCTCTGGTGGTGGCAGCGGAGTGCTTCAGGCCTCTACTAGGCCTTCTGGGTCACCTGACCCAGTCATCTGACCTGGAAGGCCTAGTAGAGGCCTGAAGCGCTCCGCAGTGCTGCCAAAGTCGGTCCCGCTGCTGCCGCCATGGGACCCGGGGCCGGAGCCCCAGCACCACCAGGTAGGGAGATCCCTGGGGTGTTTTTTAAAAAAAAATATTAGTAGGCTATGCGGGGGGAGGGGGGGAAGCTGAGCTCCAGCGCCCCTTCCACCCATGCAGCCTGGAGGGAGGGGAAACCAAGTTCCCCCCTGCCCCCCACCCGAATGGGTTCACCCCCCCAAATAGGTTCAGGCTGAACAGCTGAACCCCAAATGGTTTCAGGGGGGCCAAACCCTGAACGGGCCAAACCCTGAATCCCCAGGTTCGCACACCCCTATTAAATGCTAAACAAAATAAGCCTCCTTGGCTTTCCACATAAGTCTACGCAATTCTTCATTCTTCTCAAACCACAAAGTCCCATAGTAGGCCTTCGGCCTCTTTGTCCTTATGCAAAGTTCAATAAAAATCCCACATGCATTGCCCCAAGCAGTCTATCTTCAATCTTGGTGGTACAGCTTTATTTTGGTCCAAGGGGTTGGAGAAATGCTTCTCAAATGGTCTACCATGGTGCCAGGGCCGGCACCAGGCATGTGCCATTTGTGGCTGCACATGGCCCCATGGTCAGCTGGGGCCCCACGGTTGCCTGGCTGGACAGCAGGCTGCAGCCAGTTCTCCCCCAGTAAGTGATTCTTCCTCCCCTCCCTGGCTCCAGACCCCATCCCTCACCTGCCTCTCCCACCTAGGAGCTGCAGCAGCAGCAGGGACACTGATTGGGCTGGGAGATAAGACTGTTTATTTACAAACAGCTCCTCCCCACGTGCTGATCAAAAGGTTGCTGTCTTGTAAAGAAGGTTCTTTGAGATGGCTCCCAACATTCTCACAACTGGGTTGTGCATGCTCATAATAGACCACATGATGGTCTCGCGCTCCTCTAGAATAAAAAGAACCCTCCCTCTCTGAATGACAGTTCCTTTCAACCCTTTCTAGAAATATAAGAAAAGAATTCCATGCAGGGCTGGAAGGGTGGGTATTTGTGAGAATGTTTGGAGCCATCTCAAAGAACCTTGTTTACAAGGTAGTAACCTTCTGTTCTTTGAGTGGCTCCTCACATGATATTTTTACATGACTCCACCGGGTGGTGAGTCCGTGGGCGTGCCAGTGCATGGGTGGGTCATGCACACAGCTGCACACGTATCCCCACTCACCCACCACTCATCCACACTCACATAGTAACCACCGTTTCCCCTGTGCGTGAGGATGAGTGGGGGGGTGAGTGGAGATTTGTGTTAGGCGAGCGCGCACACACCCCCACTCACCATGGGCGCGTGCACCACATCATTCACATGGGGTTACCCCACCCATGAACACACAGAAATCTGCATGTTCATGGCTGGGAGGAGAGGTCTGTGTAAAAAGGGCCACATTCTCCCAACTGTCTTACTTATACTATCTTAGGTAGGAATTTAGGATGTAAAGCAATATCTATTCTGTCTTGGAAAATAAA
>QEPC01002771.1:6541-17718 GCA_003113815.1 Sphenodon punctatus
CTACACACACACACACACACACACACACACACACACACACACACACACACACACCCTGCCCAAAGATGCAGCTCTTTTGTATTCTTTCACAGCCACTTAATGGGATGGATTTATGAATGACAATAGGATTTATTTCCCAATTGGCATTGCTGCTACTTCCATTCCTTCCAATGGGCATTCCATATTATTATTTTGAATATGTACCCAATTTTAAATTATTAACATTTATACAGCACTGTCCCCAGCTTCAGTGTTTTCCCCAACCTTCAGAGGAAGAGGATTGGGGCTGAAAGACCAAGGCAATGCATGGGGGCATGGAGCCTAAACTGTAAGTGAACACAGTATGCGAGACTGGACAATGTATTTACTACTTACATGGCACAGAAGTTAAGGTGGAAGTCTTAACTTACAATTGCCATGCTTTTTGGAGCATTGAATTTGTAAGGGCCTTAACTTCTCTCTTAAACTGAAGGTTTTTTGAGTACAGGATTTCCTCTTTGTGAAAATGCAAATCACTGATTTTCCACTGCTGATGCAACCTAATCATGACTTCCATATGCATATTTTTTAAAATAAAAAACATTAATAAAGGTTAGTTCTGTGTTAAACCATGTGTAACAGTGTAACAATTTTAATATTTCAATGCAGGATCCATTATTTAAATAGCCAGTGGAATTCTTAATACAACTTCCTTGTATCTCTTCTGCTCTATTCATACTTAATATTTCAGTACCTTCATCAACAAGGAAAAATTAAGTTAGTGTGCAGAAACCAAAAGAGAAAAAGAAACAAAGAAAATGAAACTAACCTGGAGTTAACTAGTAAACTCCTAAGGAATCACTCTTTTGCAAAGGTTAGTTGAAACAAAATAGACTGAAATATTTAAACCTATGCTGTAAAAAATTGTGTCTGTTTAAATGGCCCTCATCACACAGACACTCTAACACCGATAAAATGGCTGTTACATTTTATTATACATGTTGCAGGGTACCCATAGAGCACACCTGTAGCCCTGCAACATGTATAATAAAATGTTTAAACTATTTATCGGTGTTAGTGTGTCTGTGTGAAAAGGGCCATATATACGCTTTGAGTAGTCCCATTTAAATTGCTGCAGCTACTCAGAATTCATGAAGATTTAAACTGTTTTACCCTGTTCCATTCTATACAGATTATTCTATGGTCTTCATCAGTATAATATCTGAATTAATTCCAATAATGCATTATGCAATGTGACTAACATCTGTCATGTGAGGCTCATTTTGTCTCTCTCTTCCTGAGGAAGTCTGTGTTTGCATTGGAGTGTCTTATTTGCATAGTGTTTTTTTTAATTACTATTACAATAAAAATTAAGTGTTTGTATGTAAGTCTATCTGTATGTCTGAAATATCTTTCCAAACAAAAGACTCTGTAAACCATGAGCCCATCCTTACAATTTCTTGCAGGATCTAGACCCTAACACACCTCTGACTTTTCATCACCAGTGCTGGTTTATTTATATATTTTTTTATTTACTTCAGTTTTTATCCTGTCTATCCCAAGGGTTCAGGGCAGGTAACAATACATTTTTTTAAAAAAAGTAAAAAGGAAGCACTAAAAAGCACTGGAATTGCAAATAAAGGCTTTTGCCCTAACTCATACACTATGGGTGTTACCACAAGTGACAGCAGACTTCTTCCGTCACAACTCAATCCGGACCAGGAAGCCGCTGCAACAAGGTTAAGATTGGGTTTAGACACAGAACAAACATTCACACGGCTGGACTGTGGGAATGGGAGAGGCAGGGAGCCACACAAATGTGCGACCCGTGGATCCTTCCCCTTACTGTGTCCGGTGCCGAGCCCACACCATGATGGGCACTCATGGCAGCCAGCCAAGGTAGCCCCAATCCAGACTAGGCCACGATGGGTTATAACAAACATTATATCCCATGAAGCCTGCTATGGCCCATTTGGGCAGATTGTAGCTGCCATCACAGGCCCAGGATCACAGCCCAGACTAGCCACTACCATGCCCACGAGAAATCCGAGGTAAACATCTGGTCACCGAGCAACAAACATGATGGTGACCCACGGGCCAAAGTGGGCCACAGTGGGTCACCATCATGTTTTTAACACACCATGTAAACAGTAAAGATGTGTAGTCTCACATATTGTGCTTGCTTATAATTTAGGCTCCATTCATGCACACTTTCCTTGATCTTTCAGCTCCAGTCTTTTTCCTCTGTAGGTTCTGTGCAACACTGAAACTGGGGACAGTAAGCTGCCCCTGCTGCTTTCCCCATGCAGCACCACAAGACATACTTGGTGCTGAGGACAGTATGGAGGCATCAAAAAACCAACATGTCTGCTGACTCTATACAGAAACACTGGGACTAGGCTACGGATGTGGGAGAACTGGTGGGTCAGTGTTGGGAGTACTACTGGTTGGGGTCAGATTTCCCTTCTCCTGCATTCACTCTCCTTGGTCCCACAGTCTCTGTTGCACAATGCTCAGAAGAAGTTGCTTTTGGATTGGGTGGAGCTGTTTATATTGGAAGACACTTCACTGACACATATTTGTAGAGCTGAAACAGGTACTTAATTTAGTACCTGCGGATACTACCAGCATTACTGAGTAGTCAACAGGCTGCCTCGGTACCAATCGGGTACCTGGATAACCAGAAAATTGGTACTTTCTGGTACTGATTTTACGATTACCCATTGGTGTATCAGGAGAGGGCAGAAAACCAAAAAATCAGTGTAGAAAAAGCAAATTGGGACGGCAAGTCAAAAAAATGGAATTGGAAGTTGGCATTACAGGACCGGAAGTTGACTTTCTGTGACGGAAACCCACAAAACCAGTGTTAGAAGTAAAAACATTGATACAGAAGTTGTCAAACCAGTACCAGAAGTCAACATTCTGAGATAGTGGGTACCCGAATTAGGTCACAATCGGGTACCGATCGGTACCTGATGTTCTCAGATAAATTTGGAGACCAGAAATTAATTAAGTATACCAGTTTTTGTGGGTATTCGTTTCAGCTATAGTAGTGGAGCAATGCTACAATGCAGCTGACTCTGGGATGGGAGGAAGTGCTTTTTCACTAATCCCTTTGCCAATAAAAGGGTAGAGGGGACCAAGTAGTCACTGCCGAAAAATGATTCTGGGCGGGGTGCATTTCGTCTACTCCTACAACCAATCTCTTTGGCATCCTGCAACCTTGGTGTTCTGATGTGCCGGTGAGGGCAGCCAGTCAGTTCCCGTCAACAGCAGTTGCAGCCTCAGCCCAGAATAGTCTGGTCTCTGTCAGAACATGGTAAAACGTAGCCTGATCTGTGTTTCATTGGACTAGACTGAACAGAGTGGATCCATTGGAGACAGAATCCACATGAAAATTCAATTTCATCCCCTACTTCAGATACTCTATTTTGGTCACTTATTAACTTCTTTTCCCAAGGCTCTGTGATTTCAAGACTTGAGCCAGCTCCTAGGCTGCAGCCTGCTTCTCAAGAGCTTCTTCCCTCTTGTTAAATATCTGAACCAAAATGGCCAAAACCACCAATCCCCCCTATGAACTGCTCACCTGGCCAAGGACAGTTCTTGCAGGATTGGCCCCCAACTACTCATTTAGGTACAGTCTGACTTGAAATAACAATTTATTTAATTTCTATATTTCCATACGCTGCTGTAGCTGCTTCTGGGCCTTGGAGTTCCAATCCCTCATGGACTGTGAGAAATATCAAGTCCTCCTTGGTCATTTGCTTCAGAAGAAGAGGTGCAGACACCTCATGAAATGTCCCAGCATAAAGGGGTAAACATTTTAACTTTTTATGATATCAGCCACTGTGAACACTCAGGGCATAGAATGGGATAATGAATGAATGAATGAATGAATGAATGAATGAAACTTCAGTCTTTTCTATCACTTGGAATTGTTTTTGTCCTGGATTTCATTTTATTTATTTATTTATTTATTTATACAAAATTTCTATCCCACCCCTCCTGCCCACAGGGCAGCCTGGAGCGGCGAACAACAACTATAAAAAACAATAAAACAATAAAACATCTAAAAACACTTTAAATATTCCACATTATGTAGGGGGGGGGAAGACACTCCCTCCCCCCCCAACCCCACCCACCCAACCCCTACTCCTTGCCAAAGGCCTGTCAGAACAGCCAGGTCTTACATTAACATCAAAATAACAGGAGAGTGGGGGCCAACTGAGTCTCCTCCAGGAGAGAATTCCACAGCACAGGGGTGGCCACTGAAAAAGATCTAACATCGGTGGCCACCCACCTCGTCCGAGGAATCTTTAAAAAGGCTCCCACGGATGATCTCAAAGGTTGCACAGGCACATGGGGAGTGAGGCGGTCCCATAGATAAGTAGGGCCCAGGCCATTTCATGAGTGACAGCCATAGACCACTATATCTCAAAAGGGATAAAACAAAAATAGAGATGGCTGAGAGGTGGGAAATGAGTCCATGGAAAACCTCTGCATGAGGAGACACTGAAAAGTTTGGAATTATTTACCTTATCGGAAGACAAAGAAGGAGAGCCATATATTATTACCAAATAATAAATGATATCAATAACGTGTTTTGGTCTTTTTACAGTATTTGATTTTTCTCAGTAGGGACGATAAGAGGCAATGATTTTTGGTACATATGGTTAGACGGTAGGACTCGTTTCTTCAGGATAACAACAGGTTCAAGAGTTTAACAAGATTGGAAATACGGGACCCAACAACAATAAAACCAAAATTTATCAGAGTGAAGATAGTGAAGTAAGTGGCTTGAAAGGCTCATGCTTCAGAACATTAGCCATAAATGCACTCTGGGTGAAAGAAAAACTCCATAGGCAGGTTATTTCTTTACTACCTGTTGTAGGATTTTATTTACATGCCTCTGAAGCATCAGGTATTGGCCAATGTCAGAGAAATTATAGTGTACCAGATGGACCACTGATCTAATCCAGTATGGATCCAGTACCTGTAGTGACAATGTAATTTTTGAACCCTTCTTTTGGGACACATAGCCTGACTCATTTGTAATACTCTTCTGTTCTAGCTCCAAATAATGCTCAAACACTCAAATTTCAAGTCAATATAGAAGCCAGAAACTTAAATTAATAAAACTCAATGTACGGTTGCTATTTGTGATTTATATACTGCTTATATCTCATGCTTGTAATATCAGTTATACAGTTGGAGAAATTCACCTAAAAAATAGAAAACCTTGCCATGAACAGGAATGATTCAATAGTGCTACAAAATCCTTTCTGTACATAGGATTTATTAATATTTTGCTGAAAGTGGCATTTATCCCTCTTCTTTAGATAGCTCATTAAACATCTGCTAAAGTGTTTAATAAATTAACTTATGATAATAAATTAACAGCTTATCCAAGATCCGAACCGTTTTGGCCATGCAATTATTTTCAGCTCCCCAAGGTTCAAAAACTACCACAACTCTTATACCTGGTAAACCAGGCAGTACTTAAAGGATTTTTTTTCACATTAATTACCATTTGATATATTGCTTTCTCTTTGAAGATCATGCTGCAAGGTTACAGGGCATTATAAAATATTTTAATATGTAACATTGTGACAAATGTTAACCATTAACAATATAATTAGTTCATTGTTAAATATAATTTGGTCTTGATCAAACCTAGGAGACAGGCAATTGTTGACAATCAAAGCTGAGACCAAACACTTGTATGGTACGGGGTTAGCTCTATGCTGGCACTCTCACAGCAAGAAGTGCCAGCACTGACACTATCCTGCCAAAAATTTGTGCTGCCCATGTACTCTTTACTATTTCTTCAAAATGCTTTTGCCTTTAAGATCACATAGAAATTGCTCATTTAGAAACGGCTTGGGTAAATGAACTTTCTCTAAATGTGCTGCATGTAGCTGCTTGGGTAAAACCAATGTTCTTTCCCATGTACTCAGCATAGTTCAGTTTATGCACAAGCTGTACTTCCCTTTTCAATACAACGGTTTTACTACTCTGTTGTACAAGGTGCAATGAAACTTCTTTGTAGATAATTTTCATTTCCATGTTTACTTACTCCCCCCCCCGCCCCCACATAGAAATAGCATTAGAATATATATATTTTTTAAAATGCCTAAACATATAGCTTTTGGGGGAGTTCTCTTGGTTTCTTTCTCCAATATAATTAGTGATGAAATTTGCTCATTATTTTGTCATTTTATAATGCTAATTAGACTTAAAACCCAGAAATTGGAGCTAATTTGTCAAGGATTCAGTTTATTAGTCAGGTTGATTAAGATATGGGACCTCTTACTGTTGGGGGATGGGATTGAATAGCTGTTAGGTTCTGGGGGTTCGGCTGAGGAAGGGACAAAGAGAAGGTCAGAGGGAGCCGTAGGAATGTTGACAGTTAAGGTAAAGGAAACCTCCCAGCCATTCTCCAATGAATGCCAGGGAGACTGCTGCTCAGCTCAGCACAAGGAACTGGACTTGCTCGCTTCAGAGAGCATAGAGCTCATCACTGAGGTCAAGGAAAGGAGGAAGAGTGGGAGGGGAGATACAATGGGGCCAACACATTTAGAGCTAGAAAAGTAGGAGGTGTGGGAAAAAGGAGAACACACAAACAAACAAAGATAAATGAGGAAGGATAAAATTCACAAAGGGAAGAGAGGGAAACTGGCCACTTGATAAGGGAAGGAACCAACAATCCACACACAGAGAGAGGAGTAAGCTATCACACAAAAATACCCACTGGAAATGGCTAAGATCCAGAGGGAGGATGCTGCACAAAATGAGGAGCAGGCATGGGTGAATGGAACAGTGAATGAGAATCTTAGGGTGTAATCACACATGCAGCAATTATCTGGATTTTTTAAAACTGGTTCTCAATAGTTCGCTGTTAACAAGTCCTGTTGCATTCACATGCATGCCATACCGATTTTAAGTACAGCGAAATAATGCATTCAGACCTTCTTNCTTTCTCGTAAGTAAAGCAGCAGGGCAGAGGAAACAATGGCCTCCAACCAGGCTCTGTGACCACCTGGCTTCAGGGCCAAGCCCAAAGCCCTGATAATAGAAGAAAATAGATTGCACCATTATGACCTCTTGGGTAATTCTCTGAAGCAACTGAAGGTGGTCACTGTCAGAGACAGGATGCTGGGCTAGGTGGACAATTGGTCTGACCCAGAATGGCACTTTTTATGTTCTTTTTAAGTCATTCTAGTGCTAGTGTTCAAACCACATATCCATAGCCACACATCTTTATAATGAAGAGGGGAAAAATACATAGAAAAAGAACAAATAGGCCAGTTTAGCCATAGCCAGCTCACATGTAGAAGACCATCTAACACAATGTTCTAACAAACACAATATTATCTATCACAAAATCTTCCGGTTCATAACAAATAGTTAAGGTGGGTTCTTACTACTTAAACAAACCCCCCAAACCAAGGAAATTAATATTTCCTCAGCCCAGCAACCAAAGGGGAAAAAACAACAACCCACATTTCTCAAACTCCTGCCAAACCTGCCTTAATGACTATGCAGTGTTAAGTTTTGTTTGGTTTCCTATCCTCAGCCTCATGGTCTTAGTGGTTGTACCCACCAGGCTGCTGTCCACTTTTCATGATATACATATATTTGTGCAGTTTCTGGTTTCTTTCCACCCATGCATCGTAATCAGCTTGTCTCCACCCCTCTAGCACAGTGCACTCACATAATTCCAGTGAGGTGCTTTGCACATGGGAAGAGGTCAGAGTTATGTTCTTTGTGTTCTATGTGATGGTTGTATGTCCCTGTAGGCATATGCAAGACGGATGTGACATGCTGGACTATGTAGTCCATGTAGGATCTGTGTCTTCTTAATGAGCTTGTCATCATATCCCCTGGAATAATTTCAGAGGACTAATGCAGTAGCTTGCTATTTTCTAAGTAGTAAAAGTATTTTCCCCTCAATGGGTTTTGTTTGTTGTCTGTCTGCAAGTTAAGCAACTTATCAGATGGCCGAAGAATATGCTGTCCATTGTTTCAATGTTGCAGCTACCTGTAATGAAGAAACCTTTTGTAACATTCAGCGATTCTGGCTTTTGTATTGCATAGTCATTAAAGTGGGTTTGGCAGGCATTTGGGAGATGTGGGGGTGCGTGTTGTTGTTTTTTTCCTTTGGTTGCTGGGCTTAGGAAATATTAATTTCCTTGGTTGTGGGGGGATGTTGTTTAAGTAGTAAGAACCCACCTTAACTATTTGTTATAAACCAGAAGGTTTAGTGTTAGATAATATCATCATTTTTGGCCAAGTAATGGCAGTTGCTACACACGACTCCTCGCCTGCACTGTGTCCCTTTCACAGCATCTGAATTTATGGCAAACATGAATGCTGAAAAATAGTATTCTGGTATTTAGCCTTTGTTAAAGTTTGTGAAGCTCTGCTCAGCACAAAAAACCTGCCCTGGTTACTTCAGGGAAGAGTAATCAAGGGCAGCTCCACGTTGAGTGCATTGCTGTAATCTAGCCATGAGGTGATGAAAGCATGGATGACTCTGGCCAGATCAGAGTCAGAAAGAAAGGAATGAAGCGTGCAGCACATGATTGTGTGAGTGCATGTGTGTGTATGCACAGCTGGAGCAATGGAAAAAGACCAGCGCCAAGCAGCTTGCCTGGAAGTGGGAAAGACTGCAGGGTGACGTAGAATGGAAATGGAATGTCATTCATTTTCATGAGTTTGGCATAGGTTCCTTCCCCTCCTACCCCTACCAGCCAGGCCACTGCCGACAGTATAAACCCCCCTTTAAGATCCCCGCCACCCATCACCAGTAGTCCTGCCCTCCTCAACAGTCACCATTCATTATGACACCAGGGCTATGGCATAGAATATTTTTGATAACTGCAAGCCTCAAAACACAAAATGGGGATTTCTCTGTCCTATTTCTCCATCCCCCTTAAAATAAACTTCACTTCTAAACCACCAGACCTTAGAGGACCGTCCCTTTATTTTTTTTATCAAATTCAGGGATACTTGCACACCTCCTACAAAGAAAAAAACTTGACAAAACACTTGCCAACCCGGAAGTAAACAGCCTGAAAATTCCAATGCAAATGAATGGAGGCAGTTGCATTGGAACTCCTACCCACCTTAACTAATAGAGTCAGTTCTGCAGCTCTATCATTAATGAATCTGTTGAATTTGCAAAGAATCACATTCAATCATATGAATCTAGACTTTTTTCTTACTCAGGAAATGATGAAATACAGAAACAACATGAAAACTTTATCATACAGCATTAGCAATTTTCAATTACATATTATTAGAAACAGTTATAATACCCTGGAGTCAGGAAAAATCATGGAGCTCTGTTAAGTTAACTGTCGATTGGAGGTTTTGTTTGCTGATGTAACTGTTAAGCTACACAACACTATTTTCTTCCTTCAATCAGAATATGGCTACATCAGATTAACCATCTGGCCTAAAATGCTTTTCTTTCCTGTTCAAAATCTGTTCCATATTTCACCCAGAAGAGTTTCCAAACACAAAAGGGCTTTCAATTCTGGCCATTATCTGACAGAACAGACCTCTTTCCAACTGCAGATAGACTCACAGCTGGGATGGTGTTTAGCACTGAACAATTTCCTAACCTCTGGAGAAACTGTTTATTAGAACAGAAAATCTAGCCTCTGATTCAAAAGGCAGGCAGAATTAGATGAGAATTTTAGTGTACAGTAACTGGGTGGGTTCTCCTTAAAGAATCTGTGATCAATTTAGTGAAATTCACTGTTCTACTAACCAGACACTCAAACAAGATGGCTACCTACAGGAGAAACCTGTATTTGATCTACCACATATTATTTATGTTTAGTAAACCTTGGGGGGAAATAGAAGCAAGAAGGACTTACAGCAGCTATCTTTAATATCAAATTCCCATCTTTTAATGCTAGCCTTGCACTATTTTATTCTCTGTAAAGCACCAGGTACATCGCTTGTGCTATATAAAAGATTATAATAATAATAATAATAATAATAATAATAATAATACCTTGGATAACAAATTACTTTTTTTTAAAAAGACAGTGTAGTTTCTGTTCAATGGTGTTTGATAGCCAAGCTGTTCTGAATAAGGGGCATCCCCTAAAGTACACAGCATCTGGCAAACTCTTTTACCAAATTGAATTGTGTAAATTTACCTTTAAGCACCTTCTGCCTGGGATCCCTCAACAAGGATGCCTGAAGGCCAATGGTAAACAAAAGAGCCCATGATAGTAGAACAGCCTACGTCTCTTCTTTCTTTACACTCAGTCCCTGGGCAAACACATTGAATCTCACAGCTTCCAGCATCTGTATGCCAATGACACTCAACTCTGTCTTTTCACACACACACACACACACACACACACACACACACACACACCTCTTTCCCTCCCATCTTGCATCACTAACTGGGTGTTTTCAGACAAGCACCTCCGCACCCATTACTCACTGTGGTTACCCATGGCAACCAGTGGGTAATGGGAGGGGAGGCACTTACTGTCTCTCTGATCTGTCTCTCTGATCTCTCTGTCTGGATGTCCAGCCACTAACTCTAACTTAATATGTCCAAGACTGAACTCCTCATCTTTCCCCCAAAACCTTCCTCTCTCTCCATTTCCATCAACGGGGTCACCATCCAGCCAGTCCCCCCAGACACATAGCCTGGGGTTCATTTTGAGTCATCCCTCTCCTTTAAACCTCAGATCCAATCTGTCACCAAGTCCTGTCATTTCTCTCTGCACAACATTGCTAAGATCCAACCCTTCCTTACTGTTATCCATGCTCTAGTCATCTCTCACCTTGCAACTATTGCATCTATCACCCAACAATTCTCACCTCACCTATTGCAACTAGGGCTGAAATGAGATTTCACCCTTCTCAAAAATCTCATCAAGAATAGGCTTCTCAATGAGAAGCCCCCCTCTACCCTCTTCCCTTTCCGCTCGGGATCTTCATCATTCTTCACCTCAAAGATTGACAAGTTCTGCCAGGACATTGCTTCCCACCCGTCTCCTCTCCCCGCTCACTCACCACCCCTCCCACTCTCCTCCTTTCCTCTTGCCTCCCTTGAGGAAATTTCCTCTTTGCTCCCTTTCTCCAACCTTTCCACCTGCCCCCTTGACCTGATCCCCTCCTGCCTCCTGACCTCCATTACTCCCACTGTTGCTCCCCCCCCCTTT